>JAQFVV010000368.1:404298-784986 GCA_028023455.1 Epiperipatus broadwayi
ATATAATAAAATATATATATAATTATTCAAAACAATACAATAATTAATACAGTAACAATATTTTAAACAAATATATTCAATTTAATAGAAGTACTTTCAACTATCTAGCCTGCATTGGTTGTCAACTAGACTCAAATTGTATTAGAAAAACCATTAGCAAATGTAAACAAAAGCACAGACGTCATACATCAATTTTTCCCTAATAATCATTTAATTTTTATATTGGCTATCTGTCTTTTTATCAACTGTTGCTTTTCACTTTTTATTAAACATGAGCTTCTTTGATTTTATGCTCATTATTATTTCTTTCACTACGCAGAATTTTAAACTTTATTAAAATCAAAATCAAAACCTAAGTACATGTTACATTATGATCAAAAAGGATACTGATGGTGATTACATAATCATTTCTAACATTCTCTTGTCTTGATTTTTGCACTGGTTTATATGAAGAACAAATGCTCCCTAGATCTTTTCTCCACTGTACATCGAGATTCCCCCCAATATATGCCTTTCCACAAAAACATAGCCATTTATATATTGCACAACTTTGATTTAAAATACCACACCTATTTTTTGAATTATTTATTAATCTATTTAAATTAGGAGTAGTATAAAATGCAAGAGAAAGAAGAGATGGAATTGGGAAATGTCCTTGAGGAATACAAGGACGTATTCTCCGACATACCTGGAGTCATCAGTGGTTACGAACACAGGATAAAGCTCATTCAGGATCAACCGTATCAATCTAGATCATACCCGATCCCCTTTCAATACCGGCCAGAGATAGGCAAACAGATAAATAACATGCTAGAATGGGGAGTAATCTCAAAATGCTCCTCACCATATAACAACCCAATTGTCGTAGCAAAGAAAAAGGATGGTTCGGTACGATTGTGTCTGGACGCGAGGCTCCTCAACAAAATCACGATCGCGGACACAAATGCTCCGCCCCCCATGAGCGAATTAATAAATCGGTTCAATGGGAAAGGTGTTTTTTCTACCCTAGACATGACCAGCAGCTACTGGCAGATTAGCCTACACCCAGATGACCGCCAGTACACGGCATTCCGATATAATGGCATCGCCTATCAGTTCAACCGGATACCATTTGGTCTGAAAAATAGCGGAGCAGGCTTGATACAATGCCTTGATAGAGTGCTGTCAGAGGAGGTGAAGGGGTTTAGCACTACGTATGTTGATGACATCATCATCGCGTCTGAGGATAATAAAGAGCATATTAAATGCCTTCGAAAATTATTTCAAGAATGTCGAGAGAAAGGAATCAAAATAAACCTGGGAAAAAGCAGGCTCATGACACCCGAGGTGAAGTTTTTAGGGCATATTATCAGTAAAGAGGGGGTATCACCTAATCCTGAAAAAATACAAGCCATACAGGAATTTCCAGAGCCCAAAAAGAAGCGTGACGTCAAGGCTTTCCTCGGACTGTGTAATTTCTTTAAACAATACTATCCAAATTTTTCAGAAGGGATAGAACCACTGCTCAGACTTCTGAGGAAAGAAACACCATGGGCATGGAAAGAAGAACAGGAGGCTAGCTTCCGCCGAATAAAGGAAGGGTTCTTAAGACACGTAGTGTTGGCACACCCAGACTTTGGACGTACATTTTATGTACAAACGGACAGCAGTGGGATAGGAATGGGGGCAATGATGTTTCAAAAGGATAGCAAGGGACAGAGCAAAGCAATCGCCTTCATAAGTAGACTTTTTACGAAGGCCGAGCAGAACTACACGGTCACAGAGAGAGAGGCCTTGGCCATTGTATGGGCTTTCAAGAAACTGAGGCAATACCTGGTAGGATCAAGAGTGGTGGTCGTGACCGACCACCGAAGCTTAGAGTTTCTGAACAGGAGTTTTCTGACAAATAGCCGCCTAATAAGGTGGAGCCTCGCCCTTCAGGAATTTGATTATACGGTAGAATACTGTAAGGGGAGGGACAATATAATAGCAGATACCCTTAGCCGATATCCCATAGGACGAGGCCTTGAGGAAAACGAGGGGCCATACATAGCGACGACACGAGCCCAAAGCAGGGAGCATTATAGCCTTCAGAAAATTAAGGAAGCACAACAGGAAGATAGAGAGTGTAGACAGGTCATGGATTTTGGCAGGTACCACGCGATACCAAATAGTCAAGGAAATACATTATGGGCCCATCGAAAGAAATGCGTTGTCAGAAATGGACTTCTTCAACGACAAACAAGAAATGGGCAGAATTATCGGGTGATAATACCGAGAGCAATACGACAGAATATTATAGCCCAGGTACATGATGAAAGAGGACATTTCGGGGGCAACAAGACCGCCGGATGGATTGAACAATGGTTCTACTGGCCAAATCTCCACCGGGATGTGACACAAGAAATAAAGAAATGTATGACATGCGCCAAAACAAAGCCAATGAATAGATCGAATGAGGGAGTATCGACACCCATCCTCGTGTATGAGCCAAATGACACAATAGCTATTGATTTCTACGGGCCACTGCCGATGTCAAATGGGAGGAGGTATCTGCTGGTGGCATATGACTTATACTCTAAATTGGTATCAGCTTTTCCGATCAGTCAAGCAAATGCAAAGCAGGCGATTCGAGTTCTGGAAAATCGACAATTTAGGGAAGTGGGAAAACCAAAAAGAATTTTGTCAGATAATGGAACTCCATTCGTATCCAAAGAATGGGCACAGTGGACAAAAAAAAATAATATTAAGCATGCCCTCACGTCTATTCGAAATCCTCAAGCCAATCCATGCGAGCGAGTGATGCGGGAACTGGGTCGACTTTTCAGAATATATGTGCATGGAAACCATAAGGCGTGGGTAAAGGAAACGCCCCGGGTTGTGAGCATGATAAACGAAACCCGGAATGAGTCAACTGGTTTTGAACCCGACCGCCTTCACTTTGGGAGAAGGAGGCCATACCCATATGCCCAAGGACCCTGGCCTCAAAGGGAGAAAATAAATCGGACAAGGGATGCCCAAGAAGCTAAACGGCAACTGCAGAAAATGAGCCAAGTTCGAAAAAAAAGACAGGGAATCGTGGTAGGAATATTCAAGGAAGGAGACAGAGTCATGGTACGGACAAACCCGGTCAGTCGGCCAGAACAGGCCATTTATAAAAAATTTCAACCCTTATATGAGGGACCTTATGTCATAGGACGCGCATACGGGAACAATGCCTTCATATTGTATGAAGGGACCCGGAGGATTGGGACATATAATGCCTGGGCCTTGAAATTAGTAAATGAAGTTCAAACCCCTCACCATGCGGAGGGAAAGCGGGGTCAAAAATAAGGAATTTTATTGTGAAAATTAAAATGCCAAGCCTCGCATTTTAATTTTAGACGGATCGCGGGGATATGTACCGAGACAAAGTCGGTACAGGTATATACGCACACACACGAGCAATGTAAACACTCTATATTTTTTTCTTCTTTCACTTTCAACTTATGATAAAAATAAATGTAGTTTTCTTTCAATGCTTTATAAAATACACTGTAAAATAAAATGTTAATATTTCTGATTAAATAGTTTAAGGCTTTCATATAATCTACTATAATAATATTCTCTAAAAAAATAAAATATAAAGTATTACTAATATGCCATTTTAAATCTCAATAAGTGATTTCTACTTGTATATGCCGCGGGGGTAATTAAAAAGGGGTTTATTTTAAATTATAACTGTAATGAAAGTTAAAAGCTTATAGAAGTGATTTTGAGAAAGATTAAATGCTCGACTTTTAAACTAATGTAAGTTAAATTGTTCTCTTAAAACACGCACACATGTATGCATAAAAGGTGTGAATAAGTATGAATTTTTTTTAACTGAGATTGCAATGTGAGATTGCATAAACCTAAGATTGCCTCAAGCATATGGATTGAGTGGACATTACGTAGGACACGGACCCCAACGACAACTCAAAGAATATTGAACTCTGGGTGGAGATTCGATCCTCAGATAATAACCAACCCATATAAATATGAATCTAAATCTAAAAAAAAGGCTTTTTACACTCTTTTTTTTTCTTTGCTTATATTTATGCTTATGCTTATAGTTTTTTCCTAGATTTCTCCGGAAGCTACAACTAGAACTTTTCTTTTTTTTTTGCTATCCGGTTTATCCAATATGATCACTGTGAAATTAACATTTAGAGCGTCGATCGTCATGATGGGCTAGGAAACCCTTCAGTGATTGATCGACGCTCCGCCGCCAGAACATCTCCACAGCTATGAATGATCAACAACAGTACCGTCCGAACATAGTGCTCCAATCAGTCCAAGGACGTTGTTCCGTTTAATATACATGAATCGTCCAAACATACTACGCTGAACTTATGTGAAATGAATAACCATGTATTATGGAAACATCATCTACCAGGTTCGAACCCTCACCAAATTAGAAGCAGCAGAAGACTAAGCAAAAATCCTAGGTAAACACTTTATTTTATAATGCTTCCATTCATTCTTTACGTAAACTTAAAAGGCAATCTCATAATTAATTAAATTCGACTTTCGTAAATCAAAATATAAAATGATCCGTAATTCCTCATATTTAAATCTTATTATTTTAATCTCAACTTTCGTAAATAAAAATATCAGATGCTACATAATTCCTCATATTTAAATCTTAGGACTTTTCCAGTTATGAACTTTGATCCTAATTATTATTTTCTTTCGCAGATAAACTATAACACACACCTAATTTCAAAATGTAAAAAGGAAATATATATTTTATCATCCATGTTTATTATGCATAATATGTTCTTTTCTGTGCGAGTGCGAGAATGCACGTATGTGCGTGTAAATAAAGCTACTAATCAATGTTTCATTTTTTTATATATTCAATAAATTTTTTTATAATTTAAACAAGTCGAGCATTCCTCAAATCATTTTCTATAATTAAATCTATATTTTTTTTTTGAAATTATTATTAAAATTAGCATTTATTCATGCAATTAATTATTTTACTTTTAAATTTGTCTTTCTTATATTTTTTTTGTTTATTTCTTTTAAATTTCATTTATAAACATCGTGCCGTAAGTCACGATGTTTACTTATTATGTAGTTAAGATAGGTTTAAGAGTTGGGAGGGCCTATTATTAATAAATATAAGTAAATGTCAATAGAGCTAGTGTAAATAATTCTATTGGACTGTAGGATAAAGGGGGGATGATATTATAAGCGTCTAATTGTTTATTTTTAATGATGCCTAAACCGAACATTCGTATTAGTTGTAAATAACCAATGATCCCGTCCAATGCTTGGACCGATCTGTTAATCAACCGATCTTCTTCTCCATTGGTTAATATTGTGTCATTTGCCAGAATAATAGTCTTGAAGGCAATTACATCGCGACCCTGAGTGACCCCTATTGGTCCATGCTGGGAGTTCGAGCTTATGGGCAGGGATTAGACTTCAAAATCGTTTTGATATGACGTAAGGTGATGCGAGAAATTAAATTGTGAATCAAATCATCGTATCTGGCGCCCTCTTGTGTTGATAATGAACAACTATTGATATAAGAAAAAATAAATAAATCTTTACGCTGTATCATGTTTGTTTTGGAGCTCACAATCCCTTTTATGAACGGTTTAATAGGGAGCCGGTGCACAGTAAAATATATATATATATATCAAATGTAAATTTTAAAATCTATTGTTTGCTTCAGTTTTAACTTTCTAATTAATTAAATAATAGAAAATAATTTTTTTCCTACTGTATTAAAGTGTACCAAAGATAGACTTCTAAAATATATTATTTAATATCATATAATTTTAGGTAAAATAGTGTGATATTTTCTACATTGTTTCAATAAATAATAAACATTGGAAATATATAAAGTAATGCAGTTTTAGAAACATCTATAATCATTTTTTCCATAATTGGCTTCTCATGAAATTAAGTTATCATTATTGCATAATAAAATAAAGTCTTAAAATAAGATATTAATTTTAAAATAATTGGAGGTAAAAATAATATACTAAATAATATGGATTTAGGATTAAACAAAAGATTAAACTTAAGCAGTTCACAATAATTATCTAAATATTTATATTTAAAATTTTATTTGAAATAATATAGTACGTCTTCCAAATAGTACCCCTTTATGTTTATTTATTTTATTGCCAAATAATTTAACTGCTATTTCCAATATCATGCTATATTATTCAGCAATATAAATGATTTAACAGTAATTTTTAAAATTAATAAGTTGATAATTGATAAATATTTACAATAAACACTGATTAATTTCTCTGCAACAATACATCTTTAAATTTTCTGATGAGGACAATTATGCAAAAACTCACTAATTTTAAGTTTCTATTCAACTTACAAACAAATCAATCTAAAGTATTGTTTGTATAGTATTTATTTGTATTTTATTTATGTATATAACATATTATTTAAATTTCATTTATATTTCTTATTGAGAATATAAAATGTAATGTTATGAATTCTTTGCAACAAAACTACTCATCAGCTTGCAAAAATCCATTTTATTGTATATGTAAATAATTAGATACGTAGATAAACACATAAATACATTTGTTTTTTTTAGTTTGTCAAAAATGCACACAAAAGTTATATTAAAACTGTTAATTTACACCAAATACAAAAATCACAATAATCAGTTAAAATTTACTTAATTCAGTTACTGTAAAATGTGTTATATATTTCAAAATCAGACTAAACATACTATTGCATTGTCTTGCATTGGTGGTCGAGAGATCAGCGCGACTGCCTTGCACTTGCAGGCAGTTGCCCGGGTTGCGGGTTCGCGTCCCGGCCGATGCTATGACACTTAAAAAAAACAACAACATACTATTGCATTTATATAACAGTGATAAATTATATATACGTACAAGAAGATCGACATTAGATTGACATTTGTTAGATTAAATATTTAAAAATGATTCATGTGAAAACAAAATTTCGTTTCTTCATTTATTTAATAATAAATCATATGATTAATAGTTTATATTTGAAATAAAATAATTGTACTCAAAGTTGTACCAAAAATGATGATTAAAAGGAAATAAGTATATCTAGTTCAACTGTATTCAGATGTCCTCGAAGAATTAAATATTTTATAATCTTAAATTACGGTTAGTAAACAAATATCACCCGATTAAATATTTAAAAATGATTCATATGAAAACAAAATTTTGTTTCTTCATATATTTAATAATAAATCACAAGATTAATAGTTTATATCTTAAATAAAACAATTGTTCCCAAAGTTGTGTACCAAAAATGATGATTAAGTCTTACATTGGTGGTCGAGAAGTCAGCATGACTGCCTTGCACTTGCAGGCAGTTTCCCGGGTTGCGGGTTCGCGTCCCGGCCGATGCTATGACACTTTAAAAAAAATGATGATTAAAATGAAATAAGTATATCTAGTTAAACTGTATTTAGATATCTTCGAAGAATTAAATATGTCACAATTTTAAATTAGGGTTAATAAACAAACATCACCAAAAACAAAATTTAAATATAAATTTAATATGCAATAAATAAAGTCTTATATACTGAAGAATAGAAGAGTCGTATATGACCTGCATGTATTATTTACTATACAAAAGAGTAACATTATAAATATAGAATTGAGAATTAAACATTAGAAGAAAATACTAATTTAGATCTATGAGATTTTGTTTACTTCGGTAGTTTTATAATTTCGATTTAAATGCATATCCATTATTATTCAACAAAATTAATATTGACTAGTAGTATGATTTTTTATAATATTTATAATGTTGGATGACAATTGAGTCATATTAATACATCATTCTATTATTTAACCTACAGATAAAACATATACTGCATAAATGAAACATTCATATTATAAGTAACATAGTGTCTAGCTGCAAAGTGTAATAACACTGCATTAGTAAACAGCCATGATATGATTCTAATTAGTAAAATTTAAATTTAATTGTTGGTTTAATTTATTTCAAGTTTACTATCAATAAGAAATTTCTTTTGATCTTGAGAGAAAAAAAACATTTGTAAATCATTACGTGATCTTAACTAGATAAAAATAATTTTAGAAATTTTATGATTATACACATTCATTTCAATTTTGTATATTTTTTATGCATGTTTATTCAACAAATGTTAATTAATTGTTAATTTTGTTGGAGGTATTGTTATTTCATCTCAGTTAGTATTGTCTGATTTATCATGATATTATTTTTAATGTCTCAGAAATTTTGGTTTAATGTTAAAGCGATTTGCATCATTATCTCTCTATGTCATTGAATAAGTCAGGATTAGTTAATAAATGATTTTTTAATTATAACATGGTATGTGAAGTTATTACAAGCTTTTCAATATTTTTATTTGTAAAAAATATTTTAAATGTACCATGATGACTATATAGATTTAGCGAGATTCTTATATTTTGCGTTGAATAAAGATATATTAACAGAGTAATATAATTGCGTGGTAGCTTATCATTTCTATATCATCGGTTCGCTTCAGTAGATATTGATGTAGCTCCCTCTACAAACAAATCTGGTTATAATATTGGATTGTTGAGTATTCACATGATCCCACATCAACTTATCTGGTCATTTCCATATATACATAATTATATTATGTGTGTATGTGCATGCATATATATATTCACACACGCATATACACATTTAATTTAATTTCTTTTGCAATTAATTAATAAATTGATAGTGCATAAAAAAATAAACAAATTAAATTTGTATTATTATTATTATTACTATTATTATTATGACAATTATATTGTGTATGTTATGATTTTTCTAACAGATTATCAGCTTTAATTTCAACGAACTCTGCATTGATTATATTCATTACGTTATAAGATGAAAATATACTTAGCATATTTGTCTCAAAAAATAAAAGACAATTAATGTAGCAATCATAAGATCATATTTATTTACAAACTATCTAGAATGGGCGATTAATTGTGCTCCAACTGATCTGAGAGACGGAATTGGATACTAAATTAAAATAAATCTCATGTGATAATAAATTCAGATGAATCAGTCATAGGAACAATACCTAAATAGGATTTTCTCTTTTATCAGAGATAAGATCTGCATAACTGGCAGTCATTTTCATGATGTTTGGTGCAATGTACATGATTTTATAATTAATGATATATATTTATAAATTAATATTTTTTTGAAAAATAGTCTAATTTCTGAGAAAACCAAAATTATTTTTAAAAAATTAGAATTCTATAATGGTAATTAATATATATATAATGATAAATAATACTTTAATAATTGATAAATATAACGTCATGTGAAAATTTTACCAAATCTATTTTAAATAATAATTGAACTGCCCTCTTGCTGCCAAGTTCGATAACTATTACAATAAGAGAATGGACCACCTCTTAATGTATTTTAGATCTTTTTATGTACAGTTATCTAGAACTATAACAGACAGAATGCCAATTTAAATCAGTCTTTGTATCTTTTACTATAAATTGATCTGTAAATAACTGATATTAAATCTATAGAGATCTTTCACTCACTTCTAAAACTCTGTAATAAATTAAAATAGATTTGGTAAAATTTTCATATGACATTATATTTATTCATTATTAAAATATTATTTATCATTACGTGTATAACGTGTTAATTTATTATATAGTTTTAGAAGTGAGTGAAAGATCTCCATTCTATAGATTTAATATCAGTTATTTGAAGATCAATTTACAGTAAGAGATACAAAGACTGATTTAAATTGGCACTCAGGCTGTTATTGTTCTAGATAGCTGTAAATAAAAAAATCTAAAATACATTAAGAGGTGGTCCACTCTCTTATTGTAAAAGTTATCAAACTTGGCAGCTAGAGGGCAGTTTAATTATTATTTGAAATAGATTTGGTAAAATTTTCACATGACGTTATATTTATATATATTAATTATAGAACTTGTTATAATTAAAAGTATTTTATTTCTAATATTGTATTCATCTTCTATATAATTACTCATCAAGTGAGTTGGAGTTTAAAACCTCTAGATATCTACTGAGTTGGTAATAGGATTCATATAAAAATCAGTTACTTAAAAAAATCTACTTTAGCAATTGGTGATATTTTGTATCCTTACTACCTCTTATGAGATAGTAGTTTACTTATACAAACAATGTATGTATATTGTATTGATAATGATGAGATGGATAAGTTCTTAGCCAAGCAGATTTATAATTTATCAAAGAACTTCTTTACTTGTTACTTTTTCTAACAATTATCATTAAATGTTGAATGATTAGAAAATTTTAATCTTTATTTAAACTTTTCCAAATACAAACAACTGTTAGTAATAACACACAAGTTACTAGGTAACACTTCTAACCTGTGTTATCTACTAACTTGTGTGTTATTATTGACAGTTGTTGGTATTTGGAAAAGTTTAAATAAAATATAATTTTTTCTAATCATTCAACATTGAATGATAGCTGATGGAAATAGTTCATAGTATCACATCTAAAATATCACCATCACAAACTGTCCAGCAATCTTCTCTATTTATCACTTTTTTATTCTGCACATCAGTAACACAATCAAAACAGCTCATAGCAAGTATGGACACTTTGTTTAATTTAACCTATGATATGTTGTCAAAGAGCAAATTGTTCATTAATTGATTAAATATGTTATGGATTACGGAAAAAATTATGAGTATATAGCACTTAATGGTATCACTATAAAAATATTCAGATGAGGGTGATTTATTTTGCTTAAACTTTTATATATGGTTTTATGTAAAATCTCTGCATACTTTATTTATTCAAGTATATTATCACTAATACCACAAAATATTATAAGCATACAAATATCTTTATCATTTCTTGTAAGAACAATGTGAAAATAAATGAAAACATAAATAACGTTGACATCTGTTTATTTCTTTCGTTTTACAATGCTATCATTATTTATTATGCACACATATAAATAAAAGTCAACACTAGAAATAATTCATTATTTAATAAAATATTTCATAATTAAAATGAACATTGTCATATTCATAAAGAATTTCATAACAATATATGCCAAAAATAAGATTTTGTCTGTTTGTCCTTAGTATTGTATTGTACTTGTTCTAATACAAACTGTATTGGCAATTTACAAGTTTAAATTACTCCCCCCCCCCCCAATATATATTTTTTTAAATATCTGAATTATTTATTTTAGACAAGATAGGTTATATATATATTATATATATATTGAGTTAAGAGAAATTAAAATATTATTATAAAATGTACTTGATTTTTGCTAAGATAAGAAAACAAATTCTTATCACAAAGCATTTAGCAGTACTTAAAATTAAAATTGCAGCATTCCTTCCTTAATTAAAGATAGCAACCAAAAGGGAAAAAGAATGACCTTCACCCAAAGTCAACATTATGTGCATGGCAGACTAAAAATCAAGAGGGACTATAAAAGCAAACACACCATCTGTCGGTCATCTTGGATCATCATTTTCTAAAGAAAGCAGTTTAAGATAAAACTGACTTTCTACAAAGTCAGAAAGATTATGCCGAACTATTCTTACCAGCATGTTGATTGTAAAATGTGTGAGTAGAAAAAGTTAATTTGCTGATGTTTTCTCCCTTTATAAAGTCATGATAATGTCGTGAGTGAAGCCCATTGCCTACTTGAAGTTTTGAACCCCAGACTATCTACAAGCCACCAAGAGTATGCAAATGGATCCCTCTCAGAAAA
Organism: Epiperipatus broadwayi; assembly: GCA_028023455.1. NCBI lineage: Eukaryota > Metazoa > Onychophora > Udeonychophora > Euonychophora > Peripatidae > Epiperipatus > Epiperipatus broadwayi. The sequence continues at coordinate 416,033 of JAQFVV010000368.1, forward strand.
AACAAATCCATGCATGGTAATTCAATAAATGATATGATTGAACAATTAACCTTACTAGTAAGAAACTTTATTTCATATAAGTGATCACATTTTTGAAGTTTTAAGCAATATTGAAGACTATAATAAATCATATTACAGACAATTAGAATCCCAAGAACATTTGCTTTGATATGCATATAATTTTAATATTTTATTCTCTTTTTAAAATTAGAAATACTTATTAATTTTAAATATAAATTAATAAATCTGAATATAACTTAAGTTGTGGTTTAATTAAGTTTGTTATTACGAGATAATATTAGTTAACCTCTATCATTATTTTGTTTTAGCAAATAAATTGTTGATGTTGTATTAAAATACAATCCTCTGGGTATATCAAATAAATGATAATTGTAATTAATAAAAATAGGGGGGTAGGCCAGTGGGGTTTATATAGAATCCTGGCACCTTTCAATAAAATTAAAAGCTGATTCTCTCCTCTCTAGTATTCTAGTTTAGTTATGTTAAACATGTTGTGTGACCAGGAAAAATAATTATGTCAATAAAATTACCTGAAATGTTATAGTAAGGGAATTAACAAAGCAAATGTAATTTGGTCACCGAGTATTAAGCAAATAGATCATATATACCCTAAGAGATACTGCTGGATAGTATAGTATATTTAGGAAGTACATGATTATATTCCAAAGCTTCTATTCTAAGTTTGGATAATTTATTTCTAGATTAATGTCTGATTATTAATCTTTGTCAATGGTAAGTTTTGCAACACATTCTACAGTTTATTTTTAATTTTTGTACACTATTAAGCTAATGACTAAAAAATTAAAAATATTTTAAAATTGTGAAACTAATCCAATAATACTTATATAATTATGTATGTCTGGCAACAGGTTATCATCTGTATATTTTAATGGCTTAACTCATACAACTCAAAGAAATTGTACCTTCCAATGAGTTATGTTATGTAAATAAACTATTAAAAGACAAAGTGATACCACTTGTTCTTTATATGTGAAGCTATTTATGCTTAGTTTATGGTATTTATGCTTAGTTTATTTATGTTATATAACTTATTGGTAATAACAGTTACTTGAATTTTAGTTACATATTGTCTGATTTATTATTATTTATTATGACTTATGTTAACTATAGGCAATTTATGTTTTTAATATTATGGTATACATCTACAAAACTCAAATGATTTCTTTTATCACCCTAAACACATGCCTTTTAGGAAAACTAATTTATTCTTTTTATTCTATGTTTAGTAATAAATCAACAGTATATGGTATTGATATCAAATTGTTACAAAATTGGATTTTAAAAACTTTAATTTATAAGATAAAAATTTGAGTTTTAACAATAAAATAACATCATTGTTCAAATATAGCATTTTTATATTAAAAAAACACATAAATGATAATTTATACCTGAAGTATATCCACAGTCTTCACATGCACAAACTTGGCATTGATCTCTGATTGTCAATTGCCTACCACATGGACAGGTAATATTGCACACTGGACATGGATTTCCAGATGCTGATGAGTGAATAGGAATGGCTAAATAATGTGCATCAGCTTCTACAAAAAAGAGGTGATATATATATATATATATATATATATATATATATATATATATATATATAGTATATATATATATATATATATATGTTAAAACGAAGATTTGCACGGGTTAAATATATAAGATACATATTTTGGGTTCATCCGTGTTAAAAACTTTTAATATCAATGTTACTGACGTTCGATTTGATCACACAAGCCATCCACAGAGTTATAACTCTGTGGATAGTTTGTGTGATCAAGTCAACGTCAGTAAATTGATGTTAACAGTTTAACTTGGATGACCTATATATATATATATATATATATATATATATATATATATATATACTGTAGATAGATAAAAACTTTCAAGTGTAATGATAGTGTATTTCCCTTCTAAACCAATATCATATGTTAAAAGTCTGTTCAAATTGAACTTTACAAATTTTTAATAGATTTAAAAATTTTTATTATGTAATTATTATAATAATAATTAGCATTAAGCTAATGCACATGCACTTTGTAGATCTTAACAATAAATGAATACTCTCATTTTTCAAATACAAGATAAAGTTTTTGTGAAAGAATAGAATGAATCCACCTATTCTTTCAACCCAAATGTATCATAAATTCTAGTAAATTTTTCAGGCGTCATTCATTCAGAAATAGTAAAAGTAATTTAAAGTGATCGTTTAATATCTTCATGCTCTCATTTTTAGATACTTAAGATTTGCCCATACTTAAGCGTTTGGGTTGAAAAAATAGGTGGATTCATTCTATTCTTTCATAAAGATTTTATCTTGTATTTGAAAAATGAGAGTATTCATTTATTGTTAAGATCTACAAAGAGCATGTGCATTAGTTTAATGCTAATAATTATTACAATTTAAAACATCATGCCTATATAAAATAAATATCTTATTTACATATGTATTTATTCAAAAATCTCTTAGTCAATATAATTGCCAGTCAATATCGGTCAATAAGTATGGAATTAGATATTTTTATATAGAAAATAAATAAATAAAACAAGAAGCAGATGCTAAATTAAATAACAAATGCCTATTCTCATTGTTTCTCTAGTATAGACTACTTGTTAATAAAGCTTTACTATATATGGATTAATTAAAGACTTTTCTTTTTTATTTGTATAGATAGATCGATAAATATATGAATAGGTATATAGATAGATAGATACTTAATAAAATAAATAAATGGGCATATATATAATTATAATAAAAATAATAAATTTAACGGTAATAAACTATTATAAACAATCCTTAAATCCGCAGAAGTATTTTTTAAACATGCTTCAACTGCCATTAAATTAAAAAAAAATTAATGGCAGTTGAGGCAGGTTTAAGGAATTAACCGAAAGTACTTCTGAGGATTTAAGGATTGTTTATAATAGTTTATTACCGTTAAATTTATTATTTTTATTATAATTACAATTTTGTTTTGATTAACGGACATTTTATTTATATTATATATGTAAATGTATAGTTACATGAATGATTAGATAAATAAATAGGCAAACAGACAAACAAAGATAATTAGATAGAAAATTAGATAAATACTTACATAAAATAATAAACAGATGGACAGATAGATAGATAAATAAATAAGTGAACCTGTTGATGATAATTGAAGAATGAGTATATAGCTGAAAGAATGAATCAGAGATAGATAGATAGATAAGCAGAGATGCACATAAATTGATAGTTATATAGACAGACATAAACAGATAGATAAATAAAAATCTATATTTTTAAACAATTACTGTAAAAAAGACATTCAGTGAATGAAAATTCCAAAAAGTTTTAATCCCAAGACTTGTCATTTGTTAGGTAAAGATGTATTAATGGTTAACATTTTTATTTGTAAATATATATACTGCATATGATTTATTTGGACACATGGCCACTAATAGTACTTTATTTGAATTTATGAAATGACTCACTATTACAAAATGATAACTAGACAATTAAGAGCAAGTGACATTAATGCAATGATGTACATAGAACGATGTAAATCCTATGCACCAATCAGAAAAAGTTGAGCTGCTTTCAAGATTGTATTGTTTTTCTGTTTCACATAGATTTGTAATTTTTTTCCTTCTTTAGTATGGGATAAAGATACAGAGTACATAATACAAACCATATAATTTCCTTTGTTTAAAACCTCCTAATCTTTTTTCACTCTATCTTATGTGGTGCTAAGTATTGTCTTTGTAAACTTATAGTTCAATAAAGCCTTTTGAAACTATATATATATATTCTAATGCTAGCAAAATATATATGTTAAAGCTACACATATCGCATTACATACTTCCATTTTTAAAAGAAAAAATGGAAGTGATTAATTTATTAATAAACTGAAATAAAGAAAATAACTTTCTTTTCAAGAAACGTAATTGTATCAAAAGTAAACAGTTGCGTATATAAATTTGTATTTAAAAAAAGTAAAAGTTTAGGATCGAAGTGAGGGGTAATTCTTAAATAAAGATTGAAAGTAGTTCTATCTTTTTTATAAATTATAGAAAAAAAAAGAAAAATGTATGTATAAAAAATATATAATAATAAATAAATGTAAAAATCAAAACAAGAGTGAATTTGAAAAGGGAAAAACTTTTAAATGTAATTAGTGTAAGATTACTAGCTGATAAAAGAAAATTAAAACTAACAATTAAATTAATTAAAACCATAAAAATTATGTCATCAACATACAATGAATCTCAAAATGATATTAAATAGCAGAAAAATGCAAGAATTAACTAAACTTGATCTAAGTTGCTGATAAAGATAAAACAATGGGAGAGTGAAATATAAAAGAGAGAAGAGAAATAAATTATTAGTTAATTAGATTATGACGTAACTTCTGAGTATAAATATTATTGCTATTATTACTAACGCTTGGCTGTAATAGTATTATTATTAAAAATAAAGAAAAGACAGTCAGAAAAGGTCATTGGACAAACTGTACATGTTTCCAGTACATTCATTCCTCGACGCATCAATGGAAACTAGAAGGCCAACCGGTTGGTAATCAACAAGTGACAAGAAAACAAATAGGAATCGGAACCAATGAAAGTGTCATGTGCTATTATAAAATGTAGGAAAATATACTTTTTATCTCTCAGTACAAATGTGTACACATATGTGTGTTAGTGAAATGAACTCTAAAGGACTATTATAATTATAGCCTAATGTAATTTTTAACATTTTTATGTAAACTTATATTATGTTATACTTATATATGTGTCTGTAAAATAAAATTTTGTTTGTTTTATTGTTACTTGGTTGATTCTCTCTCTCTCTATTGTAACCACATCATCAGTGAATTAGTTTTTAAATAGTTATATGTGTTGAACAAATGTGCCAAAGACCCCCCCCCTTCACAACTGAGAAAATGAGATAGCTTGTGTTATTTCAAGCACTGGAATGTGTGCCTGTCATCCAAAGCATGCCAGCTATATATAACATATATAGTTGGTTGGCACCTGAGTTTGAATCTCAAAACAAATAAAATGCTTTGGATGCCAGTGTTTGAATCCAGAAATCAAAGTGGGCCACAGTCTGGAAATGTGATTGTGTTATGCTTTGCATAGCTGATCTGGCTGTGGGTATCATTTATGGCTATGCTATCAATGGTATTCTCACCTCTGCTTGAAGGGCCAGTCCATTTCAGTAATGTTAAAAATAGTTAAACCAGATATTAAAGTAAATATTAAAATGTATAGATATTCAAACTTATTAAAGTTATATTTTACAAGGTATTTCAAATCTATAGTTAAAATATTAAAACTTAACTAAAGCTATGCTATAAAAAGTATATAAACCCAGCAAAAGTAAGGATCATTATATATATATATATATTTGTAACCAGTGGCTTACATAGCATAGACTACATAGCATACACTAATATAGTGTGTGTGCATAAATATATACGTAAAATAAAGGAAAAGTAGAAATAAACATAGAATAAATTTTTGTAGATTTTTTTTTATATTTCCTAAAATAAAATAATAATAATTAAAGGGTTGGGTTTAAAGTAAAATTTCATTATGAAATTAATATTTTAAAAAGGTCTGAATAAATATAAATATTGCATTATTATTAATTATTACTCTGATTTTGAAATTGAAAAACAACCTATTGTATTTTTGAAATTTTAATTAATTAATCAAAATTTTTATCTATTAGAAATCCCCTAAGTAAAAACATGTATTCAAAAGGATTAGTGAGATAAAAATAAAAACTCTGTTTTTAATCAAGTGTTGTTAACACCTCAGATGATTTTTATAAAAAGAGCTGATAAAAAATAATGGTCAGTCTGGATAGTGATTTTTGAAGAGATCAGTTTGGCTTGCAGTTTTGTAAGAGTTAGCAGAAGAAGTGCTAGCTGTAAAATTGGCTAAAATATTTTGTGAAGAGTTGGTAGCTGTAGCAGAAAATGGCCATAGTAAAGCTAGCTACAAAGATGGCTAGTATAATTATCAAGAGAACTGCCATGAGGATTTAAGAATGCAAGGAAGTGGCGGCTCTACATTTCACTGGAGGAGTTTGAATTTACATGGAGAAAATGGGCCAAGATTCTTTGTAATTCATAGCCTTAAAAGTGTTCTGAAAAACAGCTGGCTGACCTGAAGCTTACAAAATAGTGGAACTGACTACAGAAAGGAAAAAGCCAACCATACCTGAATTATGTACTTTTACCTGATGATGACAATTTCCTGGAATGACCAAAAACAGCTTGTCCAAGAGACCAACTGAATAAAGTAGTTATATGCATGCTGCTGCTTATCTATAAATGCAGGGAACCACAGATAAACATGTCGTGTGTATATACAGTGAGTTATTTTATTTTAATATTCCTTAAAATGACTTATAAAATTATAAATTAATAACTTAAAACAAAACACATAAATAATTTGCTTGAGTCAAATGTCTAAAAGAAAAACGATTTGATATATATTTTTGAAGAAATTGTTTTGGTAATTCCTTAAAAAAAAGACATTAAAAGAAGAATATCCAAATGCAAGCATAATTTTGTTTGAATTAAAATCGTAAAAGCAAATCTTTTAAATTGGTCTAAAATGCTGATAATTAATCAACAAGACCCTGTCAAACAAAAGTTGATTTTATTTAGTTTGATAAAAAAAACAACTTATAAACTGAAACTAAATGTTAAATTATATATTTTGTTAATACACATGTATATGTGTGAAATTTATATGTTTTCCAAATGGATTATGAAAAAAATAAATTATTGTAAAAAGTTTAAATAGATAAAACCCAGTGTGTGCATATACATACACACTCATATATGTAAAATAATAATCATTTTTTTTGTTAGTGAATATTAATTGTATATTATAAATTGTGCGTCTGTGCGCATATATATGTGAACCATAGTAATAACATGAATTGTCAATTGTAATTTTGTAAATTAATGTAACAATCTAAATTTTGAATAGTAATTATGCAAATCACAAATGTAATAATTATTTTATGTTTAATTAAAATTTCTTCATCATGTATTATAAAACACATGTCTGTGTATGGATATGTGTATGCATTTATAAATACCCATTAAGAAATAATGCAATTAATGTGATAACTTGAATTTTGTAGTAATATTGTAAATAACAGTGTAATGACTTTTATTATTGAATACTTTTCAAAATCAGAACCCTTATAAGACCTTAAATATCAGTTTTTTTTTTGTTATTAATAAATTTGTATTTAATTGTTAAAAATTGTTTTCATCATCTCTTGGTCACATACAGTAATAGAGCTTGTGTTCTCTGAGCTAGATTTAGACATGGATAAATGGGGATGTGTACTTAGTGCTTTGGGAAATTCCAGAGATGATCAATCATCATCCTGGTTCATGAAAAAGAGGATACTCTTTAAAGCCCATGCACTATTATTTTTTATTTTACTTTAGTCTTGTTAAAAATTTACATTTATAATTGGCCAATACAAGTGGCCAGAGCATTGATGATGATCAGCATGTTTTAATGTCCCAGCATTATTGTTTCGATTTCTGATTATTGTGTATTTTAATGGATGGGCACTTAAATGGTGCATCCAAGTTATGTTTAGATAATTGCCCAAGCTGGCAAAGGCTCAATTGTTAGCCTGGTCTACAGAAGATTCACTTCCAATCCAGTCACAAGGTTGACTGTTGATTCATATTTTTATTGTTCAAATCCAGCCACAATATGGTATGTTGATTTTATTCTGATTTATTGTACTGATTTGTTGATTCCCATGGATGATGATGATGGATGGTTATTTCTCTTGAATGGTTACTTATACTTATAATTGCTTTTACTTTATAATGCTGGTTGATAAATAATTATGCTTTTAGTTGCTCTTCTAAGTTAGCTGGCTGATCTCTCAATATTCAGAGATTTTCTAATCTCATACTCTTATCTCTTTAAATATTTACTTATAGATAATTTTTCAAATTATTGATATTTCATTTTATGTAGTTGACCTGGGGTTGATGATGATTTTTCCATCACCCCAGGTATAACCTCTAATCACTTCCTGATACCCATCATCCTGTTACAATATATATATATATATATATATATTGTGACCTTTTATTTAGGTCTCTGTATTGAATAATCCAAAATTTTAAATCATAATAATATATCTGGCATGAAAATCTTAATGAGTGGCTTTCAATAAAGACTGTTTTGAATGCACTAGGAAATCTGCTTAAGTGGAGATGAGATTTTAAACCCAATGTAGCTTTAAAACTAGGGATAAAATAACAATTTAAAAATATTATTATTAACTGGGAGATATATATTGCTATTTTTATTAGTGTTGAATAGCAAATTGAAATAAATAAACAAATAAAGTAAATTTATTAAATCTTGTAAAATGAATCGTTATAGTTAATTCTTAAGCATATTTTTTCTTTTGTAGTGAATTCAAAACGATTTTGAATATAATGAGTAGGTATTAAAAACAAAGGTAAAGGGGGTAATATTAATATATTCACACTAAGATTATTGGTCAATTTATTACCACAATGCCTTGTAATAAAAACTATATATATTAAAACAAAGTTGTAGGGGGGTGAGTAAGAAAAAATGAACTAAACAACAACAGACTTCAACTCGATTTTCTAAAATGAGGAGGAAAAAAGCCAAAAATCAGAAAAAATTGGAATTTAACTGAATAAGGATTATAGTATATTATCTAAAAACATGGAATAAAAAAAGAAACCTTGCTATCATTTTAAACACCATTCTTCCATTGATTGATAGTTCTTAAGAGTTATACTGGAAAGGAAATGGAAACCCTGTGCCTTGATAACTGACTCCCATAAATATTGCTTCAAACCCAAAAAAATTCAAGAAAAGTAAGCTTTTGCTTTTATGTTATTCATATTTTTAAAACCACTTCTTTAAAAATGATACACAAATTATTTACAGTTAAAATAAAGAGATGATAATGTTTGTTTGTATTTTGCGCCACTCTTATTATCCAGCAGAACAATATTGTGCTTGTAAATTAAAATCTCAAGAAAAAAAAATAATTCGAGATAATTTTGAAGACAAGTGTTATGATATATATATAGTAAATAAATTAAAAAGTTATTTTTGAATCATCTAACTTTTAATCAAGTAAAAGATAATTGCGTGATTTTATTCTCTATTCTCATCTGCTAATTTTTCCTAGCGTGAACTTGTGTAATGATAGAAATGAATAATTACAGATTCATTAAAAATGCTCAGGATATTGTACTTGTAATTGGATAAATTCCTTTTAATAGTGCTAAACAGTTATTACTTTGTCAAGGGAAATATAATGAAATAAATCTTTACTTTTAAAAATTTTACAGTGCAACACGTATAAATAAGATTTAAAAAAAAGACTGATAAATGTCCCAATTACTTAAAGTGTTACAAATATTACCACAGATGAAAGAACAGAATCAATAAATTATTTAAAAAAAAACAAGTTAAAGATATTAATTGCAATAAAATTATAAAGTCATTTTCAAGGAAAATCATCTGGATTAAAATGTAAATAAACTGATTTTAGTTATACTCCACTTGAAACGTTTACATATTGTCTCACTCTGTAATACTGAATAAATCAATAAATGTATTTAAAAAGTTTGTTTAGAAGACTACAATAAAATATAAAGTTATTAAGGAAAATTATCTATAGAAAAGTAGATAAACCTATACTTTTAAGTATGCTACACTTGGAAGTGGGAATTTTAATTGTCTTATTAATTATCGGTACAGAAACCATTAAATATTTTTTTTGTTGCCTTTGGAGAAGTGTTGAATATTGCTTTATTATGCATCAAACAGGATAATAAATATATATATATATATATGTGTTATTTGGAATGGTTGCTCATCATAATATCAGTTTTTATCATTTTAGCTCACCAGAATAAAATAAACTTTACTAACAGGATAAACTCTGATGGTAGAAAACGTTTGTTTATTTTTTTATTACTGCTGTGTTGGCTTATAATGCTTATGTCATGTGTTATTTGGGAATGTTGTTTTTAAACATATATGTTTTATTGTGATATGAAATATATATTGAGTTAAAGAAAAAAATGTGTAAAATATAAACATCTATTACATGTATTTTTATTTTTCCAGTTAATGGAAAACGTGATATTATATCTATCATTCACCTAGACAGAGAGGAAGAGAGACTTATTTCTCACATTTTTTTTTATTATTAAAGGTGAACAAACAAGTATTTTGTCAAAGATATACTATAATGATCTAATTGCATTCTTATATGAAAAAATTAATATAAGTTTTTTATTTTATTTATAAAGTTTGCCTATGAATTTGTCCAATTTGAATACAAATGCAGGTTGATCTTTATTGCTTAAATATGTTGTGCTCTCTCTAACAAAAGTATAGTTGTCATTTTAAAATAATTAATGATCATTTGACATATATATTTTGGTTTGTCTATTGATACATTAATGGTTCTGCATTGTGAAATGGAATATGTATATCTCCACTGTTATTGTTAGAGTTGTTTTACCTTGCTATAATATTGAGAATGATTTGTGACAGTTTTTAGCTGATAGGATGTGCCAATAGAATGGCATCCAATAGATTAATATTAATATTAAGCATGGGCTGATGGAAAATCACCTATTGCTGATTCCATGAGAGGATAATATGGTAGAGGCTGAGTAATAATTAATGCTTAGTTAGCATAAATATTCCTAAAAGAAAGAATATCCATGGTTTGAATTCTATTTTCCATGATGAGAAAAGCCCACATGTGTATACCCATAGAGAGGTAGTAGAATTATCCATATTATTATACAACTGTCATGTTGTTTTATAGAGCCTCCCTTTTAGTGTTAAATCTCTCATGATGATATAGAGTTAGTTTTTTTCCACCGTGTATGGTGAAGTTTCATATTTCAAAATCATATGGCAAGAATAAAATAATGTTAGATTAAGGAACACTTGTCTATCTGTAGTGTTTGCTTAATTGAAATAGTGTTTTATGATGTTGTAGGATCTTCATCAGTTTATAGACAAACCAAACCCAAAACCTACTTGTAATTGTAGAACTTATAGATGTAAGAGCAAGAGATGCACATGGGCAGGGTGGATTTATCTTCATTGAATAATGATTTGACAATGGATTGGTAAGATCAGTTAAGTATTTAATAATTAGGTTGTGGACATAGATAATGTTTTAGTGACATGTGTGTATTTGACTTTTGATGTCTGTTCTTTAATACACCAAACCTATTCATCTCAAATTTTAATCAGTTATTAATTGTGCAGAATATGATAATTGCCCTTATCATATTCTGATAAAAGAAATGGCTTTGATATAATGCACCCCTTTATAACTTTTGAATTCTAAATTTAAAATTTGTGCATACCATAAGGTCCTAAATACACTGTTGTTTTTGTAATTTAAGTGCTAGTTCAGTTTCAATAAGGTTTCATTATCTTATTCTTTAAAATAGGCTAAACAGTAATAAGTGATACTTTGAATATCATTGTATAAGCTGGTTGTATTGACTAAGAATATGGTCAATGGGATACTGAGTATTTTCCCATCCCTAAGTTTAATTTAATATATTGGTTTTATTTCATGCCATGTCTTTGAATTAAAATTTGTAAATATTGTAAATAAAGTTTGTTGTGTTTAAAAATTTATTTAGTTGCCTGTAGTCTTATTGCTAATCTACATATACACATTATTATTGTTATTGCTATCGACCTATCAGAAGATTATAAATTGAAATCATCATCAACCAATATAGTACTATTAACTATATTATGCTATATCATAATAATTTTGTTAAGCCTTATAATTTATTAGTACATCTAATGCATCATCACACAATAATCAAAATGTTAATAACTTAGAGTACAGATTATTTTAAGTAATAGATTAAAAGATAAATATAATATTGATTTAATTGGTTTAGTTGAACCTGCAGAGCTATCATTCACTGATCTTGATCACATGGTTTATAATTATTTGAGAAAAGGAATTTGGTAAGTTATTGTGTTTATTTATTAAAAAGTTATTCCTATTTCTTAAATATTAAAGTTATAAGAGTTATTGAGCTCATAAAGTTTATGTGTAACTGCTAAATATAGTTCTTAATTTGAGTTTAAATTGAGAGCTGTTTTGTGCATTCTATTTGGGTAGTGATAAAATCTCTCTCACTGACCCAAATATATTTTGTATAATGATTTTGAGTGTTTGAACCCTGAGAAGAATTAGTTGTTAAGTTTCAAGGTAGAATTTAAATTTGTAATAAATTTTATATCTAGTTAATTATTATAGTTGGACTTGAAATAGATTACTTTCACTGTTTTATGAAAGTCAACCAAACTTTAAGGTAAATTACTTCTTTTGGCATAAAATGTATAGTTTGTTTTAACTTCATGATAAATATTCTGGTTGTGTCAAGCTTGAAATCCCTATTTTTATTTAGCTTATCTTTTTACCATTTAATACCATATTAGTTTATAGTTTAAGATTTCAGTCTCCATCATTAACATTGTTCTTCAATTTCATCTTGATCATTCTTTTATTTATTCATTCTCATTTGACATTAATTCATTATCATAATTGATTAATCATACATTAATTTTTATTCTTTTTTCATCTTAACTATTCATTAACTCTTATTCTATCATCATCTTAATCATTCATTATTCTCATACATCTTCGTTCTTTTCTCTTCATTCTTAGACTCATTTCATTCTACTATTTAATTATTACTTATTTTCATCATCCATTTAGTCATCTACATCATAATTTACTTATCATTTCATTTATAAGTTTAATTTTATAATCATTCCAGAGATATAATTATTAGTTATTTATTAGTTTGCTGAATATCACATTTAACTCATCACATTTTGTTTGTGTGGATTTCAAAGCTGGTTTGACCAGAAGTTATTATCTTTATTAATCACCTTGTGATCTTCTCAAGATCTATAGTTTTATGCTAGTTTTATTCAATACAGGAATCATTTCGTTAGTTTAACCTTTTTGTTTCTTTATGCTTATAGTCTTGATAATGAGAGTATGATAGGTTGCATAGGAGAATTTAGTCGCTAAAACGTGTGGCATGATTCGTTTATGACCAGTTAGACTAGTGAGAAGGTTACAAAATATATATATATGATCACTAGATGGAGCTTACCAATAGCGCTAAACAAGCTTTATTTTTATAAGTATCAAAAGAGAAAAAATTCAAAATCCCTATCGTTAAGTCCCTACCTCCAGACCAATTGGTTTCAAGCTTATGTCTTACCTCAATGAAGGGCTGGGACTCTAGAAACTATATCAAATTTCTAGAGTCCCAGCTCTCCATTGAGGTGAGCCATAAGCTTGAAAACAATTGGTCTGGATGTAGGGATTTAACGATAGAGATTTTTTTCTTTCTGCACTTGTAAAAATAAAGCTTGTTTAGAGCTATTGGTAAGCTCCATCTAGTGACCATTTAAATGCAAGCTTAAAAGCAAGTTACAATATATATATATATATAATTACAATAAAAATTATAATAATAACGGTAACAAACTATTATAAACAATTTTGTTTTAATTAACGGATATTTTATTTTTATATTATATATATATATATATATATATATTGAAACAGTCAGCTTTTACAATCCAACTGCTTCACCTACTATATTCTATAGTAGTATTCTTTTATATGTAATAGCCACCAAATTCTCATATATCATGCTAATATTATCATAAAAACCTGGCTAAATTTAAACCTAAATATGTTAACTATGTGTGTATGCATATATCTCTACATATAGAAAAAACTGCATTTATATATGTGAACCTCTATAAATGTGCACATATATATATTTCTAATAATAATTAAATGAAAAACGAGTTGTATGTGTAATTTAAGACTACATATATGCTAGAAAAATAATGTTAACAGAATTTAAAACATTAAAATTTCTTTATTTTAAAATATTTATTAAATTAATAATATTTGAAATTATATAATTCTACATATATCGCTAAATTAAACGGTCGAGTTATATATATAACAAAATGGTTTTCCATAATTTTAGATTTGTTTTTCTAGTAAGAATGACACCAGAAAAGTTAATCCTTCTCACTATAAAATTGACCCAATTTTAATTTAAGGTTAAAATTAGATTTAAATTAAAAAGATTGCATAAATTACCGTGATTCACCAAAGTTAAAATTGATCTAAGTGAAAAATAATCACAGTGGGATTCTACTAAAGTTTAAAAACAGCGAGTAAGCTAAGAAAATGAATATAAAAATAATATAATGAAGGAGAGGGTGTGTGTGCTGATATATAAGCTGCTGAAGCCATCTTTGAAAGGCACTCTATGATTATAATTTAACAAAGTACATACAAATTGATTGATGATGATGATGTCAGAGTAGAGGGCTAAAATTTTTGCCTTCTTGCCCTCGATGAGAAGCTACCCGATGCGGGAAGAGATGAAGTAACAGCTGTCACCACCTAAAGAAGTTCCATGATGAAGAAATATCTTGCCATCATAGAAAAGAGAAGAAAATGGTAAATACTCCTTCAATTCTAAAGCTTTCAACTAAAGTCAACTATTTCTAAAATGCTAGCTAAATCTAAATTCTATGGCCATAATAATAATAATGTAAACTAAACTTATTTCTTAAATGTAATTTTTATTTTATTTCAATCCTAAAATTTTGCCTGATTTACAATTTATTATTATTTGATTCGTTAACTGATTTATTATTTTAAATACCTGATTCACAGATTTAACTGCTTTATAATTTTATCTGAGTTATTATTTGCATCAATAATACCTTTCATTTGTTGATATGATTTCTTTATTTATTGATTTACTTGCTGAATTTATTTATGATTGATTTAGTTATTTATTAATCTTATTCCAAGTAATTAAAGGTTATTCTGTTTTAACTTGCTAAAATCTATATTTTAAATGTTTTAATATGATTTTGTCATGTATAATGCAAAATGATCTATTTTAAAATAACAATTAAATTTCTAAGTTATTTTGTATATTTTAAGCTAATAATCATCTTTGCCTTAGTCAATTCTCTTAAACTATTTAAAATTATCGAAACCGAATCAATCAAATTTCAGCTAATGTCATATAACTTTCATTTTAAAACAAAGCCAAATTTCAGATTTCACATATGTGAAATCTAATCTTATTTTAATTCTTACATTTCTTTTAATCAAATCTATGCCACATCTTACTATTTTCAGTTATGTTATTGTTTATGCTATATGTATTCAAAACCGAGTTTTGTTCATTATTAAATCATTAGTGAGAGGTAATTAGATTATACGCATATATATGTAACTTCGCATATATATGTAATTTCACGTACATTGATGCACAAACTAAAGCTCTGTTTTGAAAAGGACAAAATATCTTAATTAAGATATAATTACAAGCTTACAGTTATTCTAAGATAGATTTGCTTTTAAATATAATATTTAACCAATATTCAGTTGAAGTGAAGAAATACAGCATAAATCTATAATTCTATATTGTAATTTCCCTTAATATGATGTAATCCTCCTTAGAGAAATAAATGCCTATATAGATAGCTTTATAACTTGGATTCATATGCTTTCCCTAATAGTATAATTATAAATACTATCATATGAACTGATACAGGGTATCATAAAGGAAACTATTGTTTAGCATCTTAATTTTTATTATATGATAATATTGTCAGTGGTGTGTATATGTCCTTAAGAAATGCTACAGCATATTTACTTGTTGCTATATTCCTTACTGGGCATATGTGTTAGGGCTACACCAGTACTCTTAGTTTGGGCAATTATCTTCTCCAGATGGTGGATGGGTTCATACCTCCCCATTCTGAATCCTTAGCAATGGAGCATGAGACTCCCTCAGAGCATGAGACTCCCACTTAAATAAATTTCTCGATCATCCAGACTAAAGGTCTTTTATTTCACAGCAATGAGTTCGGTAAAAGGAAACCAATATTTGGTAAAAATCCCGTGAATAAGGCACATATATGAGATGCAGAGACTCAAAATTTATGTTTGCTATACGCCTTAGTATCTGAAGTCTGGCTGCCAATTATCAGTTCATCCCACCATTATAATTGTTATTTTCAGCTCTGATCTGAATTCGAATCCAATTTGATAAGCATATTAGCTATATAGAGAATATATTGATTATTCACGCTTAGTTAAGTATTATGTTCTTTATAAATGTTTGTATTCACTTCCACTAACTATAAAGCAAATTTAGATCCTATTATAGCATAAACTAGGCATAGATAATCATGAGCAAATTCATTTAGTTATAAAAATAATATTAAAGCTCATGAAAATGTAAATTCAAATGTATTATAATTTCATCACCTATGAGTGATTCATATATATAGCTAAGTAAATTAAATATTTGTAACCTAGGAATTCTGATATAGATTCAGATCATAATTTGGTGATGGCTAAATTAAAGTTAAGTTTAAAAAAAATTAAAAGAGGGAAAAGATACACAAGATGGGACTTGGATAAATTGAGACAAATGGAAAAAGGAAAATTTGGTTTAATATGTGAAAATGAATTTAAAAGAATTGTTCAGGATGGGAACTATATTAATAGCTCTGATGAGTGTTGGAATAGAATTAAAGAGGGATTCTTGAAAATAGCAAAAGATGAAATAGGTATTATTCATGAAAGAAAAGCTAAAAGACCTTGGATAACTGAAGGTATGTTGGAAAAGATGGAAGTGCGGAGATGGTGGAAGAATGTAAATACTGAGGAAGGGCAAAAGGAATATAGGAAATTTAATAATGAATTAAGAAGAGAAACAGATTTAGCAAAAGAAAAGTGGTTGGAGCAAGAATGTAAAGAGATAGAAAGGTTTCAACAGATGAAAAGATATGATCTAGCATTTGATAGAATATAAAGTATTTCTTGGGAGAAAAAGACATGGGTAGCAAGTGAGATTGCGGATAAGAATGGAAGAAGGTTAACCGATAGTAATGATATATTAAAAAGATGGGAAGAATATATTCGGTATCTGTTTAGTAGAGAAAATAATTTAATTAGTTATGAACTTGAAAATGAAGAAGATGTTGCAATGGATGATAGAGGTATGGACATACTGCCAGATGAAGTAAGAAAGGCAATCACACAAATGAAGAATGGTAAGGCTATTGGATTTGATGCAGTACCTATAGAATTTTTGAGAGAAATGGGAGAATTTACTATGAAGGAAATAGTTGGACTTTGCAATTTGATATATAATAGTGGAGTTTGGCCTGAAGATTTTTTAAGAACTATAGTGATTCCAATTGCTAAAAAGAAGAAAGCTGTTAAATGTGAAGAGTATAGGACAATAAGTGTATTGTCTCATGTTTCTAAGGTGTTATTGAGGATTTTAACTCAAAGGATTATGGGAAGGTTGACTATTATATTGCTGAAGAACAGTTTGGTTTTTGGAAAGGGAAAAGAACAAGAGATGCTATTGGTATTGTTAGGACAATTGCAGAAAGATATATTGAAAGAGATAAAGAAATTGGTATATGTTTTGTAGATTTAGAAAAGGCATTTGATAGAGTAAGCTGGAATAAACTGATGTCTATCTTAAGAGATAAAGGAGTATTCTGGAAAGAAAGACAATTGATATGGAATATGTATAATGGGCAAAGAATAAGAGTTAGATTTGGATGTAATGAGACTGATGAAGTGAATATAGAAAGTGGAGTTAGGCAAGGATGTAGTATGTCACCTGTTTTGTTTAATATTTATTTAGAAGATATGATAAATAATTATTTGGACTGTGGAGGAGCAAATGTTGGAGGGAGAGTAATAAAGTGTATAAGATTTGCAGATGATATGGCTCTTATTGCTGAGGAAGAAAAGGATCTTCAGAATATGTTGAATAAATTGGAAGAAGGATGTATGGCATATGAAATGAAGATTAATATTGAAAAGACTAAGTGTTTATGGATAGGGAGAGATGCAAAAAGACTGCAAATTGGAATCCATGATGACATGGTGGCAGCAGGTGAAGGGATTTAGATATTTGGGTTGTTGGTTGAGTGAGGATGGAAGAAGTGAAGATGAAGTTAAAAGAAGAATAGCATTGGCAAAGGTGACATTTGTAAAAAGAAAGAAGATATTCTGTGGACCTATGGAAAGAGAATTAAGGAAAAGATTAATTAAATGTTATGTGTGGAGTGTATTAATGTATGGTTGTGAGATATGGACATTGAGTAATAGAATTAAGAAACGACTGGAAGCTTTTGAGATGTGGACATGGAGAAAAATGGAAAAAATCAGTTGGGTGAATAAAATAACAAATGAAGAAGTTTTGAAAAGAGTTAATGAGGAAAGAAGATTGATTGAAAGTATCAAAGAGAGAAAGAGAAACTGGATTGGACATATACTAAGAAAAGATTATAGTTTAATGAAAGATGTTTTAGAAGGAATGGTGAGTGGAAATAAAAAGAAAGGATGGAAGAGATTGACATTATTGGATGATATACGAGATGGAAGTGGTTATGTGGAATTGAGGAAGTGGGCAAGGAAGAGAATGGAATGGAAGAATGGATGAACTGATGTAGTGACTACTCTCTGGACCTGTCTATTGGACAGACTACTATTGATGAACCTAGGAATTACAATCACCTGCGAGTGATTAAAATGCTATATCGCCTACGAGTGATATACATATATGTAAGACACCTGATAATTTCTAACTAGAAACTTAATATCACCTCCAAGTGATTTCACACACCATCTATATATGTAAACCAAGCTATGTATAACTCAACCATAAATAATTATATATCTAAAACCATCACATATTTCCAAAGACACTAAAAATTGCAATTTGACTACAGAGATTGAAATTGTTGATTGGAAGAAGTTTAAATAAATCTCCTTAAACAGATAAACATAATCTGTTCTGAATGCAGACTAATAAATAGTCAGTTATAACATTAAAAATTGCAATTATAATTTTCAAATTGAACCCAAAGTATTACTTAAATAATAAGTGCAATAACGCTCAATGGTCAAAGGGTTTATAAATAACTATTAGAAACCAGTCAGCACTTAGACAATAACAATATATATAACAATCAAGAATTTCAAACTTTATATATATATATATTAATTCTAATGTTTTCACGGATAAAAGATGTCATATTATTATTACTATTTGCGGGATATTCCGTGTAGTGAAAAAGCTAAATGCTGACGTTTCAGTACAATATCAATTGTACTGAAACGTCAGCATTTAGCTTTTTCACTACACGGAATATCCCGCAAATAGTAATAATAATATGACACATATATATAACATCTGTTTTTAAAATGAGTTTTAAAAAAAGGTTTTAAAATGAAATAAATGAATAATAAATTGATTAATTTTTAGTATTTTGATTTTGGTTCCATTCCATAGGGGGTAAAATAACTTGAAAAAAAAATACATGGGCAAATGTGTGGTTTCATGTGCTTTCTGCTTGAGCAATTAATTCCTAGCATTTCCTTTTTATTATCTGGGTTAAAGGATGATAAATCAATTGAAATGATAAAATGATTTAACTATTTAATTCATGATTACTTATCGAATCCTGTATTTGATAAATAGCTATTTATTTCATGGCCTTTCTTTCAAATGCTTGCTTGGTAATAATTTGCATATTTTCACTACATCTTAACCATGAAATAAGATAGGCAAAGGGTTCAAAAACCCCTGGACAAAAATCCTATTGTCTCAGCCTGCCATTCTAATTCTATATCTCAATCCAATAGTTGTTGTATTTATGACAAAAAAGAAATTTGTAGAAGAGACTAAAGTAAGTCTTGCTTTCTTTCTTTTTAATGGTGATTATCTAATTTGTTTCTATAGTAATTTCTTTCCATTGTTTTAAACCTTTCACGGACTAACTTAAAAATTTCATTACAACAATTGTTGATTTTTTTAAATATCAAAATAATAATAATAAAAAAAATATTACATAGAAAATCAGTTTTGCAGTTTACAAAAATAAAGAAACACATAACGAACAATAAAATTATATCATAAACAATTACCAAAAATAAAAATACAGAATAAATATATAGTAGCAATTTTATATACTATTATTTATATATAACATTTATATACACAGACAAATACAAATTTATATATTATCATTGCTATTTAAACTCCACAATCACCAATAAAGGCACAATAAAATAAAATGAACGAAATAACAACAACCACAAACTATATACAAACCCCTACATCTAAGCCAAATTAAAGAAAAAAAAATTTAAAACATAAATGGCACTTTGATAAAAAGGCTGGATCCTTCCATCCTTTACAATATATATATATATTCCTTTTTCACATGCATTTGTTTATGTATTTAAAAAATATGTTTGTTGAAATATGTATAGGTATATATATATAAAACTATATTTAAAGTGGAGGCATAATTGTTGAACTATAAGGTGCTATGTCTGTCTTACTCATTTGAAAAGTGAAATGAATGTTTCAAAATCCATTCATAATGAGAGAGAATGATGTGACTTTTTTGCTAATAGATGATTATAATGCAAGAAATTCATACCGATCTCTCTTTTCTGTATGTATTTTGAAACAATCATTTCACTTTTCAAATATGACATATATACAATATATTTTGATTCAGTTATATTATTTGTAGATGAATGTACATTCAATGCTCTCTTTCAAAATCTTAAATAATTTATTGTTATTATTATTTCTATCATTTATTGAAATATTGTTTTTATTGATATATATTTTTTCAAATCAAGCATTATATGCTTTTTATTAACTTAATTCTCTATATAAAAAAGTTTTAGCTAACTAAAAATTTTTAAGCATGAGTTAAATTTTTTTAGACTGCTATTCTCTTATCAGATAGTGAAACATATTTACTTTATCATTATTAGTAATTATGAATGAGTAACATCACACTAAACTCAGGAATATATATATATATATAAACAAAATAAATATATAGGAGGAGAAAAAATAAGATTGGAGTCTTAATTTCATCTCATTTACAACCATTATTAATCAATGTCAGGATTAAGGTCACTACAAATTTAATACAATATCTCTAATTTCTAGTTTCTATTCTACACATCTCATCAGCAAATTTCCTTATTTCATCCATCCTTTTTACTTGAGGACTTTTTTAAGGTCTATTTTAATCTTAATTTATGTAATTAAAAGATAGTTCTGTGGATTCACAAATACGAAATTCAATTATCACTATTAGTGTAAAGATAGCTAATAAAAGAAAAAAACCACATGACACTCAAACAATTATTCTGATAAGTAAGTAACTATTAATTTTTATTTAGGAAATAGAAAACACAAAAAAAACTTTTTTCCAATCAGCAAATAGCTAGGCTGGTGAGTAAAGATTTCTACTACATTTCCTTCATGTTTTTATCTGAGGAGAGAGGATGGAAAGATCTTTATCTTGAAATATTACATCTATACTAATTTAGCTTTACACCTACTAATATATTTTTTAGAATTTTAGAAAAGTCTTTGTATATATTAAAAAAATTTCCATTTAACCTATATTGAAGCATATTACCTATTAAAAACTAATATTGCAAACTGAAATTATTTTAATTAGTAAATGCATTTTGTCTGAAATGCTGAAATCAAAAGTGAATCAGTTTTTAATTTATTATTTGAGCTTATATAAAACTTAAAGAATTTTATAGAAGAGCTTTATTTAAATTATGAGAATATTTAAAATGTTGTTATACTTTCTATATTCAAACATATACTGTATTATTGTAGATTTTCATAAGCTTGTATAATAAGTTAAAAATAACTCACTTTTCGCTTTAAAAAGTCAGACAATATATTTATTAAATAAAGCCATTTCAATTTGCAATAATAGTTTTTATTTAGTGCTTTGTTTTATTAAATCAAAACTAAAAAAATACTTAAAATATAACAAACGTTATGTTAAATTACAATCAGTTAAAAGTATAAAACCTGTGAAAAATCTAATAAGTATATATATAGGTTAAATATAATAAGGAAGGTAAAATTTTAATAAACTTTATTAAAATAATTTTAAAGTTGTTTTCCTCATAAATATAAGTATCTACAGGTGACTGAGACAATATTATTCCAAGATGTATACTAATATTACTCTTTTTTAATCAATCTTTATATGATATATTTTATAATACAACATGCAGAAAAAAATCTTAGCAAAAACCAAGATCTAATATATTTTTGTAGCAGAGTATTTATACAGGTTTAATGGTTTAAATATTAAAAAGTATAGCTATATGTGTATATATAATTAAATGACCAACTTTAAGTTATGAAGCTTATATGATAGCTTGTCACCTATACTAGTGCTTCTATACAATATTTTATCCCAGAAGTAAAAACAATTCAAGTGAGTTTGAAGAAATAACATCAATTCTTCCATACACTGTCATAGTGATTTATAATATTCACTAAAAATGGTAATTCGACTCAAGAAAAGAAAACCTAAACTCTTTTAAACTTCATATGTACAATATCGTTTAAATAGTATGCCAAGGCCTGCATATATATATATATATATATATGAAAAGAAAGTTACTGTTAACACTTTCTGAAATAATTATAGAAAATATACAAACCATTATACAATTACAAATATCCAGTAACGCCCTCTGTTTAAAGATCTATATCTCAATAATAGCAAACCTTAAAATGATACCACTTTAAGGTTGTATGCTAAACGATGTTAAATATTGAAATACAGACCTACTCAAACACAGAGCATGAAATTTTAAATAAGCAAACGATCTTAAATTTTTGCTAATAAACTAACAAGTTTACAAAGTTATTAAAGACAAACTAAACATTAGATTTTAATCTTTAAATTCCTCCCAAACTATAAATGAAAAGAAAGTTACTGTTAACACTAACTGAAATAATTATAGAAAATATACAAACCATTATACAATTACAAATATCCAGTAACGCCCTCTGTTTAAAGATCTATATCTCAATAATAGCAAACCTTAAAATGATACCACTTTAAGGTTGTATGCTAAACGATGTTAAATATTGAAATACAGACCTACTCAAACACAGAGCATGAAATTTTAAATAAGCAAACGATCTTAAATTTTTGCTAATAAACTAACAAGTTTACAAAGTTATTAAAGACAAACTAAACATTATATATATATATATATATATATATTGTAACAGGAATTCCATTTTACACTCCCATGATCAGACTACTTTTGGTCATGACTGTAACTGACTTACTAGCCATTCATTAACCATGAAGAACATATTAAGGGATATTATTATCTTGCATCATATTGCTGAAATTGTTAACTCCACATAGTAATATTTCCTGCTCATGATACTTAGGTATGTTAGAATATTTATTAGTTTTGCTAATTATATTTTCAAAGATCAGAACAGTGCTATGAGCAATCTACCTTTAAACTTATATCATTTAAAGAGATCCTGTTGGTTCCAGATCATAATTCTGGGGATATTTGAAACTCACTTGCAATGTTGCACTACTTGATTAACTTGATAAAATGCACACATGAATAGTGAACAAGACAAAACAGATGTAAGAATAATAATAACAATTTTGGTAGTATCATGCAAGGAATTTATATCCTCTCAAACAATTGTTATTGCCAACCCTGCTAAGGCATTTGCATCACTAGGTATCCATACACACACACACATATATATATATATATAATTACAAAAATATCAAGTCAGATGTCACATGACTTAATTTAATAAAGCTTGTGTTTACAAATGTTATATATAGAGCTTGTAAAACAAACTCTTAACAATTGTTGAATATCCCCAACCTCAGACCAGTTTCTACTACTGGTGTCCTCAGTGAGGTGCTAGGATATTCAGTCATTAGATTAAAAATACCAGGACAAGCCCAGAAATTTATCTAATGTATAACTATTAAGTAAAAACTCTGAAATTTTCATTCATCCATATGTTTTTCAATCCAGCTATCTAACTTAAATAGCCATATGGGATTGAACTAAGTTCAGATACAGAATATATTAATAGATTTAGCAATATTAAATTGCCAAAGCCATCATAGCAAAAAATTAAATTACAAAAAAGTCAAGTCAGTTGTCACATGATTTAATTTAATAAAGCTTGTGTTTACAAATGTTATATATAGAGCTTGCAAAACAAACTCTTAACAAACTTTGTTGAATACCCCCAACCTCAAACTGGTTTCTGCTACTGTCATCCTCAGTGAGGTGCTAGGGTATTCAATCATTAGATTAAAAATAACAGGACAAGCCCAGCACTTTTTCAGAATTTCTACTTAGTAGTTATACATTAGATAAAGTGTTGGGCTTGTCCTGGTATTTTCAATTTAATGATTGAATATCCTAGCACCTCACTGAGGATGCCTAAGAGTTTGTTTTGGAGCTATATATATATATATATATATATATATATAATATATATATATATATATATAATGCTGATGCGATGTCAAGGTAGAAATTATATACATAAAGAAAAAAATAACAATTATATTAAAAAATAGGTAGTGCACATGTATATAAAAAATTACAAGATATACATACATACCTTACTATAAACTAAACACATATATAATATTTAAAGTAGGTGAATTAACCTCAAGAAAAATTGATATTAGTTAATAATTTACTGAGAGAAAGAAGAAAAAAATATTTATCTTTTAGAAATATAGTGATAAAATAATGAGAACTCTTACTTTGAGACTTGGATCATTATTTCTTTGACATTTGTTTTTGTCGACTATCTTTAGTCAGTAAAATATAATTGTTCCAGACAACACGTTGGTTCAGCAAATAGTCCTTGTGAAGACTTTTTATATTTTTCCTTTCCATTCTCAGAGTTTCAAGCTGAAATAAAACAGTTCAGTAATAGTATCTGATTTTGATTTATTTAATTCCCAGAGCTTGAAATGAGTTTTTCATTCGTTGATTCCGCCTATGTATTTTATAATCTCATAAATTTTTATCCATATAGTTTTAAAAAAATTTTGAATTCTGCCAAGTTTGATAAAATGGGTCATTATAATTCTACTATGACCAGTTTGTATAAAGTCATTAGTTTGGCTGATCTTATTACCTGAGTTATGTAATTCCCAGAGCTTGAAATTAGTTCTTTCCTCTTATGTATTTTATAATCTCATAAAGTTTTATCCATGTAATTTTAGAAAAATTTTGAATTCTCCTAAGTTTGACAAAATGTGTCATTATGGTTCTACTATGATCAGTTTGTAGAAAGACATTGGTTCAGCTGGTCTTTGTTCTTCTTTTCTCTTCTCTTGGCAAGGCACACTTAGGAATCTAATATATAATAGAACTGGGATAAAACAATTAAGTTTTCTTTCCCTTCATGCTAGGTTATGGAAGCTAAACACTTTATTTTTGTCTGTGGATCTTCCATGGAATCTCATGCAGAAATGGCCCACTAACATTTTCTTAACAAGCTATTTTGTAGAATTTAGCTGATAAATATGTGAATCTACTGCATATTTGAATTTTAACATCTACTTTCTGACTTTAGCATATAGCAGTCTGATGGTTTTTACAATAAAAAATATATGTTAGACAACATGAACCTATTCTGTTTATAAAAATGTACTCTGCAAAATGTACACTGACTTAAATTTACAGGACAACCTTTTTATATGTTGACTTAATTACTCCCATCCAAGTCAAAAGTGTGCTTTTCAATAAAGAGCTTAATAAAAAAAAACCATTTCAGCAATGATCAAAGTCTGCTTTTTGAAAAACACTGACAAAAAATGATTAATCACAATTGGAAATGAGAGAGAAAATGATAAAAAAATATATTATTTCCCCTATATTACTACAAAAGTTATTCATTTACAAATACAATATTTTTATAAATTGAAAATTAATTCAAAGTTTTATAATGAATAACTTTTATAAAATTGGTTCTTTTCCTCTCTTATTTTGCAAAACTAATTTTTGCAACCAGTTAACAAGGTTTTTTCCTGGAAAAATATTTCTTTGAAAAAAAATGCAAAGAAACTCATTCACACTCACTAGAACAAATCATTTACGTAGCAAGGTTTTAGTATTAAATTGCTGTTAATTAGCATTTTATAGTTTAATTTTTTATCTACCAAGAGTTTTAATAATTATCATGTTGTGAATTATTGGTGTTAAATTTGACATTCATTTTTAATAGCCAATATAACTAGCATGGTTATATTTAATGGCGTCAAACATAATTTTTTGTTTAGACCAATTTTATTTCACATCTTTAAACACTTAAATTTCTCTGCTCAGCTGTTTATAACATCATAACAGACTTATCAGATGGTATTATAATGCCATTCTGGTCTATTTTAAAATTATTAGTAGTGAGTCTCTCCTCATAATTAATGTGTTTCTTGGGGTTAGAATGCATTTCAGCAATTAAAAAATAAGAATACCAACTCCAATCCTGTGATGGATAAAAGACTCAATCACAAGTCACAACTAGACAATACAGCACAAACATCAGGAAGCTATTTCACTTTACACATCCTAAGCAACTTACAATCCAAGAGAAATAATAAAACCATATCTTTTAGCACAATGCAATTTTGCTGATTTAATCTTTATTAGTCTTAGAGGCTCATAATACATCCACAGTTTTGGACATGATAATTACCATAGTAACTTGGAGTGACCTGAGATATCGCTTACTCTTTTCATTCTGGAATAAATCTTCTTTGTCAGAAGCAAAACTGCATCCTGCTTTTGGAGATTGAAGCTCATGATCAGTTCTGTGATAGAGTTCATTCTGTTTGCTGTATGACCTATTCTAGTTCTTATGATGTGAGTTCTAGCTGGACACAATATCTGGCCAAATATTCTATTTTTTTCCATGGTGACACTTCTTGTTTTTTTCCATATCATGGTAGTAGTTTTTCTTTTTGTTTCTCATACTTGATACCCTTTATATGAGGGACATTGTCCCTTCTGCATGTATTTTTATGGAAGTTTAAATCTATCTTTTTTTCTGCTATATCAGGCTTGATATTTTCAAAAGCACTTAACAATTCTCCAACCTGTTCTACAGTATGCCTATATGTATATATTAACCTCCTCTCTACATGACTTTGAAAGCTGTGCCTCACTATAACTCTGACAATGGGACTACTATTAAGGCTTTGAGCATTGTCACTTGTTTTCTGAAAAATGGAATATAAGTTTCACCAGATGGACATTTTCCCTTATGATATTTTTTTGATATTTTCTTCATAATCCTCACTTTAGTAGTAATTTAACAATGCTTCTTTAATTACACTCCCTGCAAATTACTACAGGCTATAGTTATATTTGCTCTTCTATCTGAGCACATAGACTGAAAATTTTTCCAGGTTGCTTAAATACTCAATAGGAGTTTCACCCTCAAAAACAGAAAACATTCTAATTTTTAAAAAACTGGTTTACTACACCAGGTATATGATTTAATATTTGGGGATCCATATTTCTTTCTTCCTCATTATGCCTTTTATTTATTTCCCTTTTTAGAATAATCATAACCATTTTTCATTTTGTCTATCTTATCTGTGATTAGCCTCTAGTCTTTTAATATAGTCACTATAATCCTCAACTCTAATTCTTTTTATTTACTTACTGAGGTCACATCTTTCTTTTTGCATCAACTCTAAATGTTTTCCATTTTGTATATCTATCAACTGCATTGCTTCTTGTAATTGGTTTATCTTGCTATTATGTTCATCATGGGTTTTTGACAACTTTATGAATTTTCTCTATGTTATTTATATTCTGTAATTCACTTTTTAGTTTTTTCATAATTTTCTCTTTTATTTGGTTTTTAATCTCACTCATATTCAACTATTTTTTTCATTTTGTTTTTATTATGAATCAGTCATTTTTTATACATTTTTGCGATTTGCCTTTTATTATCATCAGCTATCTTATTATGCTTGTCTTCTATTTGGACAACTGTCTTTTCCATTTGGGTATTAAATTTATCGAGAGAGTTGTTTCATCCACATGTTTTTTCGAAGTTTCAGGCTTTTCTTCAGCATGATTTTCATCCCAAATACAGCACATTGCTCCTTGATATCTGTCTGTATGTTAACAATCCAGTATTTTTTCTGTTTATTAGGCTTCTATTTTTGATTTAACCCTTGTTATCATTTATTAATAAAGTATTAATAATCAAACAAAATATTTTTTAAAAATCTCTTTTTTACGAATATATCAATCGTTTTTGAGTCCATCTCTCAAGCACACAAACAATATATTTAGTTTTTGCCCATATCCAGTCCATATTTTTCTCTAGCTTACTAGATTTTGTTACTATAAATCCATTATATTAATTTAGTTTTTTTCAACATTGCATGTTTGTTCTATTTAATACAACTCTATCATACTATTTTTAATTACTTTTAATAACTTTCCTTTCTCTACTTTTTTATTCACTCTTTCGTTCCCATATTTTACCTTATTTCTCTTAGGATTTATGTTTGCTCCCATAATTTCCTCATATACATACAAAATGAATAGAAGAAAGTTAATCTCAATATGGTCTGGTACCAAATGAATTATGATTGTAAACCAAAAAGTAACAAGAATCCCCCTTTACATTCCCCATCAACAGATAACCCTTTGTCATGAGTGTAACTAACCTACTAGGTTAATAATTAACTATGATAAGCATATTAAAGAAAACGATCAGCTTAAATGATATTACTAATAGGATTAACTCTACTCAACAATACTTTCTGCTCATAATATGATTATGAACCCACACTACCTAGATATACTAGAATATTTATTAGTTTTGACTAGTTATATTTTCAAAGACCAAAAGTTTTAAACTTATATTCTTTGAATAAATCCTGTTAGCTCCAAGTCACTGCTCTGGGATTTGTGAAACTCATTGGTGATGATGCACTACTTAATTAACTTGATAAACTGCACAAATAATAATTTCATTTCAATGCCACTTATAATTTTTGGTTATTTACCATAATAATAACATAGTTTATTTTGTTTCATGTATAATCTCCTTATATGATTGTTATTTTCCATAATGATGTGCTATTTTTATTAAATATTGTAGTAGATTAACAGTTGCTAAATATAGAATTTAATATTTGATTATCATATATCTGCTACTATAATATACCTCAAACTAAACAAATAAAGAATAATGAACTATAATGACAGTAAATTTAATACAATAAAATTTATTGGCACTTGTCCATATTTATATCAGGAATTTTATATATATTCTGATAAGTTCCCATTTTTCATTGATATGTTACAATTCAAAAATATTTCATAAAAATTCTTATATTCTGTTAAAGAACTGTATACTAGCATAATGGATTTAGATATAGGCAAAAAATTTATAGGAAAGAGTAAATCAAATTTTTCTCGTAATATTAAGAAATAGAAGCAAATATTAATAAATAAAAAATACTTCAAATATTAATACCGTTTTTAACATCAAAGAATCAAATATATAAAGAGAATAAAATCAATAATAAGTTTAGCGTTTAGTTTTACTTGCAATTTAAAATTCCTACATATGACTTTGAATTTACTGGCTTATTCTAGTAAGTATGTATACAACAGAAACTGTTTCTTGGGGTTCAGTTTCTTATAGTTTTTTGCTCATTAATTGGTATTTTTTTGTCTTTGATAAATTTATGACTTTCAGATTACTTTTTTTCCCCATCACTTCAAACAGACATTTTGTAGGCAGATATCCATCTACTGAGAAAGCCATAGTATAAGAAAGAAATATATACTCAAACATCTGGAGAGATTTCATCATGCAAGCTATATCTTTATGAATCAATCACAATTGGTGTATTTAGGTTGACCACACATTTGGCATCTACTGATATGTAATGCATTTTCCATGCTGTTATTAATAGGCCTTTTTTAAATTTCATAGCAATCTGCAGACTTCAATTTCAACTTTCACTAAATTTTTTTATAAGCACAACCATTGTACATTTTGGAATGAACTACTTTCTACTGGAACTCGAATTATATTTAAAATTTGAACCCACATTTTATATATTTTTTCACTTCATAATATTTTCAAAACCAGTTAAATAACATATTTTTCTATATTTAGAAATAATCTCTATTGTTTATTTCAGACTTAATTTAAAGGTTGTTTATTGGATTAAAAAAAATTCAAAAACGTTTCACAACTTTTTTTTCAACCAAAGCATTTTAATTACGAGGTTTAATTTCCGCGAATTAATTATGAATAAAATTATTACAAATTTCAAATTAAATTATTAACATTTAAGACGGTTTTACAAATATCGTAGTATATTTGAAACTTGCATTAAAACAAGCAAAAAAGTAAAAGAAATAAGAATCGACTGGATCTATTCTTTGGGATTTCATAAGAAGTTCGAGCGCCAGAAAATACTGTAACTGGAATCGATCCGAAGGTATTAAATTCTAGAATCTGACCCTCTACAACTGCACTAAAATCACACAGAGAATTAATTTAAAATCTCTACCAAGTTTTATACTTTTATACAAATAAATAATTATGAATAATAGATAATTCTAGTTATTTTATTGCTTTATTTACAATATAATTTTAAATTTATTATAGTATAATTAGAGAATTGCTTTTCCTTTTCACCCAATTGAATTATTCCTTTTGAGACAAATAAGTAGTGTGTTCCCAAGTTGGTCACTTTATGATTTTGCTCAAGAATAAACTACTCGGTTATTTTATCAGCTGCCAATTATACTTCATTTAATAACCTTCATTACGCAATTTTATGGATTTGTTAAAGCGCTCATTTACTATTAGAAAACTATACATTTACATTATATATATGTAATACGGTATTGTTCGTATCATCACAATGTGTGTGTGTGTGTGTGTATATGATTACTATGTAATACTGTTAAAATTATAAAAGCGTGATTGTAATCGAGAGAAAAAAAAACAACTACTGAAAAAGTAAATATATATATACTCATATTCATATATAGCAAACAACGTAAACAAACATGGCCATTCAAATTCTAATGTTCTAGAAGTGACTTTTGCGATGTCTACATAACCCAATCTGTGAACTACAAATACGTCCATAAATAAAATATATTTGTTCATTTTTATATTTATTAGCTATTTGTTTGCCTTATTGTCATTTAATTTCTTCAGCAGAAAAGTTTTCTTTCTAAAATATTTTCACACCATGTCTAATTGTAACGCTCTAATATATTATATTCGCTGCCATGTCTTACAAACGGAAACAATAAACATTGCGCTTTTTTATAATGTCTTTGAGACAAATCTTATTCTAATCTAGACAGGATCTACATATTCCATTAAAATTATACTCATACTCATCATAACACGCCCATTTAGAAAATATTGTTCTGTCCATTCATTTTTCATGTTTAATTAAAAATAAAAGTGTGATTTTAATAAAATGGAGTCCATAGAATCACATCCAGCAATTTATTAAATATTTTAATTGGTATTATAAGCTTGCTATGGTGTAAATGAAACTTTTCTAATGCTTTTATACTGTATCGATAGAGTGACCAAATCTCAATCCATATAATAAATCAAAGTAAAATAACTTTATATAGAGATAAATTAGTTGTTCTAATTGTTTTCCAGTGATAAAGTATTCTGCGTTTTTAATTTGTTATAAACGGCAGTAGCACATTGGAGTCTTTTCTATACTACAGTATGTAAGTCCACATATTCTACTTATAAAACTATTAGGATATTTAAATTCCTTTACATTCTCAATCTGATAACTATCCAAGTTTATTGTTGTCGATAACTTTTCTTTAGCACTGGCTAATAAAAAACTTGAACTTGAGTTTTTTTGAACATGAATTATTAAATCAATTATTATATGTGGCATTTAAAACATGAAATACATTTTATGAATCATCTTTTGGAAAATAACACAATCATTAGCATGTTGTAAATTTTAAGAATCCACTAAATTTTAGTAGATTCATATTTAAAATTTTATCAAAAACCTGTATGCATCATAAAAACCTTGTTTTAATAAGTCATCTGTAAATAGTTCTAAATATCAAAGTCAAAACAATCGAAAACAGTGTTGGAGTACGTACATATACTATTATTCATTTCTAATGTCTTATTTTATTACATTTATCTTTATTCTATTACTTACAAGTTGAATAATAAGCATAAACTTTTGTGGAAATTTAACTAATTTTAAATAATGTCATAAATCTATTTGATCAATTTCTCTGACAATAAAAACACTTCTCTAGTATTTTCCTGAAGGTTTGTGATGATGGTATATTAGATGTGATAAAATGTTGGACTATTTCCATAATCTATCAGTGAATGTTGAATGTATAGAAACTTTTAAATTTTATTTAAACTTTTTAAATACAAACAACTTGATAGTAATACCACCCAAATAACATAAATAAAATGTAAAATTTTCTATATATTTAATATTTAGTCCTAGATGATGGAAATAGTTCAACATATTATCACATGTCTTTAGTGCTTCTTAATTCATGGAAATCACATTGAGACTTTGGTCACCATAACAACCATTTATCTATACTGGAAGTAACTTATTCAACAACATTATTAAAGTACCTTTGACATAGGGAATGATAATGATCCTTCATAATAATTAATATAGTTTGGGTATTTTTTTTATCTTTAAAAAATGAAAATAATATTAATATTTTAAGACCAGATGGCACAACTCTATAGGCCATATATTTAAAAAATTTCAATATTTTTGAACTAACATATCACCACTATTTATTAGAACCTACAACATTTTCATTTTTAAGATTATAAAGAGCTATTCTGATTTCATTGAGCTGGTTATCTTTGTCCAAATCTGAACAAGGAGATGTACTAGATATAATATTAAGACATCATTTCAAATCTTGTGTTACTATTCAAAAGATGATCAAAATGCTCCAATCACCTGTTTCAAATATCACTATCAGCATACAAGAGAATGCCATTGCAGGATTATACTGCTTTTCATGTCCATACGTTGCTTTTAATATATCAAAAGATTTCTAAAGTGATCTGATCAGCCAATATTTATATTTTTTTTTGTAATTTTAATTCACACATCATTTTAAGAATTCTTATCAGTTCTTGAGGTTTTGCCTCCAATTATTTATTTTTATTGTGAAATTCCACATTAAACTTATTATTCAGCCAAGCAGAAAAATCAACATGCTTCCTTGTAATCAAATTCTAATAATAGAACCCGATGACGGAAAACCAGTCATGATTCTTCTTTTTAGTGAACCCAAAAGTACATTTGCTTTATCCAACACACACTTTTAGAGATTTTCATTCTTCAATAATGTCAACTCCAAAGATTCAAACTAACAATTTTAGGGTTTAGTAGCTGTTGAAATTTACTGAATAGAGCAGATATTTCAAAATACTGAATATCTATTATTTAGAGAATGTAACTGAAATAAAATGCACCTTTTATTGCATCTATAATTTTAGTTTTAGAATATATTAATCTATGAATTACCCAACAATTTCACATTTAAGTACATGCACTATATATAATTTCTTTTTTCTGAATTTTAATTATAATTCATTGAAAGTTATTGCATTCTTTTATTGACACCTGCCTAAACAAGGTAGTTATGATAATCAGTCCATATGTATGCAAAGTTTCAAGAAGAATAGATCATTTGAATTTACAGCACTCATACCATTATTTCTAATAACTTTTGGCCAGTCTATGACACAGTATAAAATACTTTTTGTGTGGATTCTACTGAACCATGGACCCTAATAAAATGAGCATCAGTAACTTTGTGCAACACAAGTTTTAAAATTATTAGCCTTTTATTGTTACAACAAGAAATTTCTGTATTAACATATTCTAAATAAGACTTTACTGATTGATCCCTCTTTCCAAAAATAATTACACCTAATTTCCTGTTCTATTAATACTCTTCCTCAGCATGATCAGTTTTATTGAATATAGCTACATTAACGTTAAATATTGACACTTCCTTAAACAAAAGTCAGCCTTCTTGCCGGTATTCGACAATTTTTATCAAGTTTGAACATTTCATGTACATATGATTAGGGAAAATTATATTTAAAATATTTATCTTTAGTATGATCATTGTCTCCTGATTTACCACTATTACTGATATTGTGAATAATTTTGTTACTACAATGAATAATCTGCTAGGGATGAGAACTTAGTCAGATTGTGTTAGACAAGCAATTTTTGGATGACATTTTAGAAGTCTGTTCCACTTCCATGTTAGGAAGAGTGATCAGAAAATAGGGCTGCCTAAATATACAATCTTTTCTATTTTTTTTATTTCTATTATAAAACAGTTCTAATCAAGCTCACTAGGGGTAGATTGCTTCAAAAAATTCCTGATTAAAAACTGTCCTTGCCATTACTTTCTAATACTTTGGGACTTGATAAAAAATGAAACTGGACTAAAAACGTTGGGTGTGTAATTAAAAAATAGAAATGTGGTTGCACAAAATCACACCATCACAGTCAGTATAAAAAGTTGTAAGATGGCAGTAGAGTCTTATTCTAATTTAAGAAAACGGAAATAGAAAAATAAAATTACAGGCAATACTATTTGCATCAGCAATAGTAATACTACTTTGATAAACCAATACTCTTATTCACAAGGTAGCAGGAGGTATTTGGGTACTGTTTATTAGTTATTCACAATTTATCTTCACACCTGAAAGTAATTTCACTATCTACCATCTGCTGAGATCATTAATTACAATGAATACAGAAATACAATAAAATATATAACAAACAGATAAAATTTGAAATACAGGCGTTCTTATACAAGAAACTGATTGTAAATATAGGAGATTTGAACTCAGACTTTCAATAAACCTTCAACCATCCACACTATCTCATACTACTGATACACATGACCACACACATGAATATTAGTGATTATTTCTTTTCTGCATGGGTGTGATCATGTGTATCAGTAATATGAGATACAGTGGATAGTTGAAGGTTGCTTAAAAGTCTGAGTTCAAATCTCCTATATTAACTAACAGATAAACAAATTACAACAATATAATTAATTTTATTTTTAAAAGACATTTACTAAAATAGATTAATGGATTAACTCAAAAAAGCATTAAAATTGAACACATTTTACTTGATTACGTGTATATGTAAACAAAAATAAATTAATAAGTATTATCTGCCAATGACCACTTACACAAGGTCTATTTAAGAAAAATTGTGAACCTCATTAAGTGTAATATAAGCAATAAATAACAAAACAAAAGTATATATATATGTCAACAGATGGCATTCTACCAAAAACACCGTCAAGCATATGTTTACATAAACGTCAGAGCAAGCATTCACTATCTCTAACTTTAATTCCACTTTCAGATCATGATTTCAAGCTACTTGCTATCATCAGTGAAAGACAGGAATAAGAAACTAGATCTAAACACAAACTCTGAGTGTTTATGAAACAGTTTCTATTCAGCTTGCAAGCGTGAATCTTTTAGCCACATAATGTCTTCAAACTCAG
This sequence comes from Epiperipatus broadwayi, assembly GCA_028023455.1. NCBI lineage: Eukaryota > Metazoa > Onychophora > Udeonychophora > Euonychophora > Peripatidae > Epiperipatus > Epiperipatus broadwayi. The sequence continues at coordinate 451,743 of JAQFVV010000368.1, forward strand.
CATAGCAAGCCAGATAGCTATATGGGTCTGATATCAGTTCAGCATCACCACATAGTAGAAGCCTCTGCAATATATATCATTGCTAGAAAGACCTCAAAGGTACATTTATGAAAAACAAAAAACAAGATAAAAACTTGCTAGCGCTTGTATTTATGTCAACAGATGGCGTTCTACCAAAAACACTGTCAAGCGTATGTTTACATAAACGTCGGACCAAGCATTCACTATCTCTAACTTTAATTCCACTTTCAGATCATGATTTTAAGCTATTTGCTATCATCAGTGAAAGACAGGAATAAGAAACTAGATCTAAACACAAACTCTGAGCGTTTATGAAACAGTTTCTATTCAGCTCAGAGTTTGTATTTAGATCTAGTTTCTTATTCCTGTCTTTCACTGATGATAGTAAATAGCTTAAAATCATGATCTGAAAGTGGAATTAAAGTTAGAGATAGTGAATGCTTGCTCCGACGTTTATGTAAACATACGCTTGATGGTGTTTTTGGTAGAACGCCATCTGTTGACATAAATACAAGTGCTAGCAAGTTTTTAACTTGTTTTTTGTTTTTCATAAATGTACCTTTGAGGTCTTTCTAGCAATGATGTATATTGCAGAGACTTCTACTATGTGGTGATGCTGAACTGATATCAGACCCATATAGCTATCTGGCTTGCTATGCTGAGTTTGAAGACATTACGTGTCTAAAAGATTCACGCTTGCAAGCTGAATAGAAACTGTTTCATAAACGCTCAGAGTTTGTGTTTAGATCTAGTTTCTTATTCCTGTCTTTCACTGATGATAGCAAATAGCTTGAAATCATGATCTGAAAGTGGAATTGAAGTTAGAGATAGTGAATGCTTGCTCTGACATTTATGTAAACATACGCTTGATGGTGTTTTTGGTAGAACGCCATCTGTTGACATAAATACAAGCTCTAGCAAGTTTTTAACTTGTTTTTTGTTTTTCATATATATATATACTAATCCTTAGTAAAATATTACAGAAATGGAAAATTATTAAATAGATATTTTTAAAAACTAAACAAATTTTTCATTTTAATATTATAAATACAGTGATGTGATTAATTTTAAAACATTAAATAATAACAGAATGGTAAATAAACTACAATTACTAATGCATAAACATATCAAATGCATAAAAACATAAAATGGAGACACTGCTGTTTTTTCCATTACCTCCTATGCTTTAACAATTTTCACATTAGCACCGTGTTTATCAAACATATTATTTAATTTCTTAATAAAAATACTTTTTTCATTTCCTTTTTCAAAATTATTTTTCTTTTTATGTAATATTACTTTATCCAAATTGAATGAAAACTATCCATAATAATAAAAAAGAATTAAAGAAAGCTATTTTCAATTGATGAAGTATTTTTTCTTATAGACAAAGTGCTGATGTGAAAAATCCATGTGTGGGAATAATAGGAAACAGTGCATTATTAGAGTTAATATATTTGCTTTATGTTTGTATACAATTAATTAATAATGATTGTGTCAATAATTGAATGGGTTTTTGCAAATTAGTTACATTTCATGTTTAAAATTAGTGCATATATTCTTTATGAAATAATTTGGCTTAATAGTTTGTGAGCAGTGTAACCATTCAACATTATTACATATATTTGAGTGTGCTTAATGTATATTTTGAGTGTATTACACATCTTTAAATGTATATTTATTAATTACTATTTCAGTTTATGGAATTTAATATCCAGATTATTATTTATATGTTGTTCATATATATATATATATATATATATATATATAATCATAATAAAAACAATAAATATAACAGTAATAAACTATTATAAACAGTCTTTCAATCCTACTTTCGGTTAATTTCTTGAACCTGCCTCAACTGCCATTAAATTAAAAAAAAGAGCAGAAGCAAACATCATCAACTCAAATACCATGAATCCCATATTTTAATGTTAGCAGCTTGTCTATTTATTAAATGCATTTTATTTCTATTTATAAAAATTGCCCCCTAAATTTTTCTTTTATTATGGTTTCTCTCTTCATGAAGAATTTTCATACTTTCAATATCAAATTTAAATTTATATTTATATGTTTTTTAATGATGAAAGTAAACTGAAGCAATCATTAAATCACCATTATTCCTACTTTTTACATGCTTATATAACAAATCAAGCTCCTTTAATCTCTTTTCAATATTGCACCTCAATTCCCCTATATATGATAACATACATTCACAAAAAATTGATATATAACATTACTTTTCTGCTTGACAGGTATTATATCCTTAGAATTATTCACTAATTTATTAACATTATATGGAACCTAGAATGAAGTATTATACATGTTCTTTTATATATATATATATATATATTTATATATATATATATATATATATATATATATATATATATATATATATATATATACACTTAAAAATTTCATTTGTGGATTTCCATTTAACATTAAACACATTCTTATATATATCCTTAAAAATTTTTACTTCTATGTATTTCAAATGCACAAGTGAAATTTTTTAAGGATATATATATATATAAAAATGTGTTTAATGTTTCATTCGATGTTCCAAATAATGTTCATAAATTATAAATAATTCTAAGTATATCATACTTGTCAATCAGAAAAGTAATGTTGTATATCAATTTTTTTGTGAGTGTATCTTATATATAGGTGAATGAAAGTGCAGTATTGAAAAGAGATTAAAGGAGCATAAATTGTTATATAAGCATATAAAAAGTAAGAATAATAGTGATTTAATGACTGCTTCAGTTTTCTTTGATCATGAAAAAACATGTAAACATAAATTTAAATTTGATATTGAAAGTGTGAAAATTCTTCATGAAGAGAAAAACCATAATAAAAGAAAAATTAAGGAGGTAATTTTTACAAATAGGAATAAAGTGCATTTAATAAATAGACAAGCTGCTAACATTAAAATATGGGATTCATGGGATTTGAGTTGATGACATTTGCTTCTGCCTTGTTTTTTGAATTTAATGACAGTTGAGGAAGATTAAAGAAATTAAACAGAAGTACTTCTGTGTATTGAAAGACTATTTGTAATAGTTTATTATCGTTATATTTATTATTTTTATTATGATTACAATATTGTTATAATTAACATACATTATATATATATATAAATGCAAGTTAGTTATTGTTATTTAATGTTTAAAAGTTAAATGTTACTGTGATTTGGTTATTATATATAACAATCTTAGCAATGGTTAACCTTTTAAACACTAAATAATAATTAAATTACAGATATACACCTGGGTCTCTTTTTACGCGGATTTATTTAACGTGATTCACATTTCTCTGGAATTCAAACTCCGATAATGCACTATTACTTTAAATAATACATTTTGCATATATTGAAAGTAATAGCACATTATTGGAATTCGACTTTCATCTTAGTAATTTCAATATTTTCAGTGCTTTATAATAGTAAGATTTTATGCAATAATGAAATTAAAATCATGATTTCCACATTTTATGTATAGACACATTAAATTTTACAAGATTATAATGTAAATTTGTTCAAACAATGTGCGTGTTAATTTTGCATTTTATATCACATTCTGTTTTTGCTTTCTAAAAAAGAACGTAATCAATTATTAATCATTTAGTGTCCGCAAGTTTATTTTTAAAAGGTGAGTAATAGCAGTGGGCACAATTAAAATTGAAAATTAAAAAAAATTAAAGACAAAAATAAGAATTTAATTTTTAGTTGTTAAATTAATTACTAATTACATTGTCACCAGAAAACCATTAACACAACTAGAGAGTGACATTGGCGCTAGTTGTATTTCCTCTTGGGAAGAATCTGATTTTTTATCAGTTTGCAAACGAACCTGTTTATCGGCAAATAGTGATAAAAATTAAAACATGTATAAAAATGTAAATTAGTGTAAATTATGCATAAAAATATATTGTTTTGAATAAAATTAAATATTATAGTTAAAAAAAGTTTGTCTTGTATCAATTTTTTTTAAATTTGAAATTTTTTATTAGTCATATTTTATTATTATTTTTTTTTTCATGAATTTTAAAGTAATTTTACAATGGTTCTTTGCTTTATGTGATTTTTGTAAAATCACAGTCCATATCCTCCCTTTTTTAAGATAAGTTACATCTATTTTTGCGCGATTTCGTTTGCGCGTGTTTTCTGAGGAACCTATCTATCGTGTAAAATGAGACCCAGGTGAATATTATAATTTATAAACAGTATGCTATGAATTAAATACCATAAATTTATATATATATATATTTATATCATGAGTAATATACGTCAAAACTCACTTCAATACAAGTAATAGAATTGGTTCATTAAACTGCACACAAACAATATAAATGAAATAATATCTAAATAGCCAACATTATTCTTTTTTGCAGGCACATTTAACAGAAATGTCATCATAAGTTAAAGATGCCAATCATTTTCTTGAACTTATCCGGGATATTAAATTGACTAAGAGTGATATTTTGGTAAGTTTTGATATTGTTTCACTTTTTACTAGTGTGCCTGTAAATAAAGCTATTCAAGTTTTAAAAAAATATTCAATTATCTAATTTTGCTGTGGTTTTAATTGAACGCTGCTTATTGAATACATTTTTTGTTTTTGATGGAAAGATGTATAAACAAACATCAGGTCTAGCTATGGGTTCACCAACTTCTCCAGCATTAGCTTCTATTTTTATGGAGGATTTGGAAAATAAAATTTTGTCTTCAGCAGTTAAAAAACCATTTATATGACTGAGGTACGTTGATGATAGCTCTGTTATTTGGCCTCACTGTATGCATGCTCTTGATGACTTTTTTATTTTTTAAACTCTTTACACAACAATATCAGATTTACTATGGAAATAGAAAATAATAACCAATTACCTTTTTTAGATGTTTTAATTGAAAGAAAGGAAGATGGTTGGTTCTTTATCACATGGTATATATAAAAAACCAACACACACTGGGAGATATCTACATTTTTCTTCTCATCACCATCCTGCACAACTATTTTCAGTAGCAAAGCCATTTTTGGATAGAACTAAAAGACTTTCTGATGATAGCCATTCTCTCTAGGACATTTCTACTACAAAAAAATGCTTCTTGATAATGGTTTTAATTACAGCATTATTAATAGGGCTTATACATACAAAAAGAAAAAAAAGGATTTTGATAGATCAAAAATTAAGACAATTTTGCTATATATAAAAGGAGTAACTGATAAAAATGGCAACATTTTAAAGAATAATAATATTCACATAATTTACACTACTTTTAAAAAAATTAACGAAATATTTCCATTTCCTCAAGATAAAATTTCTTTGGAGTGTCATGGTGTATATAAAATTCCATGTAGGGTCTGTTCACATACATATATTGGACAGACTAATCGTAGAATAAATATTAAAAAGGAAGAACACATTTTGGCGGTCAGAGAAAAATCCAATTCATCAGCTATTTATTCTCATATAAATTTAACTAATCATGATATGAATTTTGATAAAACAAATATTCTAGCAAAAATTAAACAATATGACCAGAGATTGTTAAGAGAAGCTATAGAGATTTTTAAAAAGCCCAAGAGCATAAATGAAAGGTGTGAATTAAAAAAAGAGTAACAACATTTGGAAGAAGCTATTGGAAGACAAAATAAATTTTAAAACTTCTCAACCAATAGAATTTAAGCATGAGGAGAAACAAAAAGATAAAAACGATTTTAAATCTCACACACATTTCTATGATTTGAGAAAGAGAACGCTCTGAGGAAGGTACTTTTTATTGTACTGAAACATCAGCTGTTACTACATGGAATATCCCAAAAATAATAATAATATGAAATCATATATATATATACATAACCACTTTTCTGAAATGCCTTATTCTAACTTATCTATTTTAAACTTAAAATATCAACTTATTTTTTTTTAAATTAATGATTTCAATTCTGAAATATGTTATTTATAAAATCATGTACTATTTTATCATCTATGTTCATGGTGGACATAATAATACAGGTTGAAATTAAACCATGAACATTTATTTCTTGTTCTCCTTCCTCTTCTATTATTGATCTTAGCCACAAAAAAACAAATACTATCAACTAGGGATGATCATTAAACATTTATATCTTTTGATAGTAAGCATTAGAAGTTTTCATTTAAATCCACAATGTTAAAACTTTTCCAAATAGCTATATTTCAAGAAAGATAATGGTTTAATTTAGTATTGCTCATATTTAATATATTTTCTTTGTAATCTAATTTCTTAAATCCTTAATTATGATATATTGCACAATACTAAAATAAAATAAAGGACAATGAGTATATACTATATTTTAAAAATTGATTATAAAATAAGTTATATTTTTTTAATCATCTAAATTTATCATCTTCACATGATCATCATTTTATATGCTTGCACAGGCTGTTAATAACAATAGCAAACCCTCCACACAGTAGTGGAATTACTGTATCTAAATTTAATGATAAATATTACTTGAAAGACATTTTACGATCATGAAAGTACTATAAATTATTTGTTTAATTCTGATTTTTGGCATTTAAATTTAGTTGGTATTTGTTTTGACTTATATTGTTAGGTTTAGTCAAAACATATATTGTTGTGAGCATAAAATTTTCCATTCAAAACAAAACAAAAATGGCAATTTATTTCTGTATTAATTTGTGAATGGAAAAACGTAATATATATATATATTACTGATGAAGCTGGTTCTATAGTTTAGAAAGATTAAATCATATTAATTTATAAGTGGATACTTTTAGTAAGCACGTATTCACAATAATAACTTTTCAGTATGTACAGAAGTAATTATTTTTAACATGGAGTTATATACCACAAATTAATAAAGGTGAAACATATTTACAACTTTTTCTACAAATAAATAATATAATCTTTCTTTTAAACACTGATCTGCATTGGTATACATGCTAATATGATATAGTTGTTGAAATTTCAATTAATGTTCTTACTTTTCAATCATATAATTGCTTAGATTAGGATGTGGTGACAGCTAATAGATCTTAATTTGCATTTCAGATGAAGTGGATTTTTTTTCATTTAAATCATAAAGCTAATAATTTTTGAAACTTCATATATTCTTAATCTATATTTATTTGATATACATTGCACAAATTTACCTAATATATGCTATATTTTTCTCCGAACATTTATTTGCACATTCACATATCATTAAGTTTAAAAATGATTATTAATGATTTTATATCACAAAAATCATACATTATTTAACATTATATATACCATCAGGTTTAATAAATATTAAACTATTACATACTCACTTCAAACTTATGAATATATAAACCTGGAAAATTTGAAACAACTTTTCAATTAGACCCAATCCCAATACTTCACACCTTTATCATCTTTTCCAATATTTCTAAATAGTAAACTACTCTAATTCAAGCTACAAGTGCAAAATTTATTGTATTAGAAGAAAAAAAGAGATTGACGTTAAATTAATTAAATCATATGGTTGTATTTAGAAAGAATAGAGCATATTAATATTTGATTTTAAAATTTATAACTAAGGTAAATATTAAATAATAACATTTAACCTAATAAATTATTTGTTATACTATTAATGTGTTTATTTAAAGACCCTGTTTTCAAATGAGTGAAGAAACAAACATTTGATATTTGTAAATTGAGTTATAGTAAAAGCATATATATATGTAGTAACAAAGAAAAATGAAAGCGCCTAAAACAAAATAGAGTTATCTGCTCATTCCTTGGTATGAAAAGGCTTGAAATGAAAAGATTCTTCTTTTTTGTTTCTTTCCTTCTCCAGTACTATCTCATTAATTATATACATGTATATTTCTTTCATCCACCTGTACTTGGAACATATGAAAAAAGACATCTGAAAAAGTTAAATAGTTCTAAATAGCATTTCTTGCAGAACTATCTCGATTTAATTGGCTGAAATTACAATCACTTACATGTGTCTTTAATATTTTCTAGAATTTAATATTATCAAATTATTAATATTTAATTTAAACATGTAAAACTTTTCTCATATTGTGGACATTATCCACTTAAGATAAACACATTAATAATTATTACTAATTATTTAAAAAGTTTGATTAATGATACCATACAGTTAAATTTAATAAAAATAAATATATTAATTTTTAACTGACATTAAAGTTTATATGATAATGTCTAGCCTAATAAATGACTATTAAGAATCATTAATGTATTTATCTAAATTGGATGGAATGAAAAATGTCTTTGCAAAAGATTGATCCCTTTTACTTCATACACAAAAACATACCAGAACAAAAGTGCTATTGCGCAGGTTAAAGGAAAAAACTTGTTTAGTCTTGGGATAGTCAATTAATAATTGATTTTCTGGCAACATCAAAATATAATTTATCTTTTTTTACAAGGATAAAAATACCTTGATTCTATTCTTTATTGTAATAATAACCCATGAAAATATTTAATTAAACATATACAACTCTCTGGAGAAAATTTAAATATTATTTGCAGAATGTCAAGAAAGATGTTATTCTTTCACATTTTCACATCTATAAAAATAGCTTTCTATGTTTAAATCTATTTAACAACTTGGATTTAAAGTAAAAAGTGACATTTTATTGCACTAATAAAAAACAGAACAAACTTAATGGAGAGAATTTGTTTTGTCTTAGGATATCCAATTAGTAATTGGTTTCCTGACAACATCAAAAGATAAAAGTTATTTCTGTTTATATGTTTATAATATTCTTGTATCTATTCTTTATTATAACAACAATCCATTAAAATATCTAATTCAACACACACACACACATATATATATATATATGTAATAAATTTAATACTCTTTACTGAAAAATTGTGACGGTAACATATGTATGACCATGACTTAATCAAACTGCAATAATTTAATTGAGTCCAAATGCATATATAAATCATTAGCACATGCTTCTAACATTTGCAAACTTATGTTTGAAATATAACAGCATTAACTGTAGATAATAAATAAAGATAAGAGATTATTAGTTAGAAATTAATTGTTTAACCAGATGTGGAAAAATAGAGACAAAACTTTATAAAACTAAAAATATTTCAATTGAACTCAAGATTGTTTAAATATTTAGTTTATAATTCACTCCGAAGTGTAATAAATGTGCATAAGCATTCTTTAAGCAGAGAAAAAAGACAAATAAAAGCTATAATGTCAAACAATTAGCTTGTTAAACTACTTCTTTAGTAAACATTAACACTTGTAATGGAGAGATATTTTTTCTCTAAAATGAAATATTACTTTTTAATATTTTATAAACTGTATGCATGAATTTAAATGTTGTTAATTTTTATGATGAAAGTCTAAAGTCAGGGAAACTATAATATTTTATGTTTTAATAGTGGCTATTGTTGCTAATTTTTAAATGTAATGATCAAATGTTTTAACTTGCTTTTAGTGCCCTAATTTCTAATTACTCAATTCACTTTCATAAAAATTCAATATATATATATATATCATTTTTTCATGTAACTCAACAACAATAATTGTTTTTTCTCTTTTCTGTATACTTGTAATTCTGAATAAATGTTAACACGATTAAACCACAAAAGGCATAATCAATTTAAAATTAATGCTGAACTTGCTTTCAATACCTTAAGTATCACAATCATACCTTAAACCACTAAACATCACATGATCCCTATTTTTTATGCTAGCACATAACTGTTATTAAAACAAGCAAAACTCTCCATGCAGTAGTGCCACTCAGTGCCTACAAGAGTAATCTGGGGATATTGGATGAGTAGGTAGGTACTAGATGGAGATTTTATGCACAAGCCTTCTGGCACCCATTGATTACTCTGATTGTCATTGAATGACACTACTGTATGGAGAGTTTTTGCTTGTTTTAATAATCATACCTTTTTTATTTTAGTCAAATATGTTAACATTTATTTAAAATCTATCTTTTATAATAGCTCATTTGGTAAGAGCAATACCTTAATTTTGAATATTCAAAAATCAAAGATCCAGATCTGATTCCCAGGCTAGTACTATTACTCACTGGTCAGACCAGTTACACCTGAAAATGACAATAATAATATCTACTAATCTGTCTTCTATTACGAATACTTGAATGTATTTGGAACATTTAAATAAGGTTTAAAATTATTTTTAAGATATTTACTGTTTAATTTTAGATAATATAGAAATAGTTCAACAAATAATTTATATATATATATATAGTTTCAAAATTCTCCATCTTGTTTTTATGAATTAGAGTCTCAAATCTCACTTTTGAATTAAAAGTTAATAACAATTCAATGTATATATGTGCATAAAAAATCCTCTACTCTTTATTTTGAGGTGTTAAAAACTTTTATTTCCACATTCGTTCATCTTTCTAAACATTAGACCCAATAAATCTACTGACTATAAAATAAATTATTTTATATTGCATTAATCGTTTTGCATTGAATTTTTAAACACTAAACATTGTAACAATTTATATTAATTTAAAATCAGACTCAAATAATTCAAATTCTTCTAACAATGATTAATGACCTTTTTTAAAAACTTTTTTAAAGCATCAATTTCAAAAATCTTCTTTGAAATCAACCCTATGAAAAAACATTTACAACAATACACGGAATTCCCATTATTAAAAAATCATTTAACACTAAAATGTTATTAAAATAACAAACTTATACTAAAATTTTATCATGTTAATGATTTTGCCTATTGTACCTTTTGTTCAAAATTTTTAACTTGCTGTCAAGAGAAATGGTTCATGATACAACAGTTAGTTTATCTGTCAGTAAATCAATGATGAAATATAATAATGTTGAATTTCAAGCTATCTTAGAATTGTTAGAAGGATAGACAACTTACTATAATAATAATGAGTAAGTAGCTAATTTTAGCTAAAGAATTAATGAGAAAAAGAACTTATAAAGGCTACTACCAATCAACAACTGACCATCATAGTGAGTAATATTTTGTCTTTACTTTTCTGTAAATTGATGATGAAATAGTTTTTGACCATAAGTAGGTTATTTTAAGATGTTTGTCCTTATATGTCTAGAAAACATATCTTCGTTCTGTGCTTATAATTTGGATACAAATAGGGGTAGATAAAAACATCAAATTATTCAAGTTCCAACCATGAATAGAACTTCTCTTTTAGGAGTTGATTTATACTCCACCTAGATAACTTTCCAATATTTTTGGAAAATACGTGTCTAGTCACTTTTAGATTCAGTAAACCAAGATTGGTAAACTCTCACATTTTCAATATCTGATAATTGAAAAGATTTGTGAATAATGTCTATTTCTGTACGGTCTTCTGTGAAAACTATTGAAAAAGTTTTGGGTGATTTGTTAAAAGATTTTATCTTTTATACATGCTACACACACACACACACAATATTATATCACCATGAGTTTGGTACACACTACCGAATACGGCCCTTGGCTAAATATTACTGTTACTATTGAATTTTTCGTTACTTTCTGACACATAGATATAAGGGTATGTGTAATTTATATATATATAAAGCAATATCATATTAAATAAACAGATTTATAAACAGATATTAATTAACTTGTACTTTTTTAAATTGAAAAAGCTTTTGATCTTAAAGTATAAATCAAAAAAATATATAAACGTAATTATATAGTTTAAGTGACAACAAAATTAAATCAATAAATGCGTGTATTTATGAAGTAATACATATTCTTAACGAAATTACACATTGTACTAATTAAATTTATTGTTTCTGTCAGAATAAATCTATTTTAGCTTTAACCATTAAAAAAACTAATTTAAACCATTTTGCGTTAGCTAACAGTTAAAAGATAATTTAATGATTTAAAACAAAATGTTTTTCCTTTTTTTGTTTTTGATCTTACCTAATTTTTCGTAGATTATAAATAAAAACACCAAAAATAATTTCATTTTAGTAATAGACCAGACGTAAAGCCAAAAGGAAGTATATCTGGCAGGTAGTTAATAAAAAGGATGTATAAATCATTTTACCTATATGAACAGTTTTAATGGCAATAAAGAATTTGATTGTTGGACAATAGTTTGACATTTCGAGACAGATTTACAACAAAAAATCGCACGGATTTAGTTAGAATAATTAATATAGTTCAATCAATAATTATTAATATTTGCTGTTTCTAAAATAATTAAGTTATTGTAAATATGTTATTTGATGAAAAAGTATAATTAATCCGTAGTTTCTAGAAAATATCTTAATGCATTTTAAACAGGTTCTTTTAACCTTACCACAATTAATTTTTATTTAAGAAACAGCATTAAAATATTTTGACTTTAATTAGTTTTAGTATAATAAATTTTATAAATTGATATTAATTTTAAATGACAACTAAACATACTTTATATAGTTATATATACATATATATTTTTAAATTCTCTCAAATTTTGTCAGTCTCAAATCTTTTTATCTTCTCTTCTTCTCACATCTCTCTTAAGTATTTATCGATCTTCACCCGAATCCTTTCGTTCTTAAATATGTACAATCTAGATTACTGATTGTAAATTTAAATATTAGAAAAGTAAACAGAAAACTAAATAACGTTGAAATTTATCTCACTTTGATGACAGTGTCTTTTCTAAGTCTTATTTATTCAAACGTATTAGTAAAACATGTTAACAGTTAGCTAAACATCGTAATGCTTATATATACTTGATCTTAAAAAAATTAAAATTTATATCTAAGATTAGAAATAGTTATATAAAAAAAATTAATTATGCGTTTATTAAGTAAATGTAGTTAAGAATAAAAATTATTTAAACTTAGGATTTGTAAATAATTTTTTAACTAACGAAAAAAGTTTTAAGAATATTGGGAAATTAAATGCGTTTGCTTAAAAGAAGAAAATAGTTGATAATTTTTTAAATTAAAAACCATTAATATACTTACCCAATGTGTACATTGTTATATTTATATTGTAACTTTTAGCTTTGTCAGTAAAGCTAAATTTCCAATCATCTAATTGCTTAAATATATATATATAAATAAATTTTTTATAAGTTAATTTCAACTGCAAGCCAATTTATCAGGACTTGATATTTCAATGTTAATTTATTATTCACATCATTTTTAAGAACTTTTATAATTCTTAATTGTATAAGTAAAATTCATTTAGATATTTTTTACTATAGTGCTTTAAACCCATCTGTAATTGTAAATCATTCAAATTGCTTAAATTAGGAATATTTTTACCGTGTATAATAGCGAGTTAATGTTAAAAGCTACTAAGAGCTAAAACTACTTTAAAATAGACCCTAGTACATTAAAAGTCAATGTTAAAATTGAACTTTAATAACTAAGTTTGAGTCTTTAATGCTCATTATTAGTATTTAAATTACTTGCTTTTAAAAGTGCATTTTAGTTATTTGCTAATAAAGAGTGTATTTTATTAATGCTAATTGTAATAAAGATGCAATCAGTGTAAGTAAATTTTAAGTTAGTTAATTAAAAAAATAAAGATTTAATTTATTATTATTAAAAGCAATTGATTTTTAATAAAAAAAAAAGCATTAGCCAATGTGTGTGAGTGTGCTTGATTACAAATTTCAATTTCACTTCTCTATTGGTAATGTTATAAAAGCTACTTTTAAATATTTATTTAAAGAAGTCTTATTTAAAAAAAATATTTTGAAAAAATTACCTTTATGAGATATAAGTTATATTTATATATTGGGATATTTCCAACATGTAATATAAGTATTGAATGTCTTTAGAAAAAATCAGCTTTATTTAAATATTCCAAATACATTCAACTGTCAGTAAAAGCACACAGATTAGCATATACTAACCAGTGTACTATTATTAGCAGTTGAATGTATTTGGAATATTTAAATAAAGTTATTTTTTTCTAAATACATTCAATACTTATATTAGATGATGGAAATAGTCCAATATCTAAATACAACTAAAATACTATCTTCACAAACATTCAGAAAAGCATTGTATAAGACTGTTTAAACAGAGTAATGTAAATTAATGCTTTATTTAAAAAATAATATAATTTAATATATAATATTTTGTTTTAATTTCATTATGATAATTTTTTTAAATTTTATAAATAAATGTCTTAAATGTAATATTTTAATTAAACAGTCTAGACAGTTATGTAAATGAATTCATTTTTAGCTTTATTTCCTATGGTACTAATCAATTTTTGAATTTTAATAAATTGGATCAAGTAGTGGGTGATTAAAATGCTAGTTTTTAATCATCAAAATTAATCACATGATGAGGAGTATAAAAGATAAAGACCTGAGCACTTGCTTACTTTCTTGTTACTTCCTACTTTAATATTTTTTACTGGGGGAAATTTATTGCATGACTAATTAATTTTATTTAGTTTAATTCCTTATGACAAATTTTTATTTTTGCTTAAAGTTAAACATGCACTGTTAATTAATTTTTTCTAGGTATTAAGGTTCTAAGCTAAAGTTTACTATGAATTCTGAAATCTATATCACTTTTAAACATGATGAGAAGTTTAAATAATTATGTTTCAACAATTGCTAAATTGTTTTTATGCAAAATTGGTATTTCAAAGGAAATTTCTATGGATCACCATGCTTATGTAAGAACTTTTATTCATTCTTATTTCTTCATTTACAATGGGCTGTATTATCAGTTCAACATTCTTAATACAATGATATTAAGACTGACTGTTCAAGGCTTTTTGCTCTATTGGTGTTTCCTAACAGTTCTTAATAATTTCAAAACATGCAATATTAAATATTAGAAGATTCTGGAAGTAATATGTTTGTTAAAAGACATTAAAATGTTAATCTTAATATATATATATATATATATATATATATATATATATATATATATATATATATATATATATATATATATATATATATATATATATATATATATATTGAAATAATAAATTTTATGGTTTACAAACTATTACAAACAATCCTTAAATCCACATTCTGCCATTTAATATGTCATAATAAAACTAAGCAGGTATTTCAAAAGACTAGTTAATTACATTTTGATTAAATTTATCTGCCAATCAATTATATTTTTATGTGGATTTTGTATCTTGATGCATTCTATTTTACCCCTTACATGCCATTGCCCATTTGACACATAATTTGTAAGTATTTTTTCAATAATTGTAAACTTTGTGACTTATGATCTGATTTGAGATTTTTGATTGTGTTTTAATATGTCATAGCACAAGTGATTATATTTTTAATGTGACAAGTATTTGCTCAAAATGTCTATCTTTTTAAGTATTTTCCCAATAAATGTAAAATAATAATTTTAAAATGTGCAAGTTATAATAAATATATTTTTTCTTTTGTTTATGACTCATATTTATAAATTTGTAGGTTTTTTGTGTGTATTGTACTTCATTTCATCAATTTGTATGTTACGAAGTGGATTTAGAAATTTGTGGTGTGTGTGTGTATTTTATGTATTTCAGTTATTTTTATACTTTTGTTATTTTTGAGCGATGTATTTTCTATTTTACTTTTTTTGTCTGATCTCTGTTTTTGCATTCTACTTATTTTTGAGTTATTTCTTAGATATAGATTTCCAATTTGGATATTATGAATACAATTTTAAAATGTGTGTGGGGGTGTTTTATATTTTGCTTGCTATGACTGATTTATTTTTTGTATTGTGTATTTAATGGCAGTTGAGACAGGTTTAAGAAATTAACCAAAGTACTTTGCAGATTTAAGGATTGTTTGTGATAGTTTGTAAACGTTAAATTTATTATTTCAATTATAATTACAATTTTTTTTTTAATTAACGAACATTTTATTTATTTTACACACACACACATATATATATATATTGGCATATCATTAAATAATGGTTTTCTTCAGAATAATTAATCTTTCCATGAATAGACTATTTGCATTCCAGATAGCAGAACCTATTTATTGATAATGTAATGTAATGAATTGCTTATTTGAATTAACAGCTAAATGAAAGCATTTACTTATGAAAATTTTCCTTTACATTTATTTCAGACTAGAGATAGGGAAATACTTCTTAAGCCTGAGAAAATAAAATTATTGATTTACTTTTTTGTTTAAAAATTATTACCTGACAACTTGCTGTAAAATTAATATTCTATGATAATAATGGAATATTTATTTAAAATTTATTGGTAGTATTTTCATTTAACTATGACCTGTACTATATAATTGGAATAGTTGTATACTCTATAAAAGTAATATAAAATGTCCCTTAGTGGTTTATTATTCAAGTTTATCATGCAATTAAATTTGTTATAAGTCCATTCTATATATCTCATTATTATTGTTATCATTAGTATAATTAATAATTTAAAAAATCTACTCTATAATGAAAACTGCATTATGTCTAAAAATATATTTTTCATGGAATGAATGAAAAGTTAATACAATATTACACAAGAGATTGTCATTGCTTTATTTAAATATTCTTCACGAAAACTGAATAACTATTACTTGTATTGTGTGCTTATGTTATTAAGAAATCTGTTGCTAATAGAAAATATTTTGAATTCTTTACATATAATTTTAAATTTTGTTTTCCAACAAAAAAAAAATGTTTGGCAAATAATTTTTATTGTCAGTTTTACATCAGTTAGTTATTAAAATATTTGTTTAGAAGATTTAGCATTAGATTATCTTGTTTTAGTGTGCATGCTTACCTTGCTATTATATTATCCAAGAAGTGATAGCTGTCTCTCTCTCTCTTGTGGATATTTATTTTATTATATTTTTTGCAAAAATTCATAGCTGTCTCTCTCTTGTGGAAGTTTGTTTTGCTAGTACATATTTTATAAAGAGGTTGTAGCTCTCTCTCTCTCTCTCTTATTATAGTTTATTCCATGGGTTCCTCATATTTTAGCATAAATAATTTATTTAAAACACCTATTATTGTTCCTAATATATTTTAATGGTTTGTTCTCAATTTTCCTTATGTTTAGAGACAATGTGATGTGTTAGCACAGTTTTTATCCTCAAAATGTAGGTTCTCCCTTTGAGTTAATACTATCATTTAGGTTTATTGTCTTTTTTATCTTTACCTCTCAAATGTATTATATCTTGTATATCTCCATGAAGCCATGTGTGGTGTACTACCATGCCATTTTTTTGACAGCTGATATTGTTTTGTGTTTTAAGGAATGCCATTTTTTTCAGTTGCACTTTGGAATATTCTGAGTGTAGCTTATAAATGGTTTGATATGTAGGTCTGTTTTAGCTGTGATTTCCCAGTATTGCAGGGCATAAAACTCATAAATATTTAATTAGAAATTAAAATTGTTATTATGGGCCTCAATAAGTAATATACATCACTTCTAGTATTTATTTCATTGCTGGATGAATAAGATGTGCTTAGTATTTAAATATTCTCATAGTTGGGACAACATAATAGTATTACTGTTATGTAAAAATGTAGAACATTTTGTGATAATGCTAATATTAAGAAAAAAATTATTAGCCAGACAAAATTAATAGTCAATTATTTAACTTGTAAATTTATTTTTATTATCTACAAACTTTAAAATGTATTTTTCCTATGCAGAGAATTGTATAGCAAATTGCTTAAGTAATTTATTGTGAAATATTGTAGATTTCCAAAATTTCTATGTATTTAAATGTCTTTATTGTTAAAATAAATGTTGTTTTTATTGTTAAGTATATCTTATAGTATTTATATCATCATTAACATATACTATCAAAAATCTTGATATTGTAAACTATTATACAATTATATTTTATGTTCATCATTAAGAGTACATGGAAACAAAATTGAATATAATAATCATTTTAATAGACGGGTCTGAAGATGTTAAAAAAGCATCTAAAAAGTAAATTATTCACTCGTTTTCTTAAATTTAAATGATCACTATAACCAATTGCACTTATTAAAAGAAGATTGGTTTTGTGACAAAATTATTATTTCCTTTATTCAAAAGATTATAGTTGATTAAATGCTTAAATTATTTATTTTAAATCCATAAAGAAAGATTTAGTAGGAGTTAGTTTATATCTTGAGTAGCCATAATATCTCTTGTCCTCTCATTATGTTTGAATACAATCCTGGTATCATTTTTTATTCTAAATTGAGAGTTTTTTGTGTATTTATTTTAAGTAAATATTTTCTTTAACATTTATTAATATTATAATGTAGACTTATCTTATTGTAAGAGTATGTCTCCTCATATTATTATTAGGATTTTATTCATTGCCTAATAATTCTTAAATACAAGAAAAGAGTAAATTTTTAATATTATAAATATTTAATTAAGGGACCCTGAGATTTCAATATATTATAATTGAATACTAAAAAAATTGTTTTGCAAAAGAAATTATTTTTACAAATAGTGTGGCACAGAATGTAAGAAACCTATTATTCTTTATCAAAACATTTAAAATGTAGATCTGTTCATAGCAATGAGATGTAGATGTGATTTTCAGATGTGTTTTAATGGGGGAGAGAGTGTTGTGATAGAGAATTTAATATGACTTAATCATTTTATGATGTATGCTTTTAATATTAAGGGCATCCTTGTAATTTGTAAGAGTATGAGAGTTTTTATGCTCTTAAAAGTTATTAAATATTACATATTATAATTGTTATATTTCGTTATTGCTATTCTTACCCATATACCATTTGGTAAAATCCTTCTAAGCTTAGCTTATAGTTTAGTTTTTTATTGTTATTATTCCAGACATCATTACATCTTGATGATTTGGATATCTCAATTTTTCTATAGTTTATGATTAGATACGCACAATGTTCTCTAAGTTATAATACACATAATGTAAAATACAATCATTTAAATTGAAAATGTTATAGTAAACAATACATATTCCAACTTTAATGTTTGACAATATAATAAGAAATTGATTACACTTTCTTATTTACTATTCTTGGTATATAAACAAGATTGTCTTGAATAGTTAAGGCAGTGATTATGAATACTAATCAATCCAGTTATTTACGTCAAGATATTTATTAAACAGATTGATTTTTTTATTTAACAAATAACAAAAACAAATATTTAAATATCTATATGTAATAAAGTGAATAACAATGTGAATATATATAACATTAATACAACCAATAAAATATTAAAGAGTGTTATAGTTAATGGTATACATAACCACTTTTATATTCAATAATATAATAAACAAGTTCTATTGTCTTATTTCCTTCTCTCTCTCTATATATATATAATAAAACAATTACTTGTCTACATAACTGATTTAAATATTTCAACCAGTACTTTCATTTTCATCAGAAAATACAGTCAAATGACTTCCTTCATTTGGCTACATTATCTAATAAAAAGTAATCTTCTGACTGAAATATTAAAAGCAGATGTCTAGACGAGAATTGTGATTTGTTTTTACTTTTTTTATATTTTGAGCTTTAATTAGTTTATATATTTCTTATTGCTTTTTTAATATAATTACATTATAATCACTATGTTTAAACAATTTATCTTTGTTTGACAAGGAGTTAGCAAATGCATTTTTATTAATACATAAAACAAAAATATGTTTAAGTCATTATAAATATCAATACAAAATCTATAATGAACGTTTAGTTTTAATTAACAATGTCTATCAACAAAATCGAAGTATAATAAATAAATAATGTAGAGCACTCATATATATTAATCAGACTAATTGTTCTGTAATCAATTTATAAATTTAGCTGTTGGATAAGACATATATTATTGAAGTTCAAAGATAATTTGCTGTACTAATAATGTTTAATTTAATTAAACTATCACTAATAAATACTACAGAAACAGAATAAAAAATTATGTTTGTATTTTGTTTATCATTTTAAACACTATTGATAAACTGTAGAATAAGTCTGCAATTTTATTGCAGTTTCACCTATCCTTGATATCTCTTTATATCAGTTGAGGAAACTTTTTTTATTTCTTTCATACACCAAAGTAGGATCTTTTTCTAGGAATTTTAAATACTTTGAGATCTATTCTAAGATTTCAATTGTCTATATATTGTTATTATATGCTTAATAAAAATAGTTTTCTGTCATCTTTTACAAAGAATATAGTAAATAATAATAATAATAATAATAATAATAATAATAATAATAATAATAATAATAATAATAATAATAATAATAATAATAATAATAATAATAATTCTAAGCATATTTATGCAATTTCATACAAGAAATTGCAAATTCACAAAAATTTTAACAATTCCACAGAAAATAACTTTTAATATTTTTTTCCTAAACACTTAATTTATTAACGAGAAATCAACGATTATACAACAAAAGGAAAAGTAATAAATTAAAAGAAATTAACAATTAATAAATATCTTAAACACTTTATTTAGATTATTAATACATATTTAAAAATAAAGAATTTTGGTAGAATAACATAATATTAGAAAGAAATATGTACTTGAAAAGTGAAAATTTAAATAAATATGTTTTTTGAATACTTACTTATATATAGACAATCTGGAAATTTAATAAAATAATAAAGATATTTTAAAACACAAAGTATAAAGAGATTTATAATTAAACTGACCACAGAAGGTAAAATGATATGCATGGATAAAAAAGTATTAATCTTGATCTCAATAAAATAGAAAAGTTAAAATGAATATGGGCTAAATATATCACTAGAAAAGTTGGGCTGAATATGTCACTATAAAAGATGACAACAAATTATCAAATAAAATCTTTAATTTTTTTTGTATGACCAAGTCGAAACGTTGGAATATCAATAATTAAAATTTTAACACGGATGAACCTGCAAAATATGTCTTATATATATATATATATATATATATATATATATATATATATATATATAAACAACCCACATAGAATGGATTTGCTGAAGTATTCTGAAATACTCGTGGATTAAAAAAATGGATTAAATTTTCAGAAGCATTAGTCCTTCTGTAGATTGATTATGTTTGATAATGATGATGATAATAATGATTACAATTTCATTTTTTGTACCATTCTTTTGTGCACTTTATTTCAATTTACATTTGTACTTGATATTTTAGAACACTTATAAAATTGAACAACATTTTAATCTTAATAAAATAATAATTATAAATAAACAGTTGCTTTTCTTTATAATATAATTCTTCTAAACACATAAAAAGCATCAGTTTGTTTATTGGGAGCTCTAATGAAGTTTGTATACCAGAAGTGAGATTTGAATCATGATACCTAGATCATGAACTATCTTCCATATTGCTATGGTGCTAAACCATACATGACATTACATCATCAAATGAGGAAACAAATTTTATTTTAAAATAAAAAATGTGATTGGAATTACTATGACAGATTTTTGAAGATAGTTTTTTAGCATAAAGGTTAAATAATAATGTCTGAAAACCAGTAATAAATAGTCTCTCTCATAAGAAATGTTCCAATTTATTGGGATACAGTAACAATTTAACTGCAGGAAAAGGGTCATTATAAGTTATCAGAATTTTATGGGTTACAATATATTATTTTTTAAAAATATTGTAAATTTTGTTTTTATTAGTAATAATAACTGAATGGTTTTAGATAAGATATCATAAGAAGTTTAAATACTAGGAGTAAAAGAATTGTCATGATCTATTAACTTTAAACTCCAAGGTCTACTACCCTACGACTATACCATACTTTGTGTTATAACTTTTAATAGAAATATAAACAAACCTTCTTATTTATGCATTTTATTTATAAATAGTTTAATGCAAGTCAAGGACTTTCCAATAATCCATCATAGAGGAAAATTGAAAAGAGTATAACTCATTAGGCATACTAATTATCAGATAATGACAGTTTAAGTAGTTTTTTGTTTTGCATATTTATTAAGAATAGCTAAAGATCTATTTTTTGATAACCATTGAATGATGAAGAGAATTGACTGAGATGATCCTTATTAAAAAATCTCTTACATCTGATCAGATTTAAAAAAAAACAATTTTATCTGATATAAAATATAAACTCAATTGTAAGACATAATATACAGTTGTGTTTTCATTGAGTTCATAAATATATCCTCTTATTTTTACTTTATAGTAGTTTCATTTTATTAGAAGAATTAAAAGTTATATAATATTACAAATAAAAATTTTTGAAATAATAAATTGTAAAGTAAATTTCTTTTTTTCATAAATAAATTTATTTAAAATCAATGTAACTATAATGTAAAAAAGTTTGTTTTATTTTGTACATCCATCCCCTCTTAGTTTCTATAGATAAAAAATTGATTCTTGATATCAATATTTTATCAGTATTACTAAAAAATATTTGAGACACATTTAACTTTCATTGTAGATTGAAAACAATATTTTTAAGTCAATTGCAAAGCCAGTACAAAATTAAAACTTGTATTATAATAATCAAAGATTTATTTCTTTTCTACTTTTATATTTGCTAAAATTATTAAATAAATTGGAGCTAATTACATTACAATGTTTAATTAAGACTTTAATTTCTTTATGTGTTTTACTTTAATTTGTATTTTTCTAAAGAAAAGAAAATTTCATTATATTTTTACATTTTTAACAATTTCTTATTAAGTATAAGATCAAAAAATGAAAATCTGAAAAATAAAATATTAACTTTGTAGATGACAGAGTAATAAAGTGAAATAAATAATAAAAACAAAAGACTTCATTTCAATCTTTAGGCTAAAAATTGTATTTAAAAATTATATTTTCCAACCAATCTCTATTCTTAAGGTAAATAAAGCATAAGTCTAACTATGGAAAATATTTTTTGAAATATTAAAAATCAACTTGTACTTAGAGTAGACATTTTCTGCTTGATAACAGCATATTTTCAGTTGACGAATTTTTTCTAATAAAGAAATATATTCAATTAATAAAAGATAAATGTATGCGTCACAAATTAATTAAGAAATAAATATTTAATAATTCTACCAAAAAAAAAAAAAAAGAATAACCAAGTAAATAATATTTGAAACGCATTTTCTGTGTTATAATGTCAACATAGTGTTTTATTTTTTATTGCATTATTGAGAAATTGCTGACTTTTAAATATTTCGTTTAGAATTGAAATTTTCACCTTTTAAATACTTTATAGTGATTAAATTATAACGTGTTTTTTAATTTAAAATTTTACCATAAAATAATAACAGATTCCTGCCATTGATGGCATTTGGATCTGATTTGTAGCACTATTTATATAAACAAGGATATTAATAGATAAATAAATTAAAATGAAAAATTGTAATAAATATTATTATTACTATTATTTCATATATCCTTCAATATATATTGTACCATCCAGTAGGGCATGGTTTATTTATGTGTATAGAGTATGTTGGAGCGAAACTGTCCTAATAAATAAAAAATAGTCTTATAAACTATTATATAATCTTCATTATTTTTGTTCCACAATTGATTAAAAGTTTAACCAGAGATAAAAATATATAGTTATTAAAGTATATAGCTATTTGAAAGGAATTATAAATGTAAGGTTATGCATTTTGTTGTAGGATATGTTTTAAATTATAAAAAAATATTTTATTTTTTCAAAAATAATATTTTGATTTTTGTAATATAAATTTAAGGATGAACTTTGTTGCTAAGCAACAAATATAAAATTTGAAAGTTGCAATGTGAATAGCTGTGGACAATTGTCCCATGCAGAAAGAAGATCTAAAAGTAAAAATAAATTCAATTAAAGAAGTGGTGTTTATTGAAAAACAGCAGTGACTAATATATATATAGGTCTGGGCCAATTGCATTTATTTCAGTCATTCACTGATTCATTATTTTATTTGTTTGCCATAAAGAAATTGCACAGCCTAAATATCTTTAAAGTTTGAAATTATCAGTGATAATAATAGCTAAAAATGAAAGTAGTGGATTTCAAACTCTGAGAAGGCCAATATCTGATTAACCCAACCCTATGGAAATCTTTAGAAGTAGCAATAAAATATTACCAATGGCAAGCTAAAAGGTAATACACCTGTGACTAATAGACCTATACTCTGCTGCTAAAAATGGAACTCCAATCAGCTAATAAATGCCTACTCCTAGTTTGATGTCATTATTGAACCATTGACTGAACATTTATTTACACAATTATTACCAGTCAATTCAACTGTAGTGGATTAAAAATGAAATGGAAAATGAAGATATTATCATTCAAGAATGTCAAACCAATATTAGAAAACAAATAGACTCAGAAAAAAGTACCTATATCTAAATCCAATCATTTATAGTTATTTTTTCTTAATAATAAGTAATTACACCTGGGTCTCGTTTTATGTGGATTATTTTAATGCGATTTTGAAGTTATGTGATTCATGTTTCTTCTCAATATCTTTCATATTTCACTATATTTATTAGATATCAAGGAATTTAAATTATTAATAACTTATTTTCACTTGAAATACTTTTTTTTTCAAAAATATAACGTTATATTAGCAGCTAACGTGAATATGGCCTGAAGCAGTATTTAGATTTTTAGCTTCTATGTAAATAATCTATTTATACTAATGAGTAAATAATAATAATAATAGATTTATACTTACATATAAAAATATCGCAATAAATATTCAAAAAATTTAAACTTTTAAAATGTACTTTGTTATATATAACAGAAATAAACAATCTTTTAGATTTTTAAAATAAAAAATGAAGATTTTATAAACTGAAAATAATCTTTCTAATGATAATGTATAATATTTTGTTTTGATTGCAATTTCATTTTTTTAATATAGAAACAGAAAACCATTAACACAGCATAAGACAGAAAGTGGTGCTAGTTGTACATCACATCACGAATAAAAATAAAGTGGCTAACAGGTTTCTCTGGGCATAATTGCTGAGAGATTCTTGAGTTCGTTTAAGGAGAAGCTACAATACATCACATTGAGTCTGATTTCTTACCAGTTTACAAATGAACACTAGCAGTAATGATTAAAATATGTATGAAAAATTAAATACTGTAGTAATAAAAAAAGTAAAAAAAAGTTTGTCTTGTATTAATTTTTTTCAAATATTTGAAATTTTTTATTAGTCATACTTTAATTGCTTATTTTTTTTTAATGCGAATTTTAAAGTAATTCTTCCTTGCTGCTTTGCTTTTATGCAAATTCTGAAAATTACAGCACCTATCCCCCATTTTTCAAGGTAAGTCAAGCCTATTTTTGTGCGATTTTTTTTAATGTGTGGAACCTATCCATTGCATAAAACGAGACCCAGGTGTACTTTAAAAAAAATTTTTTTTATAATATCGTTGAACTAGAAAGATTTTATTAAGGATTTAATTTTGAACATTTCACTAGAATGTCTAAATAATTTTTTTTCTGCCTTATAAAATACATTATATTAGTTATAATTATAAATTTATTTAAACACATATATATTTGTATTTATTTATATAACATTTTCTTTATTTTAACTTTAATAAGAATATAATATACTTTTTTGTTGTTAGCTAATAATTTCAACAGTTTTTTCCCATAATTTTATAGTAGTTAATACGTTTATAATTTCCTTTTAGTAAGTGATGAAAAGCTAAAAACAAATATGAATTACAAATGTTAATTCATTTCTTTCTTTTACTTGAGCAGTGTGCTAATAAATCTTAATTTATCATTGACATCTGTAATGCAAGTAATCTTTAGATGGATGTAATTGTTATTCAAACACAACTTTACAAATTCTAATCAAAACAGGAATTTAAAAATAATCAGGATTTATCTTAATATTATTTATTAGTCATTCACTAGACTACAAATTATCCAATAATGAATAATACAGACTTTTATATATTTTGTTAATTATTTGTTTGAGTCCATATTTGATTATATTACAAAATATATTACAGAATGTTAGATAAACCCAAATAACTGTTACAGATACATTATGATATACAATTGAGAAAATCAGTAGAATGACTGCTCAAGTGAGGCATGAATAAAGACAATAACCTGAGACGAGCTAATAAAAAATAGGGTCTTCATAAAAAAAAAAAACTAAGATTTTTTTAATGATTTTCTTCTCCACTTCCATATGTGAAAGTTAGGAGAAACATATAAATGTGAAAATTATTTATTTTATCTTTAAAAAAACATGTTAGAAATAATTTGTGCAAATGTTAATATTTATAAATTATAAAAGAATAAAAATAGAATTAGCAGTTACAAATTAATATATATATATATATAAATAATCAAAAAAGCAAGTCATATATAACGTGACATTACTTTTATAAGCATGTATTTACAAAAATGCAATAGAGAGTGCAGTATGAGAAAATATTTAAAATCAGTGGAGAGCTAGAATATTCAGACACTAGATCTCCACTGACATGAGCCACAAGCTCGAAACCAGTTGGTCTGGAGATGGGAGTATTCTGGATAGAAATTTTAAATAGTTTCTCATATTGCACTTATTAATTAAGAGCTTCTTTAGCTATTGGTATGCTCTCTATATTATATATATATATATATATATATATATATATATATATATATATATATATAGCTATATATATATATATATATATATATAAGCAGCTAAACTTAGGGTAGTTAAGTATTAAATAGTAGCAACACTGAACAGATTGAGCAATGGGAGGATGATTGATGGATATACTTCTTATATGTACTGATATTAAAATAGTATGAAATAAATATTAGGTTATGATAACAAGATCAAGAGCAAAAATAATTAAGAAATATGTATTCATAAATAATAAAATGAATAGCTGAGAAAGAAAATAAGGTAAACCAAAATTGGTCAATGCAGAAATGGAAAGAGTCCATTGTGCCAAGATAATAAATATGTTCAGAAAACTCTAAGATGAAATAATCCAAGAAACAGATAAAATGTCTAAAAGGCCCAAAGAAAATAATGAGGAAATAATCCACAAAATGATTATAATGGCTAAAGCAAGTAAAAAAGATATGGTCAACAATAATGATGAAATAGTTATAAAATTTAAAGTCAAAAACATTAAAAATAAATAGTAAAAAAATTAGATCAATTGGCTACAGAAATGAAAGTCAATCAAGATCATTTGGAAGATAAAATTGATGCCACAACCAGAGAACTATCCAAGAGAATGTATGTCAGTTTGCTCAACCTTATCAACAAGATTGATTCATTTTATGAAGAAGTAAAAACGAAATAAAAATGAAAATAATGAAAAGTTTGAGCTTATAGAAAAGCAGTTGCAAAAGACAATGAAGATTCACTATGATAACAATGGGGCATAAATAAAAGTACAAGAGGAAGTGAATAACCTTTCACAACATGTAGAGACATTCCAAATAAAAGCCATAAGTAAACAAGAAGAACCAGAGGGACTAGCAACTTAAATGCAAATATTGGAGTCTGAGAGAAACAATTAAAAGAGTTGGAGTACACTTAATGCAAAAGTAAAAATGTACATAAACAACATACAACCTAACAATGAGAATATAAGAGGAAAATTACATACAAACAGACTTGATTTAAATCAGTTCTTAAAAATATGAATCTTTTTTGATCACATTAGTGAAACTCTCATAAAGTCCCTTAATAGTTTAGAGAATACCATGATAGAGGAGGCTAAATTCACTATAGCAATCAGTCACCTACAGTTGTCATCTCACATTTGGTGTGAATCATTATTTAAAAAGCCTGATAATTTTCACAAGCAATCAATATTGAGCTGCTATGAGGATGAAGATTACTAAGTTGTAAAACATAGAGCTTTAGTAGCTTGTTTATTATCTGAAAATCAGATAATCTGGGTAGTGAAGTGTAGTCTCCCATGTCATGTGGAACAAATGTTGATTGACATTGATTGTTTTGAGCAAATGGCTACTCTACTCAGTACTTCTGACAAAGTAAGCCTGATAATGAAGAAACAGGGTCCACATCCCATAATAATTTTTTTTTACAGGAAAAACAATGTACAAGAGAATGAAATAGAGAGAAGGAGAGCATCACTTCTACCATGCTACCATAAGAAAAAGAGGTCAATCCCCATAAAATCTGGATTATCCACCAGACTGGAAGTGGCTCCAACATCACAAGTGATAATTTATATAGTAGGAATAATCAACATATGCCATCATCTTGTAAAGGCTCTCAAAATAAAGGCAGATCCCCAGATAAGTGTCTGTATGTTAGTTGGAAAAAAATGGGCAACAAATGAAGATTCCAGACTAGGTCCACATCTCCAGAGCCTTCAATTAGCTGCCAAAAAAAAGCAGCATTAATTTAGTTGATAAGAATGGCCTCCTAGGATAAGAACCATGGATCTGTCTTATAATAATTCTGATAAATTTAAATCAGACATGGAGAAAATGTTAGGAAGTGTATAGGGTCTAAATCTTTGTGCTAACCTTAGTCACTTGAATGTTGTGTGTTATTGGCATGTGTTTATATCCTATCTGTTTATTTAGGGGTTGCTAAATAGAACTAGTTCACTGTCATGTTACTCTAATCACAAAATCCAGAAGTAAAAAATAATTTTAAAAGAAAAGGGAACAGTTTAGTTTTACATATTATGTGCAGCAACAGAAGAAGATTCCTGAGCTTATTAAGTAAGCCAGTGGAAAGGAAACTATATCCCTAGTCTAAGTATTTCATGTCAGTTGAAAATTTTATGAGAAATTTATACTTTACCAAATCACAAACTTCCTGGTTAGCATTCTTATCTGATAGTACGATCAGCAATATATCACTTATTAAAGTATTAACATTTGTACACATGGGATGGGATAATTACATTAACATAATTCACATCAAGTGACTGGCTATTGTTTAGGTTTGTCCTCAGTAGATAATCATCCCGTGGTATAAAGCTATTTATACATAAAAAGAGTGTTGGAATGAAACTGTAACCTTTTGATTGAAAAATTTTCTTATTCACCAGAATGAGTAAAAATTCAAGTAATTTTATTAATAAATTTCGGTTTTAGTCCATTTCTATTCATAAAAATATTAATGTACAATAATTGTTTTAATTTAGCTTCTAAAATTGAATTATTTTATATTCAAATTGTTTAAATGTAATGAAAAATTTAAAATTACATTAATAGCTGAAAAAAGATATAAGAAAAACATAAAAGTAGCCTGCAATACAGCAAAAGAAGTATATTTCAACCAAAAACAATGTAAAATCGCCATTCATTTCTCATGTTTTACAAGTTATGAATGCTGATTATTCACTTCTGTTGTCTTTTCTTCATCTAAAATTAAATATTTTAAATAAAAATCTAAATCTAACCACATTATTAGTGAATATAGTATAAAAATAATCATAAATACTTAAATATTTATGAAAAATAATTGTGTTTTGCTAGTTGTCACTGTATGTCATTGATATGCAAATAGCTATCAAGTATTATTCACTTGTCTTTATTATTTTTCTTGTAAAATTTAAAAATTTTTGAATTAAAGTTTATATTTAGGTACAATGTTTTAAAACATTAATTATGAATGTAAAAAAAATATGGAAACTATATTTATTTATTTCTGTGCTAGAGATAATCTCTAGTTTTGAAAATGATTAGTAATAATCATTAGTGTATTTATCTGAAATGGATGGCGTCAAAGTTGTGAGTGGAGGAAGTTTGACAATGGTAAATGAAAATGTAACAATTTACTCTAGATAAATACTTTGCATATAATAAAGATATATATGAGAGATAGTGACTTGGGCCAACTGATGAGAGCTGGTTCAGCACAAAATGCATCTTGGGCGTCATTTGTCTTTTATTATATCTTTATTTTATATGAATTTAAAAAGAATGGGGAAGTATAGAGGTGTTTATTATATCTATATTTATTTATGTTCATAATCTATTATAAAAGCTTAACATATTTTGGTATAATTTCTGACTTTGATAGTTAGAAATGGCCAAAATTGACTGTTAGCACTTTGAAACAACATATAAGGTAAACGAGGATGGACAATTGGCTCTTTATACGATCAAATACATCAAGCAAATTTGATATTTTGGCAAAAACACTATCAAATGCAGATTTATTTGGAATTAAAATTTTAAATATAGATTAGTATATAAATTTTACTATAAAATAAGTGTAAAATGAAGAATATGTGATCAAAAAATGGTCGAGAGAGGGCGCAAAATGTAAAAGTAATATTTATTTATTTATTTATTTTTAGAGGCAATAACTAATTGAAAAAGTACTATATGTCTAGCTATCAGATAAGCAAACAAAAAATTTTCTTTTAATTTGTTTAGTCTGAGAGCATTAATATTTATTAATTATTATTGTGTGTGAAAGTATAATTAGTGGTTAAGAGTATTTGAAAGATTGAAAATTGTGTTTTTTATTTGTTTTAAAGTTTTTTCAGTTTGTTATTTATATATATAGAAATTTTTTTTAAAAAGTTATTATTTATTTTTTGTTTTGTTTTATTATTTATATATTGTTATTTTATATATAGAATTATTATTATTTTTTTATTTTTAAAAAGTTATTTTGTTGATTAGTTTTTTGTAAATTTGTTATTAAAAGATTTACTTTTAAGAAAAATATAACGTTCGAAAAACGTTATTTATATATAGAAATTTTTTAAAAAAGTTATTATTTATTTTTTGTTTTGTTTTATTTATATATTGTTATTTTATATATAGAATTATTATTATTTTTTTATTTTTAAAAGTTATTTTGTTGATTAGTTTTTTTGTAAATTTGTTATTAAAAGATTTACTTTTAAGAAAAATATAACGTTCGAAAAACGTAAAATAAAAAAAATGGATTATATTTGTATTTCAAAATGTTTATATAATCGGGAAAAGGAAATTAAGCGTGCTGTTGTAGAATGTACTATATGTGATGGGGTATATCACTTGAAATGTTTAAATAAGACTAGGAAGGATGTAAATGGTTTATGGTTATGCAGTCAGTGTATTAATATGATAAAAGAGGTGAGAAAGTGTTTTCAAAGTGTAGATAGTCGAAGAATAGTGGGTGGAGAAAGTAATAGTGTAATGGAGATGATTAGTCAAAGAATAAATAAGATAGAGGAAGAATTGAAGGATGTAGAAGTAAAATTAAAATCATTAGAGATAAAATGTGAGGAGATAAAGGAATTATTGAGTAGGAATGATAAGGAAGAAATAGATAAGGAGGACCAGAAGGTATTAGAAAATGTTATGGATAGAGCAGAAAAAGTAGATTATGAAACAGTATTGATAGGAGATTCACTAATTAGAGAATGTGGGGATATAATTGCAAGGGAAAATAGAAGTAGGTATGTAAGAGTATGTTTGCCTGGAGCTAGAATTAGGGATGTAGCAGATAAAGTTAAAAAACAAGGTAGTAGAGATGTATATGTTATGGTGGGGACTAATAATTTATTAGAATCATCAGAGAGAATAATGGATGAGTATGTAGATTTGATTAGGAATTTGATTATGATTAAAGGAAGAGTAGGAATAGTTGGATTATTACCAAGGTTTGACAAGAGTTATTTGTTAGATAGGGCATGTTCTATAAATGAGAGATTGAAAAAATTGTGTGAGAGAAATAATGTTATGTTTGTGGATGTGTGGGATTGTTTTATTGGAAAGAGAGAGTTATATAGTAAAGATGGGTTGCATTTAGGAAAACAAGGAAGTGAAGTTTTAGGGAGTTTGATTTATAAAGAATTTTTTTCGGGAAACTTATAAAGGGGGGGGTGGGTTTTTAAATTGTAATATTATTAAAAAGAATGGATGGAATATAAGAAGTAAGCAAAAGGAATTTGATTTTGATATAAATATAGATATGGAGAAGGAATGGGTTTGTAAAATTAATGGTAAGAAAGTAATTTATAAATGTAATGGAGAAGAAAGAATTAAAAGAATTTATAAAAGAGTAGTTAGGAAAGAAGAAATTGTTAAAATTGGGTTTTTGAATATGCAAGGTGGTAGGAAACCAGAAAAGTGGATGGAATTAAATAAAACAATTGAAAATGAAGAGCTTGAGGTATTAGCAGTAGTGGAAACACATTTAAGAGAAGAAGAAGAACCTATTTTGGAACAGTTGGTATGGCAGGGTATAAATAGAAAAGAAAAAGAAAAAAGGGGTGGTGGTATAGGTGTTATATCAAAAAAATATTTAAATATTGTTAAATGTCAAGAACACTTGTGGTTTGAAATAAGGTTGGGTAGACAAGAATGGATGGTGGCTATAGTTTATATAGCTACTGGAGATAGTCAAATTATATTGGAGTGGAATAGTAACATATACGAATGTTTAGTTAAGGATATACAAAGTTTTAAAGAAAAGGGGAAGAGAATAATGGTTATAGGGGATATGAATGGACATATTGAAGAAATTGATGATGTAGATAATAAAAATGGACAGCTTTTGAAGAATTTTTGTCAGAAAGTGAATTTGAGTATTGGAAATTTATTAAATATTTATGAGGGACAATACACATGGTCCAGAAATAATATATTTCACACAATAGATTATGTATTGGTAGAGAAAGAGGGAAGAACTAAAATACGGAAAATTAAGGTATTTGATAATGAAGAAAAAGTATGCACTAGTGATCATAATTTCATTGTAATTGAAATGGTTAGTAATGTGATGGAGAATAGAAATAAAAGTAGAAATAATAGTGAAAGATGTGGATGGAGAGTAAATGATAAGAATAAGTTGGAAGAGTATAAAATACAAGTTGAAGAAATAATGGAAGAGTGGGTTGGGGATGAGTATAAGGATTGGTGTAAGGAAGTAGAAAAAGTTGCAAATAGGGTTTTAGGTGAGAATATTGAAAAGAATAAAAGTAATAAAAAAATTAAAATTAGTAAAAGTGTAAAAGAAAGGAAAGAAGCATGTAGAGAATATAAGTGTGCTATTAAGAATAAGGAAAGTGAAAAAGATATTAATGCTAAATGGGAAAAGTACTTAGAAAAGAAGAAGTTGGCTAAAATAGATATTTATAGAGAGAGAATGAAATTGAATAGTAAATTGTTGGAGGATATTAATAAAAGTGGAAGAGATGGAAGTAAAAAATTTTGGAATTATATTAAAAGGAGAAATGTAGGGGAGAGAGAGTTAGTATTACTAGATGATGAGGGAACTGAGTGTAGTTCTAGAGAAGATTTAGAGAGAATCTTAAATAGTTATGTAATGAATATAGAAAAGATGTTAGATGTGAATGATAGAATATTAGAAAATATGAAAGAATATAGTAATGGGAATATTAGTTTTTCAGAAAATGAACTAAATGAGGTAGAGAAGAAATTGAAAAGTGGGAAGGCAAGAGGTTTAGATGGATGGGCAGCAGAGATGGTAATGAATTTAGGATATAGGGCAAAAGTAAAGTTATTATCCTGTTTTAATAAAATGGCACAGAATAGAGTTTTCCCAAGTAGTTGGAGTAATACAAGAGTAAGGTTATTATTTAAAGGAAAGGGTAAGGATCATAGAAAGTTGAATAATTATAGACCGATAGCGGTAACATCAGTTTTATATAAAGTTTTCTCGTATATGGTGGCTAGTAAAGTTGTAAAATGGATGGAAGGGAATAATGTAGTGGGTGAAATGCAAGGAGGTTTTAGATTAGATAGGCGTATAGGAGATAGTTTATTTGTAGTTACACAACTTATGGATATGAGTAGGAATGCAGATAAACAGTTATATATGAGTTTTATAGATATAGAGAAGGCATATGATAGAGTAAATAGAAATAGATTATGGATAAGTTTAGCAAATTTGGGAATGGATGAAGCTTTAATAGATATTATTAAGAAATTATATGAAAATAATTATTATATATATCAATTAGAGAATATAGAATCAATTAAAGTTAAAAATGGTGTGGGACTAAGGCAAGGATGCCCTATGTCACCTATTTTGTTTGTGTTGTATTTGAGTGAAATGGAAAGAGCAATAGAAAGATTAGGAAGAGGGATAGAGATACCGTTAATAGGTAGTAAGGGAGTATATATTTTGTCAGGTCTTTTTTTTGCAGATGATATATTTTTGTGTGCAGAAAAAAGAGAAGATATGGAAGTTATGTTGAGGACATGTGCAAGGGTGGGTAAAGAGATGGGGATTAAATTTAGTGAAGAAAAATCAAATATAATGATGGTTAATACTGAGGAAAGAGAAGATGTAGAATTTTTATTGAGAGATATTAAGTTAAGTGTGGTGAATAGATATAGTTATTTGGGAATTATTTTAAGTAATCAGAAAAATTATTTGGATGAATGGGAGAAAAAATTGATAAATGAAGCAAAGAAAAGAAAGGGATTGATAAAGAAATTAACAGTATTTTCATATAATAAATATGATGTAGCTAGAATTATATGGAAAGGAGTTGCAGTAGCAGGGTTAACATATGGTAATGATGCATTATATGTTAGTAAAAAGATATTAGATTATTTAGAAAAAGCTCAAAGGGAAGTAGGAAGACATGCATTGGATGCAGAAGTATGGACAGCAAGGGAGGCAATTCAAGGAGAAATGGGATGGTCAAGTTTTCATATGAGAGATGCAAAAAGTAAAATGAAAATGTTTGGTAGATTGCAGTTTATGGATAATAAAAGAATAGCTAAAATAGTATTTAATTGGGTTATGAGTAAAGGGCAGGTAACAAGATGGGTGAGAAAGGTAATGCGTTATGCAAAAGATTTGGATAAAGAATTTATATCAGTATATTTGTACAAAAGATGGGATGATTGTGTTAAGAGGATTATTGAGTGTTATAGTAGTAAGGAATGGGATAAAAGAATAAATTTATTAATAAAGACTAGGGAGTTAGAGAGATGGAGAAATAGTATGGAGAGTAAAAAGAGTTTAAATATATATAGAAATAAACAGAATATTAGGTGTGAGTTAATATATGATAATAGTAAGGAAAGTAGTTTATTGTTTAAGGCTCGAACGGGATCTTTAGCTACAAAAGAATATACATGTAAATGGAAAAATATGGGTGATTTATTTTGTAAATTATGTAAGGAAGGAATTGAAAATATTAGGCATTTGTTAATTGAATGTAAATGTTTGAAAACAGAAAGGGTACATATAATGAAGTTGTGGAAAAATAAATATGAAAAGAGTGATTATACAGAAAGTGAATTATTGGTTTTTATGCTAGGTTTGGGAAAAGATAAGGGGGATTTAGATATAAAGGTTATAGAGTTGACAAAGATTATGTTGTGGAAATGGGATAGAGCAGATTATGGGTAAATTTAGAGTGGGGAATGTAAAAGAAAGTGGCTAACAGGTTTATCTGGGCTTAATTGCTGAGATATTCTTGACTTCGTTTAAGGAGAAGCCATAATACATCACATCACATCACATCACATATAGTGTTCATAATTTCTTTATACTAGAAATGGTTAGTAATATGATGAAAAATAGTAATAAAAGTAGAAAGGATAGTGAAAGATATAGATGGAGAATGAATGATAAGAATAAGTTAGAATAATATAAAATAAAAGTAGAAGAAATCATGGAAGACTTTATTGGGATGAATGGTGTGGTGAAGTAAAAGTGGCAAATAGACTGTTAGGTGAGTGTATTCAGAAGAATATAAATAATAGAAAAGTGAGAATTAATAAAAGTGCAAAAGGAAGGAAAAAAGGATGCAGAAAATATAAATGTTCTATTAAAAACAAAGAAAGTGAAAAAGATGTTAATATTAAATGTGAAAAATATTTAAAAAAAAAGAAGTTGGCTAAAATAGATAATTAAATGATAAATTATTGGAGGATATTAATAAAAGAAAAATAGATGGAAGTAAAAATTTTTGGAAATATATTAAAAGAAGATATGTAGAGGACAAAAGAAATAGTATTATTAAATGATGAAATAAAAGAGTGTAGCTCTAAAGAAGAATTAGAGACAATTTTAAATAAGTATGTAATGGATATAAAAAACATGTTAGATGTGAAGGACAGTAATAACTCACATAAAAAGCATATAATAATGGAAATATTAGGTTTATATAAAATAAATTGAATGAGGCAAGGAAGAAATTAAAAATGAAAAGGCAAAGAGATTTAGATAGATGGGCAGTAGAGATGGTGATGAATTTAGGAAATAGCACAAAATTAAATCTATTATTATGTTATAATAAGATGGCACAGAAGAGAAAATTGTCAGACAGCTGGAATAATACAAGAATAAGGTTATTATTTAAAGGAAATAGTAAGGATCATAGAAAGTTAAGCAATTATAGACAAATAGTGATAACATTACTGTTATATAAAGTTTTAGCATATATGGTGGCTGGAAGAGTTGCAAAATGGATGAAAGAAAATAATATAGTGGGAGAAATGCAAGAAGGTTTTTATTAATCAGATAAGTGTATAGGAGTTAGTTTATTTGTAATCACATAATTTATAGATATGAATGGAAATACAGGTAGACAGTTATATATAGTCTTTATAGATATAGAAAAAGCATTTGATAAAGTAAATAGAAATAGATTATGGATATGTTTAGTAAATTTGGGAATGAATGGAACTTTAATGGATCTTATTAAGAGTATGTATGAAAATAATTACTATACCTATCAATTAGGAAATATGGAATCAGAGTTAAAAGTGAGGTGGAACTAAGGCAAGAATGCCCTATGTTATCTATTTTGCTTTTTGTTATATTTGATAGAATAGAAAGACTAGGAATAGGGATAGAGATACCATTAGTAAATAAAAAAGGGAGTATATATATTATCAGGTCTTCTATTTAAAGCTAGTATGTTCTTGCTCACAGAAAGTAGGCAAGATATGGTAGCTATGCTGAAGATGTGAACAATGATGGGTAAAGAGATGGGGATTAAATTTAGTGAAGAAAAATAAAAAGTAATGATGATAAATGCTAGGGAAGGAGAAGAGAATTATTTTTATTGGGAAATATAAAGTTAATTGTGGTAAATAGGTATAACTATTTGGGAATTGTCAAGTAATCAAAGTAATTGTTTGGATCAATGAGAGAAAAAAATGATAAATGAAATTAAGTGTTTTCATATAATAAATATGATGTAGCAAGCATTGTATGGAAGGAAGTGGCAGTAGCCCGGTTAACTTATGGTAATTATGTGTTATGTGTTAGTAAAGAGGTGTTAGAATTACCTAGAAAAAATACAAAAAGAAGTAGGAAGGCATGGATTAGATGCAGATGTCTGAATAGCAAAAAAGAAAATTCAAGGAGAAATGGGAGGATCAAGTTTTTATATGAGAGATGCAAAAAGCAAAATGAAAATGTTCAGTAGATTGCAATTTATGGATAGTAAGAGAATAGCCAAAATAGTATTTAATTGGGTTATGAGTAAAGGACAGACAACAAAATGGGTGAGAAAGGTAGTATGGTATGCAGAAGATTTGGATAAGGAATTTATGTCAGTATACTTATACAAAAGGTGGGATTATTGTGTTAAGAGAATTGTTGAGTGTAATAGTTGCAAGGAATGGGATAGAAGAATAGATGCATTAATAAAAAATAGAAATTTAGAGAGGTGGACAACTTGTATGAAGAGTAAAAAAGAGTTTAAATATATATATATATATATAAACAGAGTATTGGGTGTGAGTTAATTTATGATAATAGTAAGGAAAGTAGTTTATTATTTAAGGCTCAATCTGGATTGTTAGCAACAAGGAAATATACACATAAATAGATAAATGTGCGTGATTTAGTCTGCAAGTTATGTAAGGAGACATGGAAAATATCAAGCATCTGCTAATTGAATGTAAATACTTAAAAGCAGAAAGGGTACAAATAATGAAGTTGTGGAAGAAATGATTATATGGAAAGAGGGTTCTTGGTTTTTCTGCTGGGTTTGGAAAAAAATAAGAGTGATTTAGATATAAAGACCATAGAGTGGACAAAGATAATGTTGAGAAAATAGAATGGAGAAAAATATGGAAAAAACATAGGGGGGGGGGCAAAGGGAAGGTAAGATAGCTAACAGATTTTTCTGGTTATAGTGGCTGAGAGATTCCTGACTCCAAGAAAGGAGAAGTTATAGTGTATTGTATCACATCACATCTTTTTTTGTAATAATCAGACAACTGGTAAAATGAATAAAAAATAATCTTATTAATTAATAATCTTATTTATTTTTGCCCTCATAATTTATTAAAAGTATAATCAAAGAAAAAAAAAACAATTATTATATTAATTTCATTTGAAAGGAATTCTAAATAAAGGATGAATTTTGTTAACAAATGTATTTTATAAAGCTTCTAAAATGCATACTGAAGCAGTCGATGTCTAATCATTATCGAGCTTCATGCTTCACCATCTATACTAACCTCCTGCGGGGCCTGCAATTCAGACCTCACCTTAGATATATGCCATTCACCCACACACTGTATGTATAATGATCCAAAAAAGTAATCAAATTAAAAATATTTAGGAAAGTAAAACAGTATTGTGCGTGATGCATATATATTTATATGAACAAAGCAATAATTTTATTAATATTTATTGCTGAAAATTAGACATTTTCTTATATAATTATAACTATCTTTTTATATATGTGTATTTTAATTAAAGTGTTGGAATGTAAAATCAAAAAAAAAATGGGGAAGGCTTGAAATACTGAAATAATCTTTATCTATATTCAGATTATTTTCATTAAGTAAAATTATAAATCTTAATTAAAATCATAATGAATTCTTTTGTTAGTTCCTTTGCAAATCTTTAAAAGTATCTAAAATGGTATTTCAAGCCTTATCTGTTTTTAAAATGTTTGCTAATTAAATATTTTACTAATTAAATATTTTTTTTAATCAAAAGATTACAGGGATAGCTGTGGGCAACTGAAATTGCATTCTTGGGGGGATTAAAAGTTGTATAAAAGGGCCCATAGAACAAAAGAAGTCAGTTACTTTGAGTTGCTTTGAGTTAGTAATTAAACTTTGAATTAGTTAGTAAATTATTTCAGAATGTTTGAGTTAGTAATTTTCCAGAAAAATTGATTCATCATTTCACTTTAAGAAGTCAGGAAAAGTTTCGCATCATGATATTTGAGTAGAGAAAATCCAGTGCCTTTCTCCTTTTCTCTGATACTGCCTGCTGCTACCATGTTCCATCCATCTGATCGCTGCACCAGATGACCATCTGACTGCTGACCCAAATGGCTGACTTCAGCAGTTTTAACTCTTATTTTCAGAGTAAAATAAATCCATGTTCATTCTTTCCATAAAATATAAAAAAGTAAGAAAATAAAATAAATAAATAAAGTATTATTTTACAAAAACTTTCATAAAGAGTACAATTTTTATTACAGAAAAAAGCACTTGAAAGGTAATGAAATAATGCAAATAACAATGTGTGTCATATGTTTCTAGGCTTTACTGATTTCCTGCTAGCCCAATAAACATTCCAAGATTGGTCAAAATTTTTGAAAACTAGACAATTTGAGCAATTCATATAATTTTTATTTCAATCTTAAGTCTAAAAACTAAATATTTAAAATTTCCTATACCTACTCATCCAGAGTAAAAAAACTAAGTTATATATTAAAAATATTTTATTGTTGTATTATATTGCCAATGATTTATGTCAAATATACAAAATTTTAACAAATTATATTGAATTTAAATCTATTAAATCTTAATTTTAAAATTTTATTCTAACTTAAATCTAGCTTTCAATTAAAAAAAATCTATATATTGTCCTTTCATGTATATTAATGAAAACATTAAAGTGCTAAGAAGGACTTTTACAGTTGATATAAAAATTATAAAAATTTCCTCTGGGCAGTAGTCCAGATTGAAAAAACTTGGTCATCTATCAAAAATATTTTAACTTTATATTGCATTGCCAGGAATTTATTTCAAATGTACAAAATTTGAACAAATTACATTGAATCAAAAACCTAATAAACCTCAATTTTAAAATTTTATTATGACTTAAACCAAGGTTTCAATTGAAACACACACACACATATATATATATATATATATATATAAGATAAAGATGATTTGAATGCCTTCTCTTGTAGTAGCATTTATCATAATAATAATAATAATAATAAAAAGCTTGTTTAGAGTTATAGCATGCTCTTAAGTTTATATATATATATATATATTGAGGTGGAATTATTTCATCTCATAAGAAAATATATTGTAAGGGATACTTACAATCTTATAAACATAACTTATTCAAATACAAGGTCAAAACATAAAAACATAGGTATATGTTTATAATAAGTTAACTTATTATAATTTTAATACAAACACATATATATATGTATTTAACTCAAAACATTAAAATCTTAAGTTAAATAAATAGCAATTTAAATAGATATTAATGAAATTAAAATGATTATCTTTCTTTGTTCACACACACACACACACACATATATATATATATATATATAATAAATTATTTGACTAATATTATTAATCAAGATGTTGACAAAAAGATAACCCCAGGTCAATATTCCATTTTAGTAACTAAAACAAAGAAAATAGAATTTAGAATCCAATTATATATTTTAATTATTTTAACAATAGCAGATTATTAAATCATGAAAAATACTATACATGCTACTGGAAGTCGATTCAACTATAAAAACAAAATAAAAAAATTTCAAATTTAATCCAATGTTTTATTAAGGAACTAACCATTACACTTGTTTGTTGTGTTCAAATTCTGAACATATAAAAAGAAGATGGATCAATAACTTTAAAGAACTTTCTTCATGACAGAAATTTCATTAGAAAAAGAACTCCATTTTCACTCTATAAATATTAATATTGTTAATTATATTTTCAAGAGGAAATTATGTTTATATTTTTTATTTATAACTTACAGAAAACTAGAAGATTGTTTATGAATAATGGGATTATTAAATTGTTAGATGACATGAATGCTAGTAAGATATCTAAGGGTGTTCAAGATAAAAGGAATTACGATGTTAACAATATAGAATATTGAAACAGTCAGATCTATCTACCATACTGTTTCACTTACTATATGCTATAGTATTATTTTATTTCTGTACATATATACCCAAATCAACATATATTAGGCTAATTTTAAAAATTAATAATTATAATTGTGTGTGTGTATATTATGGAATACATTGTAGAATGTGTATGTATATGTGTAATAAATCAGCATATGCACACATATATATTATTATTTGCAAATAAATATAATCCTTGCTTTATATGTAACCAAAACCAACATATATGCAGAGAAGAAATAATTATAGATTTAAAACATTAAAGGTTTTCTTTATTTAAATATTATTGTTAAAGTTAATATAGAAATTATAATATTTCTCCATATATAAATAAATTAAGCTTAAACGTGTTACATATAGAGTAATATGTTTACCAAGTTTTAGATTTGTTTTTTGTAAAGATGTAATTTAATAAAATTAATACGTCTCATTATATTTTGACTCATTTAAAAAGTTAAAAGTAAAAATAGATTTTAAAATAAGTTTGAATACATTAACCTGGTCAAAATCAAGGTACCCACCTGTAAAAAATCAATCTCAGCAGGAATCCCCGGATTTCTAAGAATATGGCAAACAAAATTAAAAAAACAGATTTAAAGTAAAACTGGTAAACAAGTTGGTCAGTATGAAAAAAAGAGTGGGGAGGTCAGTATATAAACTTACTTACAAGATGACATTTATGGGTAGAAAAACAATAAACTTGCTTTTTGATCCTGAGAATGGTCTACAAGAAGCAGGAACACCTGAACCAACAGCCAGGTAGCAGTAAGAACAAAGGAATTCCCACAATTAAATGACCATGCCATTTAACAGAACTTAAAGTGGTAACTGATTTCTGCAAACTTTTAAATGAACAGATAAACTAAGTCTTTTAATTTCTCAAAGCTAGCTAAAATTACCATAAATGGCCAAAAATTGTTTAAACTAATTTATTTTAAACTTTCCAAATAGTAATTTCTAAACTAAAATGTAATTTTCTTTTCTTATTTAATTTATAAGTCTTGCCCGATTTAATTTAATTTAATCTGATTTAAGCTATTTTAATTTCATTTCATTATAATTAATCAAGAATAGAGCCAAATCCTACCTATAATCTTATATTCTTTTAAAGTTAAGTCTATGCCTATATTATTTTCAATTATTTGTTTATGTATTTATGGTATGTTGTATTCAGAGCAGAGTTTATTAATATTTAAATTCATTATTGAGAAATGATTAGATATTCTCACACTTATATAATTTTGTGTTTATTAGCAGACAAACAAAACTCCCTTCTGAAATGAACAAAATAATATTTATTGATATATGTAATTAAGCGAATATAAATGTTTAAAGATAGATTTGCTATAAATGAACTATTTGGTTAGTATTTGGCAGACATGATCAAATACAGCATAAAGTTAGAATTTAGTCATAATTATCCCAAAATATGCTGCAGCCCTCATTAGAGTTATATGAATACCTATATAGATATCTTAATAAATTGGATTTGTTATGTTTCTTTAGTAGCATAATTATAAATGCTAATCTATGAACTGATTTACAGTTGTCTCATGGAAAGAAACTAATATTTTGCCTCTTAATTCTGTTATATAATAATGTAGTCAGTGGGGCGAATGTATTCTTAGGCAATGCATCCATGCCAATACTCCTTGATGTATGTTTTATTGAATGGGCTTTGGTTTTTATGGCCACCTCATTACTCTTACTTAGGACTGGAGCATGAGCATCCAGATACTTTGTTAGTTGTTTGATCACCCAGATTAAATGTCTCTTAGTCACAGCAAGTAGTATGGTCGAAAAGAATCAATTACATGGTAATGAATCCCATGAGCATGCACAGATTCAAGATGCACAGACTCAGATTATGTATTTTATAAACACCTTGGTATCTGAAGTCTTACTACCCATCATCAGTTTATTCTGCCATAATAATTTATGTTTCAGCTTTGAT
The DNA here is from genome assembly GCA_028023455.1 of Epiperipatus broadwayi. NCBI lineage: Eukaryota > Metazoa > Onychophora > Udeonychophora > Euonychophora > Peripatidae > Epiperipatus > Epiperipatus broadwayi. Next base: position 494,690 of record JAQFVV010000368.1, read on the forward strand.
CTGAACCAGAATCTAATTTTGTATGTTCTTAATCTATATAGAGAAATGTATTGCTCATTAAATAAAAAGGTTGATTATAATTAATGATAATCACTTCTGTAAATTAAATGAGACAAATTTAATTCTTATTGGCATAGCATAAATAAGACAAAGATAATCACGAGTGAAACTTGAAATCAATTTCTAAGACTGTAATAATAAATCTCATTAAAATTAACAATTTGTAACCTACAAAATCATCACTACCTGTGAGTGAGATAAAATACCAAATATTTGAGTTAAATAGCTTGTAAACCTACAAAACCATCATCACCTGCAAGTGAGATAATTTTATGTATTGCATTTAATTATTTCTTTTATTTTATTTTAATTTTGGCTTATATTAAATTTGTTTAAAATATAACTTTGGTTAGTGTCTCAATTTTGCTCATTATTCATTAGTTAATTATTGATTATTACTTAGTTATTTATGAATTGCAACATAAATTAAATGATATCTGTCAGTTGGGTCATGTCTATATAATTATACTTTATGAATATGCCAGTTATAAATCATAGTTCCACTGATGTGCTAAATCTGGCACGCAAACTAAAGAAATACATGTAGCCTCATATATGTCATCCATAAGGTAGTAAATATTTAAGCATTGGTAAAGTAACTGAGGTGAGATCGGAGTCGGCGTCTCAACAACCTCATTTCCATAAGCCTTGGGATGATTTACTAAAATTCTAGATTTTGTTGTGCATATGAACAAATATGACCATTACAATATGAAGTTAAAAGACTTCATAAAATTATGAATAAAAAACAATATCTTGATATAGAAAAGAAATTTGAATTGCATGTAAGTCCGCCTCACTGCTATCTTACAGAGAATGGGAGGCAAAGTTCAAGATATATTAATATAAAGTTAGGGAGGACTTTGTGATTGTGTTTTTCTTACAAAATTCTGAAACAAATTGGAGAGAATGCCTTTATGCTTTCAACTCAAGAAGGTGTTACAAGAACATATAATGCACAAAGCAAGTTGTCAAAATTAATATGATAAGAAGGATTATTAACTTAAATATTGTGATATTTTAGAGTTTATGAATGTTCCCAAAGGCAAATCACTAGATATTATATTAAATTTCAAGAATAAAAAAAATTTTGTTTGTGTAATTGTTGTAGAAAGTCAAATTGTAGAGATCAATATAAAGATTTTTTTAGAATTAAGCATTATAAAATTTAAAATTAAAGGAAGGGAGAGGAAGTTGTGAACTTTTTACTAGTACACCCTATCCTAACATAAAAGAGGGAATTACATTTTTGTTGCATAATTTTAAATTTTATAAAATTCATTAAAATTTACTTATTAAATTAATAAAGATAATGACATGTTAATTATCATAGGGTTTGAACTTAACTTGAGATAATTTAAAGTTGTACAAATGTTATAAAAGCTGTATAAACTATTTGGCTACAAAGGTACTTAAAAGATTATAAATTTAATTATACCTGCGAATAAATAAACAGTTAATATCATTTAAAAATATAATAAAGTTCAAATTTTATCTGCTAAACAATGATGTGTTATATAGATAGATAATTATTGTCTGTGAGCATTTAATATTATCAAAGTAATTCTTATTTCTAATTAAATATTAAACTATGTTTAAAAGTAAATAACTAAGAATCATTTTATAAATTTCATGATCTAAATCAAGAAAGTAAATTATATTTTATTCAGTTTCTAAAAAAATATCTTTATTGAAAAATGTTTCATTTTTAAAAATAAATCAAATTCTGGTAACCAAGTAAATGATTTGAAAGTGGAAGGGGATGAAATTAACCAATAAAAAGTATGTAGATGAGTTTTTCATTAAAATTGGAGGAAGGATAAATTGAAGTTTTTACAGATTGTGGAACAAATAACTTGTTTTGACTTTATCTTTTATCCTGAAAAGTTTAATTAAAACTACTTTAAATATTGTGATTTTTTAAACAAAAAATAACAAATCTTGATAACTAAAAGAAAAATATATGTCATTAAATTTTAACTAAAATGAATAGCTAATCGAATCGATCTCTACTGTGGCAATCAGTAATTGATAATTCTTGAAAATTTATTGAAGTCATTATACAGAAAAAGTAAATATAAAATGCAGAACCGAAGTTTTACATCAGCTCATATAATACATTCACTGAAAGGAAACATCATAAGGACTAAATTTAGGCTGGAGTTAATGGATAAACTACATAAATCATTCATGCATCAGATTAATTAAAATAATTGGAAATTCTTAAGTCATAGACCAAGAACAAATAAAAATCAATATACTTTGGATAAAGCTAAGTATGTTTTTTTAAATATCTAGAACTAAAGTAGGAATAGATAATAATAGAAGGCATTCCTTGTATTTAAAAATAAATGATAGAACATATGTGAATCAAATCTTATGTGAAGAACGGAGTGAGAATTAGCACTACTAATTTTAGAATCACCTTATGTTGCATTGTATATGTATGTTCAATGAAAATTGCGTTTATATGTGTATACAACAACAGCAGTCTGTTAACATAGATGAAATATCTATCATCTGAGAATGAAAAATAAAGAAAACACCCCAGAAAATATTTAACCAAAATAAATCTACATGGAGAATAAATAATGGACTGAGAGAGACGAAATATATGGGAAAGATACTATTATTTACTTTTAAAAAGAAAATTGTAAATGTTTTCTTTAAGAATGATAATAGTGATCAAAATTAAACAATAACTAGTCAATGCCAAATTATTACTCATGTAGGAATTGACGATAGTCTTCAATTACCAAAGAAAAAATAAACAGCTTATATATTGAAAACAACCCCCTGACTGATGAATATTGTACTCGTAATAATCTCCAGAGGGTGATAAACGGAGCAAAAGTGATCATAATAAGGATCTGTGACCAGTCTGCATTGCATATAAATATTTTGTTTTGATAACTGATATATATATATATCAGGTGTTATAGCACCGGCCGGGAAGCGAACTCGCTAACCAGGGTAACTGCTTGTAAGGTCGCTGTGCTGACCACTCGACCACCAACGCTTGACAAACTTATATTTAAAAAAAAAAAAACAACAATCGCATTAGTGTTTGTATATATGTTAATGTTATATGTTAAATATAGATGTTAGTACAGTAAGGGTGGATGAGATCTATAGATAATGGAATTAATAAGTGAGTTAATTAAGTTGTCTATATTATTAATTATTTAAAAAAAATATGTTTTATAAAATAGTCTTAGAGATTTGAATAAATAAATATGAGTAATGTCATACATAGATAATGAAAATCTAATCGAAGTCGTTAATAATATATATGTAATGAAAAGGGAATGGGTGTGTGCTTAAATATACAAAATTGGAAAAAAAACCAATGATATTTTGAAAGTTGATCTTATGTTGTACAACCAACCATTTAAGATAGTGATAGTGAATTATAAGTATTTTTAATTAATAATTCTTAGAATCAAATAATTCTAGGAAATATATTAAATACATATAAATCAGTAATATAAAAGCAATAATTACGTAGTTAGCTAAAGCAAGATAACTATTTGATTTATGATATACCAAAAGGCGGTCTATTTAAATTGTAAATGAAAATTATTATAGGAAAATATACAGATTCAGATTTAATAGGGTATCACATAAAACTTTTCGTGGTTGGAATTTAGTAAATAGAACTAATTCATGATTTTATAGTTAGTATAATAACATTTTAAGAAAATAGATAAACAAAGATCAAAAGACAAATATCATGGGGAGCCTATAAAACAAACGAGTAAATTTCACTGTGTTATAATAAGGGTGTTATAGTGCAACAAGAATATAATGTTCTTTCCATTTTATCTGGATAATTTAAAACCTAAATTATAAGAGATTAATGATTAAAAAAGGGAAGAAAAAATAAATCTTTATCTAATGGAAATAATTGAGTTGTAATATATGTAAAAAGTATATGTATCTAATGGGAAATATCACAAAGAAAATTACTTGAGGCGGACAAGTGCACAATTGATTCGATTTCAGGGACTTGCCTGTCATTAGTGGGGAAAGTGACATTACTTAATATGCTAGTCTTACCAAAGATAAACTATTTTATGCTGATAATAGTGCCAACTAAATGTTTCCAGGTGAAGGTTAACTCTCATTGCTCTCCACTGCTCAGGAAGAAAAAAGTTGTCGCTATAAGCCACAGAAGGATGTGCCAATTCAGAAAAATTGATGGGCTTGCCCTTCACTCTATTCAAACCTTTCTATATCAGAGGCCCCATAATCTTTTGGTTAGACTAAAAGAGTGGTTTACATCAGCTACTTTTCATTCTTTAATTCCCCCCACTAGCTCACCACTGCCTATGGATAGGCCCCCACCTGTAAAACCACTGGCTTGGCTGGAGAGGCTAGTTGCACTAGTTAAGGGAGTGGGGATTGGAAGTGAATTTCTGTCAGCTAAATTGAAATATTGGGATATACACCAATTGCTTAACCCTACCACAGCTGCTCCTCATGGTTTCTTGTGACTTTCGAATGATCTGTTAATTAGGAAATTCAAATTCTGGATGTTGGAGGAAAGATTTCTGGATTTCATCCTAAAAGTAAGTTTAACTGCACTCCCCACCAGTGAATTTTTAGTCATGATGAGAGGCTTTACCAAACTAAATCCAGTTTGCCAGATGTGCAATGGAGAGAACGAATCAATGCAACACCTCTTCATTGGTTGTGCAATATTAAATAAATGCAGAGCAATACTCAATGGTTGGATCACATCCTATAAACAAAGGATTTTTAACTTGAATGAATGCCTAAAAACTGAAATCTTCAGATTAATTAGACTGTTAATCATGATGAACTATATAGTCTGAGCAATGAGATGCCATCTGATATTTGGGAAGAATAATGGTAATTTACACAATGAACTTTTGTGCAAGATCAGGGCTGTTGGAAAAAGAGATCATATGATTCACCAGAAAGAATCTATAATGATACCTGGAAGCTTGTGGTCTTGCCAGAATAGTTTTTGCTTCAGTGCTGGCAGGTTTCCCTCACAGTCTGTCAGAAAGTTATTCAACATAAGCCACTAAGATGGCTCTGGCCATGGTTAGGTATGCCTGCATCAGGCAATTGAGAGTTAAAGGATCAGCCCTCCTATAATGATCGGAAGGCTGGAGAACGTGTAGGTTTTCCTGCTCATGTTTTGTCAAGTAAAGATGTCAAACTCTCAATTTTAGAGAAATGACAAGACTGTTGAAAATTGGTGTGTGTTATGCAAATTGTCCGAACACTCATCATGACTCAAGACAATTTATTTGTTTTCTTCACTTTGTATTTCCACTATTTGTTTTTGTATTCAAAGGTAATACATTTACTTTTGAAAATAATATCACAACAGCGTCACCTGATCATATGAAAGTATATATATTATAACGATCAGAGATTAGAGACTTAACGTAATCTGCACGACAGGGTGCCACTAGGCATTTGAACCTAGAAAATTTATATAGTAGGCAGATACGTAAGTTTAAAAAAAAATTATTTTAATTTATATTTGGATTCCGATCGCTAGCCCATTGCCACTAGCTCAGTGGAGACGCAGAGATAATAAAATAATTCTTATCTAAAAACATTTTCAAATTAAAGGAAACCACTGCCAGAAATTAACACAAACATTTATTTACGCACATATATATAACATTTAGCATTATTATTTTAGTATGTTTACATTTTAAAATTTAACATTATTTTTACTTTTATTTTAGAGTTTAATTTACATTTTAATTTTTATAAGTTTGCACAGATGGATTCATAAAATTTTGTTTTATAATGTTGAGTATAGATCGGTTACACAGATTACGCAGTCAAAAACATTTCAAAATAAACATAAACGATCAAAATATAAAGCCATTGATGGAATTGCAGAGGGAAATTCATAAGAAACCCAATGGCATTCATCATAAGATGCTGCATTGACACCAATAACTTAAAAGACATCCGAATAAATACATTTTAGATACTCACCATAAGGTATCATTATTTACCGAATGTCTATATATTTTGATCAAATATGAAAACCAAAAACATAATTAACGGATAATGAATCCATGCAAGCGTCTATACCCAACTTAAATTTAATGCATTTTTATTTAGAGTGTCGAGTATGAATAGACTACATAGATTGCATTTGAAAAGAAAATATTTTATCCCTTATTTAACCTTAGGCCAAAAGATCACAGTTAAACCAATGTCAATCCATCTGATATATTGATGTATTCAATGTAATACGAATACGACAGCACAAATATAGGTTAAGAAAAGAAATTGACCCTTGCCCAGATAGGAATACTACATCTATCTGATGAGAAGAGCAATAAAAAAAAACTCCATAGAAAAGAACTGCGGTCTCCGTCTTATAATTCCTTCCATAGGCAAAACGAGAGTGTGCAGCATATAAAGCGATTCTGCCCATAGTGAATCTCGTACTACATATACTAATTACACCAATATAACCTATCCATTAACCTAATTCAACTATGGAACGAATAACCTAAGATTAGCCTCCCCTACTATAACTTTACAAATCTATATAGCCATTCATGCCTGACTTAAATTTAACCTTTATATAATTTAGTTTGATGAAAAACAGAAATTATAATAAAAACTTAAAGAAAAAAATAAAATAAATGGAAATGATTTTACAAAAGAAATACATCAAATAAAATTATAACTAATTTTGTCAGATAGGAAATTCTTATATTTAAAATGTTGAAACGTTTAGCTTTTAGAGTTCTTTTGTTTAGAAATGTTCATTAATTATATATTTCTTACTGTTTTGAAAAATGTCCATAGTCTCTGATTTCTTGTAATGGAAGGTGTTAATTCCCATGAAGTCATAAGGAGATCGGTGTGCAGTTAACCGTTGGTCCTTTATGGTTGATGGTATTCTTCCGGGCCTTGATGTCCTGTGGTCCGCAATATTGGAAAACAATGTTTCATTTTTTTGAACAACTGAAGAAATTGAAAGTGCGTCTTTCAATCCCTTCTCCAACCCTCTCCAACTTAATACATATCTGTCCTCTCTTAATAATAATTCTTCAATCACGAAACTTTTTATTTCCAAACTTTTCCCTTTATATGTAACTTTAGGATCCAATGGACATTACATCATCGATGATGATGATTCTTCCATTGAGGTCTGATTTCCTGATGGATTTCTTTCATTGGCTATTAGTTTCTATTGTTTTCTATCTAACCATTGCTTATACATTTTAAATGCCCAAGGGCTAGTTTACATTTGACTAATTAAAACAATCATTTCCATTTTATGATTAATTAATGTGTTTTCCAAAATTAAAGATATATTTTTATCTCTAAATCTTTTTAAGTTTTTGCTTTTAAAATACTTTTTCTATTTTTAATAAAGTTTTATTTTAATAATTTTTTTTCATCTGTGCGATTATATATATATATATATGAGTTTAAAATGATTTTTTAATTTTCAATTTTTAATTTTTAAAAAAGAAGTTTATTCGTGAACTTTTATTTTTTCATGTTTAATAAAAAAATAAATAATGTAACGTTGTATGTGCCCATTACAATATATATATATATATTTAGGTTTATTGTAAATATTCAAAATATTAATTATGTTTAATTGTTTATAATATTACTACATTATGTGAGTATTTAACCTTAATACTCTTGTTATTTTAAATTACTTATTCATTAAAATATTTATTAATATTTTTGGAAATGATATGATTAAAGTTGTTGCTTTTTAAATTAATTTAAGTGTGAAATTGTGGGAATCATTATCACTACATCACACGAAACCAGAAAATACACAATAAAATTGAAATGAGAAATTAATTCCAGTTTAGAACAACATAAGTCAATTGAGTACACATCTCTTAAAAGAGATTTTAACTTGGTAAGCTGCCTTGATCACATAAGCCATTAATAATATTGCAAATTAATAAAGTATGCATATTTATAAGCAATTAAATTATGAATTAATTGTTGTTGAAAGCAGTAAATATAATTACACTTCGGATGATATATAAAATAGTAGCATAAGTTTGATCAGAAATTCAGGTTATGACTTTTAGTAATTTATGCCCTACTCATAGAGTTCAGTAAAATCTCTCTTGATATTATATAGGTAGTATTGTAATGGTATGAAAAGTCGAGCTGCTTTAACCCAACTTAAAGATGCAGGTCGAGGGGGTTTGAACGTCACCTACTCCTCCAGATTTCCACTAAGTGACTTACTCTCCAAAACCTCACTAGAATTTCTTCTCAATGTATGCCCAGTGGTCAGGGAGAGATAAGACTTGAAGGAGGGATTTACAAATAAGAATAAATGGTATGTGAATGTATTAAAAAAATTATTGTTCACAAAAAAATTAAAGTTTATTATATACACAAAGAAAAAACACAAGATCACTATCTAATGAGGCGGTCACCAACTTCTCGGTCTACCCGAGAGTATCAATGGACTGACAATAAGTACATATAGGCAGTAAACATCGGTTTTTAGTTCACAAAATTACATTATATTTATTTGGCGTGGGATGAATGATTTTTGGGAGAGAGTAAAAGGGATCACTCAGAGGTGGCAGAGAAAGAAAGAAAAATCAAACCAAACAAACAAATTACTCATTAAATAGATGTTCTTGAAGCTGTAACAAAAATATAGCCTGTAACTTAAATTTGAACCTCCTTTCACCAGTTTTTTGCATAGTGCTTTGAGCATAAAAAATAGTCAGGCTTAATAAAACAAATGTATTAACTAAATGTATTATTCAGAGATTCATTGTTTTTCTCCCATTCTTGGCAGGCAGTTCTCCAGAGATATTTCTCTCTATGAGGAGTGTAGAATGAAATGAAGCTGGATAGTACTCCAACCCTAAAACATAGGGTGAGAAGGAACTCATTCACAGAGCATGATCCGAGATCAGAGTGGAGCATAACACTTATGTCCAGTCACTAATAGATTTTACACATAATGATTTCTGGAATCTTATCCGGAGACATCAGGTAAGCCCACCAATATGGAGATTGAAATCAGACACAATTTATAAAGATATTTCTGATTCCAAGTAATACATGAAAAATTAAGATGGAATAATAATCAGATAAAAAAAAATCAAGCCTGAAATTAAATACTAATATCTAAATTCTTATGCCACAAAGCTCTCACAAAAACTGAGGTAAAAACATAGATAAAAAAGAATTTCCCTTATATTATCGATCTTTACATAATCTTTTATATATATATACATATATATATATATATTTGCTAGTGGCTTAATAAAAGGATACTAGAACTCTATTTAACCAATTCTACCCACTTTTATCAATGAAACTTTAATGTTTCTTGATTATAAAAACACTCTCCCATTTAAAATGTACAGGTTATTTCACATCACTCCACTCTAATTAAAATGACTAAATATATGCACCCATGCAATTCTTATTCGGATCGAAAAAACAAAAAAATGACAAACTAAAAAAAAACCTATAAGCTGAGTTTAGTTTTAATTATTTTGCTTTTTCTTTAAGTAAACTGAAATAAGAATGATCTATTGATTTCTTTTCAATAAAAAAAAAAAAACATTAATCTAATCGAAAGTGACCTTTGCGCTTCTGCCGAGGTAAAATACTTTATATATTTAAAAAAAGAAATAAATAAATCACAGAATATTTTATTATTCCATTTTGGAGATTCGCACAAAAGCGATCAAACTCTGGTGTCAGAAAAGAAATAAACAGTTTTAATAGTAACCTTTAATAAAACGTTTTAAAACCAATTAAATCACACACACATATATATAAAAGAACTACGTGTATCTATACATTTTGTTAATAAAAATATTTAAAGTAACACAAACACTAATACAAAGATTTATATTACCGGTAATTTTTGAAATGCGTACGTCTTAATGAGATAGTCTTATGGAGATTTCAGTGCACTGCACAAGTGACAGCTTCTTTTAATTTCGATCCTTCATGATCCATGACTGCAGCAGGCATTTGGTCAGGCAAGAAATGTTCTGGCACCATGCTACATTATTTTATTACACCTTTCCAGCTCTAGCAAAACAGGAAACCATAGAGAAAGAGAGAGAAAGGGCATACTCGGCCATTTCCATTATAGCACCTGAAAAGTTCCTTAAGTTTCTTTGAATGTTAGTGGTTCAAAAATCTACAGCAGGGCAGCTAATATAATCTTAGTTGTAGGAGTTCTTTCCCACAAGTTAACATACCTTTCTTCACCACCAAAATATCTTGTGCTGTTCTTCAGTCCTAGCGGTTGAACTGACTCAGGCAAATACCGCGCAGAAACTAACTGTTCTCTCTCTATGTACACAACTTGTTAGCCATCTTGCATTCCAATCCCCATTGTTCTCTATCTTATTTTTAATTACAGTGTTTTTTTAATTAATTATTTTTCTTTTCTAATTAATCTTTTCTCTAATGAGCTCTAGAAATTTTATTTCTTTATCTAAAATACAATCTTTTCATTTCATTTTCTAAAATTAAAAAGAACCTTCCGTAAATTTTTTTCTACTTTAAATTTAATCTACATTCATTGTGGTTGAACTCAGGGTCTTTAGTTAAACCACAGTGAATGGTGAAGCAGATTATATATATATATATTCCATGTGTATATATGTATAGCTTCATATTCCTAGAACCCATTAAAAAACAACAAAAAAATGACCCTAGTTACCTTTGGTGTGAAGTGGAGCAGAGTGATACAGGGGATTATAAATATAATTTAAAAATAAAACCCAGATTAAACAAGCAATATAGTTGTAAATCCAAATAAAGTTAAATATCAGAAATAATCATGTTGTTTGTCTCTTTTCCTATTTACGGTCCATTTGTTCTTTATGATCTGTCATTCCTATTGTATTTTCTTCATCCATTTGGTTATGTGATCCTTTTCTGGGTGGAACTTCCTCTCTGGGATCCAGTATTTTCATTGTGTTGTGCAGTATTTATCTGGTCGTGGTATGGCTTTAATGCCCCTGTGTTAGATGACAACCGGCTTTCTTTTTTGTTTTCTAACAGGAAAGCATTTTCTTCTAGTTTCTTTCTTCTTATGGGTGGTGTTGAACATTTGCCATGTTTATGTACTAGGTTTTTTACTACATGATGTGCCCTTGCTTGTGTTGTCACTGTGCCCTGAATAGTGAAATTGTTTGTGAAATTCTTAAAAGCATGATGTGACATATCCTGCTCTCTATTGCTCCCTATACTTTTATTTGTAAATTGTTGTTGTGCTGATATCTTCTCTACAATAACATTTGCATTTTTTGTACTCTGTTGTCTGTTGTTGCCAAAATCCATTTTTTCATTATAAAACTGATTTGTGAAATTGTTAAAAGCCTGATGTGGAGTATGTTGCTTTTTTGCACTCCAAGTACTTTGGTTTATGATTTGTTGCTCTGCTGAGGGTTTGTTTATTTGAACACAGCTTACATTTGTTGTACTCTGTGGGTTATTGCTACCAAAATTTATTTTTTCATTATAAAACTCAAAGGTTTGATCCCGATAGTTTATTTGGGAGTCATGCTTCTCAAGAAAGTCTGATCCTAACAGCGCATCCTGGATTAAACCCAGCATGGTTTGAAATGTGTGGCATACATAATTTGTGCCAATGTTTAAATTCAATTCCATCTGGTATGATCCCTCAATGGCATCTTCACCAGTGGCAAGAACTACTTGATTGGCCTGTTTTGGTGTGGTTTGTTGTATGTATGAACTATGCATGGTGTTCCACCATTCATCAGATATCAGAGACACTTGGCTTCCTATGTCTATTAATGCCTTAACTGGGATGTATCGATTTTTACTGTGATAATTGGGCAATCCTGGTGCAGTGGTATGAGATCCATATCATATTGTTCCAATGTGATCACGGGTGTGACTTTCTTATTTTCCCAGACACTGTCATACTCCTTCACTTTGGTTTGATCCTGGTTAGATTTTTCAACTTGAGACTTTTTGTTGATATTCATCTTGGATCACAGCTGTTTGTAGTTTTGAAGTTTCTATTCTTCTTCCCCAGTCAGTGCTATCTTTACTTATGTTTCCAAAGTCTATTGCAGTTAATATCTCTCCCATTTCTTCGATTCCTAAATTTCTATAACTTAACATTAATTACTGGATGTGAGAAGGCATGTTATATCTTATATTTCTGATGATGTGACTATCTGATAAGTTGAATGCTGTCAGAGACTTTAGGAGTGCTACCTGATGGAGGAAAAATTGTGTGTGTCCTTCCTCTTGATGCACAGTATTTTTCTTGAGAAACTTGATGAAGAATCCCATCCTGCCTCTCTTCACTCCAGAATGCCTTACACAATGCAAAGTGGTAATCTTTAAAAGTTGTGGGCTGAACCTCAATTCAATTCCACCAGTGTCATGCAGACCAATGCAAATGGTTTGCAGCCACAGCTATCTTTTCTACTTCTCTTGTCTCATGAAATAAAAATAATTTCTGTAAATTCTTTATGTGATCCATGGGGTTCTCTCCAATGTCTCCACTAAAAGTTTTTATTTGTATGAACTTTGTGACAAGAGGGCTATCTATTTTGTGTGAGTCTATTGGATTCTTTTTGCTGTTTGTTTCCACCTTAGCCACTTGGAATTTCTCATTTTGTGTTTTATATATCAGTTTTTTATCTTGTTTTTTGTCCTTTCCGCTCTCTGTTGTTCCATTTGTTTCTACATTCTTATTCCCAAGTCTTTGATCATTTGAAACAGCAGTTCCATACCTTTAACATCTGGTGTGTTCATATCACTATCCATAATTCTTGGGGTTTGGTCTTGCACCATACTCTCTGACAGCTGATTTATGTCATCTAGTGTGACATCACAGATTTCTTCTTGTGTATTATTCATATTTGACAAAAATAAAAGAGAAAAAAAATATTTTGAGTTTTCTTGAAGTGTTTTTAGTTTAATGTCACTTTCTCTCCCAATCGTCTCCTTGCTGTTGCTGCACCCGGTATGCTGATTTTCTTAGAAGTGGGTTTGCCTGACCAGTTTGTTTCTTCCTGCTGCAGCATGTACAACCATCAAATGTAATTAGTGCTCCATTATGTCTATGTCTATATTGTAATGAAATATTAGAATCTGCATAAAAAAAAATTTTCCGACTTGACCCCCTTTGTTCTGCTTCACAATGATCACTCTGTCCCCTCACAGCACCAAGAAAGAAAAAAAAATGTATTAGTATATATTTCTACAATCATTATTCCAACCAGTGTTTGGTTGGTTTCAACACATATACATTTATATTGTAACAATATATAAATATGCCATTACATTAATTTAAAATAAAAACTAAGTTCGTAAATAAAAATAAATTTATTAAAAATTTAAAAGCAAAAAAAAAATTAAAGAGTTGTTAAACATATATTCACACAGATGCAAAACTTTAAAAATATTTTTTTTTTAATAAATAAAAGTATTTGAACGTACTTTGTTATAAAAAAGTACAAGATTTAAAGATAAAATATTTTTATAAATTGAAATGATTGTTTTAGAAATTAATTGAAAAGCAAGCTAGCCCTTGTATAATTAAAAAGTCAGATGAAAGATAGATAAGAAAATAAAGAAATTAGCTTGACCAATGAAAGCACCAAGCCTCAGCTCGGACCCTAATGAAAATGATGAATTAGTGACATTTTGTTGGTTGAATCTGTGTGGATACTATAAAAAGAGAAATATTGAGTTCCAGAGAGTTCCAGCTTTTTTTTGTGTTTGAGATGTGTGATAGGACTCACATATCACACTCTCTTTTTAAAAAAAAATGAAATGACTAATTCTGAAATGAAACCAGCTAAGGTCACCTTCAGAACATCAGATCGATCTTCCAATGGAGATGCCGCAGGAATTAAAAACAGGAACCTGGACTCTTCTACCATGAGCTATGAACTTTACAAATTAACAAAAAGAAAAAGTAATTAAGAACTTTTGTCAATTTTTTTTAAAGATTCAGCTAATCTAAATTTTAAAATGAACTCTTATTTGATTTTCAAATTGACAATTAATGTTTAAATTATATATATATTTGAGTTTGCAAAAAAAAAAATCATTTCCATTTTTTTTATTTCTATTAATATTTATTTGTATAAATTATTTAAATGCATAAATTTAAGTTGGGTATGGACGTTGCATGGATTCGTTAGCAGTTAATTATGTTGTGGTTTTCATATTCGATTAAAATATATAAGTCATCGATGTCAATGTGGCATCTTATGATGAATGCCACTGGGTTTCTTGTATTCCCTCTGCAATTGATATTATCAATGACTTTGTATTTTGATAGGTTATGTTTATTTTGAAATGTTTTTAACCGTGGAATCTATGCAGCTGATCTACACTCAACATTATAAAACAATTTTTTTTAAAATTCATCTGTACAAATTTAAATAAATGTTAAATTTAAGTTGGGCATGAATGGCTATATAGATTTGTAAAGTTATATTAATTAATTAGGGGAGGGTAATCTTAGGTTATTTGTTTCTTAGTTAGATTGGGTCAATGGATTGGATATATTGGTGTAATTAGTAGATGTAATATGAGGTTCGATACGTGCAGAATCGCTGTATATGCCACACAAACCCTTTTGCCTATGGGTGGGATTGTAAGTCGGCAAAAGAACTGCAGTCCCTTCCTATGGAGTTTTTATTTTATTGTTCTTCTTGCCATACATATGTAACATTCCTGTATTGGACAAGAGTCAATGTCTTCTTTAACTATACTGTTCAGATGTACATTCCTGACAGTATAGTATATTTAGTGCTGTTGTATTTTCATGCTACATTGAATACATTAATGTATCAGATGGATTGATGCCAGTTTGACTGCGAACTTTTGGCCTAAGGTTAAATAAGGGATAGAATATTTTCTTTTCAAATGCAGATCTATGTAGTCTATTCATACTCGACGATCTTAATAAAAATATTAAATTCATTCATACTCAACAATCTTAAAATAATAATTTAAATTAAAAATTAATATTAAAATCTAAATAATAAATGTTATTCCTCAAATTTAAAATGATTATATATGTGCGTAAATAAATATTGTTTGTGTATTAATTACTAGCAGTGGCTTTTATTTTTTTATATTTAAAATATAAATTAAAGATATAGATTATTATCTCTGCATCTCCACTGAGCTAGTGACAATGGGCTAACGGTCTAAATATAAAATAAAGTGGGATCTTAACAGCACGTATCTGCTGACTTTATAAATTTTCTAGGTGGAAATGCCTAGATGGCACCCTTGTAGTGCAGATTATGATAAGATTCGATCTTCACTTTCTTTTGGATCGTTATAATATATAAACCATAACAACAACAACAAAAATATCCAGAAAGAGCAGAAAGCGCTATGAAAAAAAATCCATAACTTTTGTCATTCACCCAAAATTTCTATTTCACATATCACAAAAAAAATGGAGGGAAAAAACAACAAAATTTTCATCATCATCAATTTCCCTACTCCCCTCTCAGGGTCTATTTCTGAAGTAAAGCCACACTTGGGATGCCAGATTATACAAAAAAACTATAATGGTATGAAAAGTAAAGCTGCTTTAAGCCAACCTACAGATGCAGGTCGAGGGGGTTTGACCCTCACCTACTCCTCGCTCCAGATTGCCACTAAGTGACTTACTCCCCAAAACCTCACTAGAATTTCTTCTCAATATATGCCCAGTGGTCAGGGAGTGATAAGACTTGAAAGAGGGATTTACAAATAAGAATAAGTGGTATGTGAATGTATTAAAAAAATTATTGTTCACAAAAGAAATAAAGTTTATTATATACACAAAAAAACACAAGATCACTATCTAATGAGGTGGTCACCGACTTCTCAGTCTACCCAAGAGCATCAATGGACTGACAACAAGTACATATAGGCAGTAAACATAGGTTTTTAGTTCACAAAATTACATTATATTTACTTGGCATGGGATGAATGATTTTTGGAAGAGAGAGAGAGTAAAAGGGATCACTCAGAGGTGGCAGAGAAAGAAAGAAAAATCAAACCAAACAAACAAATTACTTGTTAAATAGATGTTCTTGGAGCTGTAACAAAAACATAGCCTGTAACTTAAATTTGAACCCCCTTTCACCAGCTCTTTGCATAGTGCTTTGAGCATAGAAAATAGTCAGGCTTAATAAAACAAATGTATTAACTAAATGTATTACTCAGAGATTCATTGTTTTTCTCCCATTCTTGGCAGGCAGTTCTCCAGAGATATTTATCTCTATGAGGAGTGTAGAACAAAATGAAGCTGGATAGCGCTCCCACCCTAAAACAAAGTAGGGTGAGAAGGAACTCGTTCACAGAGCATGATCAGAGTACAGAACAGAGCATAACGCTTATGTCCAGTCACTAATAGGTTTTACACATAATGATTTTCGGAATCTTATACAGAGACATCCGTAAGGTAAGCCCACCAATATGGAGATTGAAATCAGACACAATTTATAAATATATTTCCGATTCCCAAGTAATACATAAAAAAAATTAAGACGGAATAATAATCTGTTAAAAAAAAAAATCAAGCCTGAAATTAAATACTAATATCTAAATTCTTATGCCACGTAGCTCTCACAAAAACTGAGGTAAAAACATAGATAAAAAAGAATTTCCCTTATATTATCGATCTTTACATAATCGTTTATATATATATATATATCTTTACTAGTGGCTTAATAAAAAGATACTAGAACTCTATTTAACCAACTCTACCCACCTTTATCAATGCAACTTCTTTAACGTTTCTTGATTATAAAAACACTCTCTCTCCCATTTAAAATGTACAGGTTATTTCACATCACTCCACTCTAACTAAAATGACTACATATATGCGCCCATGCAATTCTAATTCGGATCAAAAAAGCAAAAAAATGAGAAACTAAAAAAAAAAAACTATAGGTTGAGTTTAGTTTTAATTATTTTGCTTTTTCTTTAAGTAAACCGAAATAAGAATGATGAAATAAGAAAGGTGTGAATTTAGTATGCAATCTCTGCCATTTTGAATTTCAAAAATAGCCAAAAACATCATTTGACACATCTAAGTGATAAAAAAGTATGCGAAACAGGAAAAATTTAGAACTTGGGTCACGTGACTTGGAAAAACCCGCCAAAATGCACAGTTAAAAAAAAAAAAGCCAAAACACGAAAAATTAACATTTTCTCATTTTAAATTATAAATCAAATAATTTATATAGAGAAAGAGCAAGATTACTATATTTAAATCTTAATCAATAAATGCTAGTTATCATTGCCTAAAAAAGTACTTGGTAACATTTTGATATGGCTGATATGTGATACCTAAGGCACCCCCTCTCCCCTTATACAAATTAAAGTAATATATATATATTGTGCCATTACAATTTAGTCACTAGCTAAATTTATAGTAATGTGCATGTAGAAAAGGTAAACCAAAAATCATCATCACAATTTTATATAACCATAAAAGAAGCTGTAGGGCATCCAAGTTCAAACCCTACCAGATCAAAATTCTAAAAGCTTTAAACAGAGAAAGAATGGGTCAACAATTACATGCTTTACTTGTTTGTGTGTTGATAGAAAGGTAATACACACATTTAAACTATTTAATATTTCAATTTCCTGTTAAAAAGCAAAGTTATAATGCATACATATAGGCAATGTATGTGTAAATTATTTAATTGTTTTATATTTGAAATATTAAACATTTTAACTTTCTTTAAAACTAACCTATGCTTGATCAATTCTAATATTTTATTCTATGCTTTTATTTTGCTTTTCTTTAATTATAAGTGGGATTTAAAAGTTACAGATTTAATTAAATAATTGGGTTATAATTACTAAGCTAGCAATTATATTATTTAATGTTAGTTTATGAATGATTTGAAAGAATGAAGGATGTGTGTACATTACATACAAAATTTTACATTTCCTAAATATTGAAAGAAAAGGAAGTATTAAATCTGTCAAATTATTTTTTTTGTACAATTTTTTTGTTAAAAGAGGAAATCTGTTTAATCAGATATCGATCTTTGTAGCAATTTTTTTTTTGTAAATGATTGTTTCACTTTGGAAGCTTATAATGGGTCAGAGCTCTAATTTTTGAAATTGTCTTATCTCAAGATCTAAAGAAGGAAGCTCAAAGATTTGAAGTGTTACCTGGATGTTAAAAAGAAAAAAAAAACGAAAGGAAATAAGAATTGAGTCTATTTTTTTTTAAAACAAAAGTGTCTGGAAAAAGGATTAAACTTTTCAGTTGAAAAATAATATAGTTGAAAATAAATTAGAGATCTAATTAAAACAAATTTGTCCAAAAATAGCAAGTGATGCTATCTCTGATTGGTTAAGTTAGCTAAAAATTGGATATAAAAAGCTGTCTTGAATTATTATTAGGATTATTGTGATTGATTCAGATTGTTAAACTATCAAATTGAATGCTGAAAATATAAAAAAAAATGTCTTGCTAGAAAAATTATATGTATGTCCCATCAGTTCCGGACCATCTGGGGAAGCTGCACATCACATAGGAAAGAAAAGATGTGTCTAAAATAATATTCTACACCTTTCAACTGACCAGATAAATAAGATGTTTTTAATAGAAGGAAGAAAGCATTCACCTGCATTCAAAGAAGATGAATTAATCTACTGATAAATATTAATCATCAAGTCCAATTAATTGTTACAACAACTGATTTTAAACTCAAGAAAATTTATAAATGTGAAAACAACTGCTGTATTTCATCCACATGCTTGACAGGAAGAGAAGAAAAATTAATATAATGATTTCCAAATTATCCACTAAAGCAAATAACCTCAATAGAGTCACCATCATCAAATAGTTATACACCTCAAGAAAGAGATTGTTCCCAGTAAGACGGAAATGGTAGCTGCAGAAATATAAACCTTATACAAGACAAGTTTGAACCCTTGGAAATTCGCCACAAACAAAAGATCGGTAATATGACTTTTTATATCTATTTTCTTTATGATATCAGTCTTAAGAAACATTTTAGCAATAAAGTGGTATATTTTATTTAAAGAACCTTTAAAGACTATTCAGATCGATTAAAACAAGAATGTCTTACTAAAAATAACTTTGAGCTTCATAAATGATCTTGAATGTATGAAAATTATTTGTTTATTAATGTTACAGTTATAAAAAAATATTAATGTGTAAAACAATTTTTTTTATGGTATTATGATTTTAGTTTTAACTAATATATTATTATTTTGGTTTTAAATAATATTTTGTTATCATGGGATAAAAAACACACATACATAATAATATTTTTATATGTGTATAATTGGGAGTGAATGTGAAATAATGAGTAGTATTAGAATATTAGATTATTTTGTTTCAAGTTAAGTATAGATTTCAGCGCTTGGAAGGGAGGGGGGAGAAAATAATTTAAAACTCTTTTCTAAAACTTGCTCTTTCAATTTTACTAACATTTTTTTTTTACATTCTATTTACATGTTGGATTTTTAAAGTATGTGTGCTAATGAGCAGATAATCTTTTTTTTAAATACTTTTCTCATGGGGTGAAAATCATGGTTAATGTGACGTCCAACTTAATACAAAATACATTTGAAGGGAAAGGGGGAAGAACTTAAAATTAATCTGAGGATTGTTATATAACCAATTATTATTATTGTTATTCATGTCAATTTTCATATTATCTAGAAATTTTTATGTATATGTTAGAAATGTAGTAATAAATATTAGTTTGTTTTATTAAATGAGGCGTATATATTTCATTAAGTGTAGTCTTGGTTAAGTGTGATTATTCATCATCATCAATGGTTGAATATTAGTTATTTAAGATATAAGTAAATATGCTAGAATTAAGCAATAATTATGAATTTCTTTATAAAAATTAGTTTTATGTTTAGGCTTAGTCCTAGAGCTGTAGTTGAAACCCTTGTCATTATCGTTATTATTATCATCATCATCATAGTCATCAACGTTTTAATTAATGAGCTGTTTAACTGTTTAAAGGCCATAAATAAATATTGATTTTGTAATATTTAGTGATTTCTTAGTATTATTATCACCACATCCCATCATCTATTTCATGCAAGGATGAGTGAATTGCCATCCTAAATTAATTATATATAATCTGAGCTAATGAACTTACAAAACTATTGAAACACATTTGTTATGTTAAGATCTGAGAAATGATTTATGTTCAATGAACTCCAATGTGGTTTAAAGATGTTTTACTTTTACCTAACTATTAGTGCTTATAGTGATATGGCTCAAAAAGCAAAATCTCTCATTTTTATTAGAAATAAAGTACCAAAAAGGGATTCAAACCCAGTACATGTGAAAGGTTATTAGATATAACCGTGTCTAGATTCAGATAATCTAGTGGCGCCCTGCTAGACCATATTCACTTAGTATTTGTTTAAACATGCACTTAACATCAAACCAAGAAATGAAAGTGGATAAGATTACTGTCTGTATACCTGAGCTATATTTTATTGAATTACTAGTGTACTCACCTCACGTGATTACCATATAATACATTGCTATAATAATTTGCTTATAATTCTTGATATTGATATTGTTATGAACCTTTACTTAATATCTTGATATTTGAACTCCTTCACTTATATGGTAACAGTTATATTGTAACCATCTATAATTATTTGGACTCCTTTAAATATTTCTTTGAGTAACTTTATTAGGTTACAATATATATATATTTCACACAGATAAAATTATGAGCACGTAAAATAAACAAATAAATGAAATACGATAAATAAATAAATGGCTAGTGTTTTTGAAGGAATACCTTCATTATCAAAGCTGTGGCTAAATGAATTGTGAAGTAAAACTGTTGCTATAAGAAATGCAAAGTGTTTCCAACTTTAGCACACAGCTCTGATAATGAAAGTAAATAAACCCAATAGCCATTTATTTATTTATTATATTTCATTTATTTGTTTTCTTTATGCACTCATAATTTTGTGTGAAATATATATCTAATATATATTACTCATTACAAACACAGACACAAAGCGATTATTAATTAAAATAAATATTTAAAAAAATATATATTTACATTTATTTAAAATATGTTTTTGTTTTCCTTTGTTGGTAGTAAAACTCATTTCAATGTTAATAGATATATAGATTATAGTGACATAATCAAGAGTAGATCTGATATAGATGAAATACAAATGAAGACTTTAATGAGTTTTATCTTCTTATATTTTAAAACGTATATATGTTTGTGTACAAGTAAGCTGTATATAACTAACTTTAATAGTGACCGGGGTAATATTTATATATACATCCGCACATAGTAAGAGGCTTAATACACCTTATTCAGTTCTCCCTATCATATCAAGACAGTTGCTTTTTAATTCTCAGAATTTGTATCAAAATAATTATAGAGTGGTTTGCGTATTTTTCTAAACATTTTTTAAATTATTTGTTGAGGTATGATTTTATATATTGAAGCGGTGAATATCATCTGTACGCAGATATACTTGATTCATTTTACTTAAAACCAAATTATCTCCCATGGTGTATAAAATGTAATATTAAAATCCACACACATTTGTAATAGGTGCGTGTGTGTATATATAATATTATGGCATCTTTCTAAAGCTAAAATCTAAATTATTTAAGTTAAGCATTTTACAGTTAAAAGAAACATATATAAAAACTGAAAACCATTAAATAAGAATGTAAAAGTAGACAATGGGAGAGGGGAAGAAATATAAGTGCGGTGCATCTTTATCCACAAAGGCAATTTGAAGATAGCTACAGTCAAACACCTTTGGATGTTTAAAGGTGTCAAATGTAAAATAAAACAAAGAGCAGGAAACCAAATGGTCGACTTGAAGGTGTGAGGAAGTAAAAGTAAAGAGTACTGTAATAAAAATAATGGCATAATATTATATATACTCACACGCACCTATTACAAATGTGTGCAGATTTTAATATTACATTTTATACACCATGGGAGATAGTTTGGTTTTAAGTAAAATGAAGCAAGTATATCTGCGTACAGATGATATTCACCGCTTCAATATATAAAATCATACCTCAACGAATAATTTTAAAAATGTTTAGAAAAATACGCAAACCATTCTATAATTATTTTGTATACAAATTCTGAGAATTAAAAAGTAACTTTCTTGATATGATGGGGAGAACCGAATAAGGCATATTAAGCCTCTTACCATGTGCAGATGTACATATAAATATTCTCCGGTTACTATTAAAGTTAGTTATATACAGCTTACTTGTACACCAACATATATATGTGTTAAAATATAAGAAGATAAAACTCATTAAAGTCTTCATTTGCATTTCATCTATATCAGATCTACTCTTGATTATGTCACTATAATCTGTATATTTATTAACATTGAAATGAGTTTTACTAGCAACAAAGGAAAACAAAAACATATTTTAAATAAATGTAAATATTTTATTTTATTCTTTTTTAAAAATATTTATTTTAATTAATAATCGCTTTGTGTCTGTGTTTGTAATGAGTAATATATATTAGATATATATTGAGTAATATATATTAGATATATATTTCACACAAATAAAATTATGAGTGCGTAAAGAAAATAAATGAAATATGATAAATAAATAAATGGCTATTGGGTTTATTTACCTTCATTATCAAAGCTGTGTGCTAAATTTGCATACACTTTGCATTTCTTATAGCAACAGTTTTACTTCGCAATTCATTTAGCCACAGCTTTGATAATGAAGGTATTCCTTCAAAAATACTAGTCATTTTTTTATTTATTGTATTTCATTTATTTGTTTATTTTATGCACTCATAATTTTATTTGTGTGAAATATATATATCGCATACATATTACTTTAATTTGTATAAGGGGGGGAGGGGGTGCCTTAAATATCACATATCAGCCACATCAAAATGCTACCAAGTACTTTTTTAGGCAATGATAACTAGCATTTATTGATTAAGATTTAAATATAGTAATCTTGCTCTCTCTATATATAAATAATTTGCCATATAATTCTATAATTAAAATCACTTCTTTTCTTTTCAAAAACTTTATTTGATGTATATATATATCCACTTATTTCCAACGTTTCGACTATCTTTACTCTATAGTCATTTTCAAGGATCTAGAAAAAACATTACATTATAAACAAACTTCACATAATAAAAATAAAAATAATCAAAAACAATATAAAGCATATAAACCCCATAAAATTTAAAAATAAATAAAATACATTAAAATCAATTAAATTAAAAACACAAAACATACACCACACTTAGGGAGTCAAGTAAGTGTGGTATATGTTTTGTGTTTTTAATTTAATTGATTTTAATGTATTTTATTTATTTTTAAATTTTATGGGGTTTATATGCTTTATATTGTTTTTGATTATTTTTATTTTTATTATGTGAAGTTTGTTTATAATGTAATGTTTTTTCTAGATCCTTGAAAATGACTATAGAGTAAAGATAGTCAAAATGTTGGAAATAAGTGGATATATATATACATCAAATAAAGTTTTTGAAAAGAAAAGAAGTACTGTATATTTTTGAAAAGAAAAAAGGATTGAGTCGTGATTAGAAACAGAAGTAAATGGATTTGATAAATTATTTGATTTATAATTTAAAATGAGAAAATGTTAATTTTTCGTGTTTTAGCTTTTTTTTTTTAACTGTGCATTTTGGCGGGTTTTTCCAAATCATGTGACCCAAGTTCTAAATTTTTTCTGGTTTCGCGTAGTTTTTTATCACTTAGATGTGTCAGACGATGTTTTTGGCTATTTTTGAAATTCAAAATGGCAGAGATCGTGTACTAATATGGTGATCTATTGATTTCCTTTCAATAAAAAAAAAACATTCTAATCGAGAATGACCTTTGTGCTTCTGCCGAGGTAAAATACTTTATATATTTAAAAAATGGTACTTGTGTATAATTCAACCGATGACGTATTACCCTGAAGGCACATCGGTCTAAAGTTGCAATTTTTACGATAACGTCTCCAAGTGATCTGCAGACACATTTAGTCGCTAAAATGTGTCTGCAGATCACGTGAACATGGCACGTTAAAAAACGCAACATTAGACCGATATGCCTTCAGGGTAATACGTCATCAGTTGATCACATGGTAAAAAACATGGCAAAAATATAAAAATTTTAAAAAAAATTAAACATAAAAAAAAGAAAAAAATGTGACACAGGTCACGTGATAAAAAACAAAAAAAAAAAAAGGCAAAAATCTGACGCAGGTCAGGCAAATAGTAAAAAAAAAAAAAATAAAAATGTACATGCATGTGTCAAAATAATTTAGAAAAAACTATATTCTAATTTATAAAACCACCCTATATTATGCTCAATTATAAAGCGCTGGAGTTGGCGGGGGAGGCCCTTTGTGTTTTTGACAAGCCGTTAGGCTTGGCGTACACCTATACCTTGTATTACTCTCATAGCTGTAATTTTTATAATTGCCCATGAATTTACGAAAACTAATTTTCTGTATGATATAATTCAGAAATTAAAAATTGCCGATAAATTTACGAAAAATAATTTTCTGTATGATACAATTCAGAAATTAAAAATTAAATTAAAACGTAATTCAATTGTAGAAATATTAACAAAAAAATTTTGTAAATTTTAAATAAACAGCTAAATTAAAAAGACGCGATTTAATGCAAATCTGGTATTAATGGCGTCGCACCCTGTAATTTTTATAATTGCCGATGAATTTCCGAAAAATAATTTGAGAATTGTAGAAATATTAACAAAAAGTTTTTATAATTGACGATGAATTTACGAAAAATAATTTGAGAATTGTAGAAATATTAACAAAAAGATTTTGCAAATTTAAAATAAACAGATAAATAAAAAACAGTTTACCGGAATAAATTACAAAAAATAATTTTCTGTATGATACAATTAAGAAATTAAAAATGAAATTAAAACATAATTGAATTGTAGAAATATTAACAAAAAATATTTGTAAATTCAAAATAAACAGATAAATAAAACACTTTACCCGAATTAACAGCTCAAAAAAGTAACTGTGATGCCGTGGAAAGCAAAATCACAATAGACAGAAAAATCAAAAAATTTCCCAAACCTCTCTATGCTGGTGAAAAAAAAAAGACTCTCTGATGGATTAATCACGCCAGTCACTTGGTTACCATGACAACGTTGTCATGCAAAAAACGTCGATGTCTACTGGAAGGGAAATCGGTAAGTCAAAAACGTCATCGGTTAAATTATACACAAGTACCAAAAAATGAAATAAATAAATCACAGAATATTTTATTATTCCGTTTTGGAGATTCGCACAAAAGCGATTAAACTCTGGTGTCAGAAAAGAAATCAACAGTTTTAATAGTAACCTTTAATAAAACGTTTTAAAACCAATTAAATCACACACACATATATATAAAAGAACTACATGTACATATATGTTTTGTTAATTAAAATATTTAAAGTAAAACAAACACTAATACAAAGATTTATATTACCGGTAATTTTTGAAATGCGTACGTCTTTTAATGAGATAGACTTAATGGAGATTTCAGTGCATTACACAAGTGACAGCTTCTTTTAATTTCTGTCCTTCATGATCCATGACCACAGCAGACATTTGGTCAGGCAAGAAATGTTCTGGCACCACGCTACATTATGTTATTACACCTTTCCAGCTCCAGCAAAACAGGAAACCATCAACAGAGGGAGAGAAAGGGCCTACTCGGCCATTTCCATTATAGCACCTGAAAAATTATTTAAGTTTCTTTGAATGTTAGTGGTTCAAAAATCTACAGTGGGGGAGTTAATATAATCTTAGTTGCGGGACCTCTTTCCCACAGGTTAACATATCTTTCTTCGCCACCAAAATATCTTGTGCTGTTCTTCAGTCCTAGCGGTTGAACTGACTCAGGCAAAGGCCACGCAGAAACTAACTGTTCTCTCTCTATCTACACAACTTGTTAACCATCTTGCATTCCAATCCCCATTGTTCTCTATCTTATTTTTAATTACAGTGTTTTTTTAATTAATTATTTTTCTTTATCTAATTAATCTTTTCTCTAATGAGCTCTAGAAATTTTATTTCCTTATCTAAAATACAATCTTTTCATTTCATTTTCTAAAATTAAAAAGAACATTCCGTAATTTTTTTTTTTACTTTAAATTTAATCTACATTCATTGTGGTTGAACTCAGGGTCTTTAGTTAAACCGCAGTGAATGGTGAAGCAGATATATATATATCTTCCATGTGTATATATGTATAGCTTCAGTATGAAGAGTTAATTAAAATCAATGATTATTCTGAAATCTTCTATTATAAGATTACTATTGTGATTATTTCTAATCATCAACCTATGAAATAATCAGAATAAAAGCTGTACATGCAATAAAATGATAGTTTAAGTCAGCGGTGGCGAACCTTTTTATGCGCACGTGCCAAATATTACAATTATTTTTTTGTCCAACCTCTGGTGTGCCAGGAAATTATTAGTAGGAAATAAACGGTAAAAATTTAATTGTTATAAAATTTTATTAAATTAAATTAAGGAGTTGATTTAAAAATTCACAAAATAATTGTATACAATACATTTTGCCATATAAAAGTCAATACTAATTATAACTTTTATTAATGAGATTTTTGTTGTTGTACTTTGGATGCCAAATGTTGTATATCGGGTTCATAAGTCGTAACTTTAAGCAATGCACATGCTGTGCTGGATTCTTCTATCAGCTTATTTCTATAACTATTATAAAATTTATTTCAGAAAATAATGACTCGCAAGCATAAGTTGAGGAGAAAATAGTACAGCAAGTTGCTAGCTTTTTTAAACAGTTATAAGTTTTGGGAATGGCATTCCAAGTTCTTCTCATTTCGTATTCTGCGTTCTTTTTAATTATGTCCAATAACCGATCATTTTCAATTGCTTCCACGTCCTTTCTTAAATCGACAAATTTTTGTTTCCATATGAAACTAGCCTGAAAATCAATTAATTGCATTTCTAAATTTTCGAAGTTGAGTCACTCAAAAATTTCTATATTGAGTTTATCTAATCCGATAGTATCAGGACATAAAATAAATTTCAATGTTTCTGCAAATTGCCTGAAGTCTTGAAACCTTGAAAAAAATTTATTGCTTATCGCCTGAAGAATGTGTTATGGTTTTTCATGAGTTTTTATATCTAAGAAGAATTTTTTGTATTTGAGAAATACCTAAATGTATTAGAAATAACATCACGGTTGAAAACTTGCAATTTAACTGCAAATGCTTCAATTAAATCGAACATAATAATAACTGTCTTGTTAATACCTTGCAACTTAACATTTAATTCACTCAAATGTGAGCATAAGTCAGTAAAAAACATTAATTTGCAAAGCCATTCGACATCCAGTAACCGACTATATTTTTCCATAATTTTTTCATTATGAAAAAAAAAGTCTAATTTCATCTAAACAGTCCATGAATCTTTGGAGAACTTTTCCGTGACTTAACCATCGAACATTGTTGTACATAAGTAAACCATTATATATTGAGTTTACCTCATGCAGTAATTCCAACAAATTTATTTTATTTAAAGCACATCCAGATATAAAATTCACCACTTTTGTTACAACACTCACAACGTCTTCCAAAGACTTGAAACTAATCTTGGCTCATAAAACCTGTTGATGTATAATAAAGTGAAAACCAAGAACTGAATAACCAATTTGTTTAGCGAATAAATTGAGGAAACCATTTTCCTTTCCAATCATACTACAAGCACCATCAGTAGTAATTGATACAATTTTGTTTAAATCAATTTTTTTTCTGTAAGTGCATTTACAACTGCGTTGCAAATATCCACCTCTTTTGTTGTTGGTGCTAACGATGTTATATTAATCAATTCCTCTTTAATATGATTCCCAATACAATAACGAATGAAAATTGCTAAATGAGCTTACCAGTTATATCAGTACTTTCATCAAGACAGAGAGACACAAAGTCAGAAGAATTTATATCCATTTTTTGCTGATAAGTTATATTTTTAGCTATGTCCAGAATTCTGTCTTTTATCATGTTCCAAGCCAAAGGCAAATCTTTTATTCTCTGAATAATCTTTTTTTTTTGTTTTCAAAGTCTTTAAAGAGGATAGGTGCACATTTCAAACATGTTTCCTTGCATATTACCCGCCACTAAAAGGTTTTCCGCATTTAGCAATGTGGGCTGTAAGATGTTCATTAATTTTCGATAATAAGAAATATAATTGGATTAAAAAACTAGAAGATGATTGGGATAAATACTATTATCAATGTATAAAATATCTGCCAAAAAAAAAACAAATTGAAAAAAGATGGTGTGGATTTTTCCCTACAGTATATAAAATATGGAATAGTGTTTCTTATTTAAAAAGTGTTTGTCAGTTATTTTGTAAGATAGAAAAAAATAAAAAAAAATGTTTTTTTGTTAATATGTAAATATGTTTTTATTTTTTTTCATTTTTCTGTTAATAAAGTTATTTTACTTTAAAAAAAAAACTAGAAGCATTTATGTTTTTCTGAAGGTTTGCGATGATGTTATTCTGGTTATAATTTTATATTGGACTATTTCCAAAATCTAATATGCATATTGAATGTCTTTAAAAAAATTTAACTTTATTTAATGTAATTCTGCGAAGTTTTTATTTATATGTAAATTGTTAATTTTAATAATTATATAAATAAAAAAGATAAAAACGATGATTTATATATGATGATATTATTTTAGTAATTGCCAACAATTAGTAAGTTAACAGGACTAACCTATTTGATGTGCTATTATTAATAGTTGAATGAAGTTGGAATATTTAAGTAAAGTTAATTTTTTCTAAAAACATTCAATACGCATATTAGATAATGGAAATAGTCCAAAATAAAAATGCAACTAGAAGCGGTTATATTTGAAGAACTGCAGATAAATTTTATTAGAGATGCAGACTGCATATTCTTGTTTTTAACTGCCTGAGCAATAAATTCCTTTTGTTCTTCCTTGCGTTTCTCAAGTAGCAGCATATGATTTGTCTCATAATGCCGTTTTATTGAGAATGTCCTGCATACAACTGTCCCGGAACATAAAACGCATACCGCTTTATTTCCTTTATTAATCACCCCATACTCTTGAGTCCACCAACTTTGGAATTATCCACTGCTTGTTTTTAATAGTAGTTTTTGTTTTTTATTTTCACTAGCCATGTTAGATAAAACCAGAAAAAATTTACGAAAATTGATAATGAAAATATTTCTTTAAATATTTCAAAAATCTTCGCTTTAATGTATGTTTAAATTAATTATCTTTAAAATTCAGCTACAAAGCAATATTATTACGCAGTGCTCAGGCGCAATATTATTATTCTTGTCACAACCAAATTTCAAACTCAACTGAGTTACTCAGCACGCACTCTGTCTGTATCGATACATCCTACTCGTGTCGTATCACAAACTATAATCAGGACAAGAAATAAGCAATTAACAGCCACAAAGCTGAGAGATTATTATAAATATAAAATTTATGAAAGAATAATCCGGTGCACGAGAATTAACAACAAAAATTGGAGCAACTTAATTAAATTACGGACAAATACCAATTAAAAAAAACTTCTGTCACATCACTTTCTGCGAATGTGTTCTTTGTCTGCTCGTAATTCTCCCCCTTTGAATATAAAGTTCCTATCATATCACAATTACATCGTTACTATTCGGAAATTTTTGTTCTCTATGGCTAGATGGCACCTTAAATTTTTGAAATCTTGCATTTTTCGTTGTAAAATGAGAATACAATTTGAAAATCGATAACGTGCCAAAAAAAATTTCATACGTGCCACTCGTGACACGCATGCCATAGGTTTGCACCCCTGGTCTAAGTTATTACTTAGTTTGACTGGAATTTAATAGTTATAAATGTTTTTATTATATTCGTTTGATCATTATTGTTAGTCATGAGAGTATTTGGATACTTAATAAGGAGGAGTGTCTATGTATTCTCATGTCATTGGATAAATACTTTTGTATTTGTTTAATGTTAATGAAATGTGATCTGTTGATAGGATAAAATGAGTCTCACAATTGTTATGGGGAATTACATTTGATTTAGGAATTTTTAATGGAGTTAAAGTGAACCCAGATAGAATGATAATATTATCTAATTATAATCATCACAATTGTTTAAATAGAGTTAAAATGGTAAGTCTATTAAATGAGATTAGATAGAGTTCCAGTATAACCTATAGGCAGCTAGAATACGTTGTGCTTCTTTAGCTCTATTTAAACCAGTAGGTCTCTTTAATATTTCAATTAACTCTCTCATGGTTCTTAAATCATATCTTTCCAAATTAGCAAGTATTTTTACATTGTCAAAATCAGGTTTTTGTTTTTTTTAAGAAAAATTTTATTCTATAGCTATATTGAATGTTACAAATACAAAAATGATATCAATTACATATCTATTTGAAGTAAAGTAGATCCAACCTTCTGCCATGTTGCTCTTGTGATATAGTTTGGAGCAATTAGTTGGTCCTTTTTCATGATTTTCTCCATGACATTCTTAAATTTAGTCCCATGTGGGTCTCTCATTCCTTCAATTGTGACTTTACATCTGACACACCACAGGGCATAATTCACGAAAATTGCCAGTCTTATGTCCGTAAATAGACCCTGACCTATATAATCTTTAATTGATTTGTAGTGTGCACTTGTATTGCTGTACCATTTATGAGATATCGATCTATAATTGGACATAATGGGACATTTAAGAAAAATATGATCAATTGATTCCTCCTCTCTCTCACATACCTGGCACACAGAATTATTTTCTTGAAATTTCTCCTGTATGCCAGATATGAGTTTGTAGGGAGGGAGTCCAGGTTGATTTTAATTAAGAAATCTTGAAATTTTGCCTCAATGAACCAAAATTTTGATCTTGAAATCAGTTGCTGATTGGTGATCCCGAGAGACCCTTTGTTTATGTTATTTTCCCCATGTATTATTTTATATGCATTCCAGTATTTAATTTTTGATATAATTGGGTTTTCATTCAGATCAATAACTTTCTGAATATTATCAAATAAAAAAATTCCATCAACTTTTATTAGTGGGCAGTGGTCTATCAGTTGGTGTGACAGTTTCTTGATATGATATACTTAAAATATTTGTTTTGAAGCCAGAATAGTAGGTTATAGTCTCTCTGGAATATCATGGTTTTGATACAATGTAATGAAAGGCCATTGAACCTTCTAGGAATTTGAAGTTTTCAGAGGCTGATGGCAGCAACCTTTCGGCCCCAGAATAGTTTTATGAATAGCGAGTTTATTTTTTTGATAAATTTTTTGGAGGGGCAGATACCAGATAGGAAATAGTTAATTTTTGGGAATATCAATGAGTTTAAAAGTCTTACCTTACCATGAAGTGAAACATATATCTTAGAAAGGAAGGTAGTTGTATGGCAAATTTCTGTTAATAGGGATTCCTCGATTTCTCTCCTCATAGCACTATTGGATTTTGAAAAATTAAAGCCTAGGAATTTCTGTGGGTCAGCTGTAAAATTTGAAGCAATTTTCCTGCCAGTTAGCAAGCTCCAGGAGGCTGATTTCTTTTTATTGAATTTGAGTTTATATTTGTCTGAGTACCACGCTAGTATTTGCTCTAGTTTAATGATATATTTCTTGGAAGGCAGGCAGATGATTATATCGTCCATATAACTGAGATGTTTAATCTCCTTTCTCATGGCAGGTACATACACTCCAGGTAGTGATCTCTCAATCTCCATCAATAGCGGGTTGATATAGGCTATAAAATATAGTGCGCTAAGTGGAGATCCTTGAGGAATAGAGATGGAGGGTTTGAACCCAGGTGCAATTTTCCCATTCATTGTGATGTGGATGATTCTGTTGGCTAATGTATTTGCAATCATCCTCAGATAAACACACAGCACCCATATTCCTGGAGAACATCAATCAGAATGTCTGGCCCGACTGAGTCGAATGCTGCCGAGATGTTGAGTTGGACAGCGATCGGTTTTGACATCTTTCGGGCTCTAATAATATCAATAAGGAGTTTCATTTGGCCAATGGCATTAATTGATGATTCCCCTTTTTTTGCATATTGATTGGTAGAAGTGTATTTATAA
The DNA here is from genome assembly GCA_028023455.1 of Epiperipatus broadwayi. NCBI lineage: Eukaryota > Metazoa > Onychophora > Udeonychophora > Euonychophora > Peripatidae > Epiperipatus > Epiperipatus broadwayi. The sequence continues at coordinate 526,903 of JAQFVV010000368.1, forward strand.
ATTTTCACTTGGATTTGATCTTTAATTAATTGTTCTATGATTTTAATTAAAAGGGGAATCATTGAGATAGGCCTCAGATTATTCAAGTCATGTTTTCCATATTTTTTCTTTAGGAAAGGTACGAGATATTGGATACAAGTTGTTAATCTCTCGACTTCCCTCTGCTAAGTGGTTTATCATGGCTTTAATTATTGGCACTGAATATTTCTCTAGATGTAGGAGGATGAATTTTGGTATGCCATGTATTCCTGGGTGCACCCTCTCTGGGAGGCTTTTTAGCTTGATGTGGATCTTTTCCTCAGTGATATCATGAGTCAGGTTCTCATCTAGTCCGAATAGTCCATTGACATTCCCAGTCTGATCAAATTGAAGTGTTGCCCTAAAGTGCTCTCTAATTGCCCAGATCATTTCCGGGCCCACAAGAATGTTGTTATCTATCGTTAATGACAGTGCAACGAGTTTCCTGCTACCTGTTCCCAGTGCCCACCAGAAGTAACTCTTGGACCAGCATTGTTGATCTGGCAGAAATCTCTTGGCTCACTTGATTGACATATATTCAGCCAGAGATCTCTGCTTATCCCAGTATTGGCATTTTAGGGCAAGGGCAAAAGGTACAAATTGATTATCGAGTGGAAGTTCTTTTAGTCTCTGGTCAATAGCATCAAATTTTTAAAAAAATTGGAAGTCAAAACTGATGTCTTAACTTTCTGATTAAAAGCGTTTTTATTTTGATAAACCTCATATTTTGAATGCTGAACTTCAAGCTGAATCTCATTTCTCATCTGAACTCAGTCACTGTTTGAAATCTAACGATTTTTCTTTCAAAAGTTAAACTTGACAATGGCTGCTGCTAGTTCGTCGAAATATCTGTATATAATTGAAAATAATATACGGATTAACCCCAAAAATAATAATTTATCTATATTATACAACCGTGAAAACATTAAATATTATATATATGGAATGACTTTTTTTAAAAAGTTGTATATCAGCAAATTAATTTTTTAATTGTTATTTATTAGTCCATTCAATAAAATATGTATTTGGCAAACTATTTATATGTAAAATATAGTAAAGTATTTAGATATCAACATTTTGCAAAAACGAAATTTAATTCTATTTCACATATGTATTAATATTATTTTTTTTTTTGGCATTACTGTATATTTCCTAAGGCAAAAGGTTAGTCTCAGAGTTGGCAACTTTAGGAAAGACCAAATTACTTATAAAATGTAAATATAAGGACATAATATGATGTAAATAAAAATAATTTTTAGATCATTTGAAATGATTTTGCATAAAACTAATTGAATTTATTAGTATATTTAAGATCTAAGGCTTACAAAAGAAATACCTCATTTTAGTAGTTAACAAATTATGATTTGGATTACTGATGTAGGAGAATTCGCCATACTGTTTCATTCGCCAGAAAATTGTTCATAGAGAGCTAATCATTTTTAATTATATTAATAAATATATTTTTATATTTATATTTAATAAGTGACTTGATCTGCCTAAATTTTAATAATAACGAGACTTAGTTGTTCTTTTGGGGAAGTAAATCAGTAAAAAAACTTACATTATTATTGCTTAATATTTGAAATACAATTATATTTTATTCTGCAAATTGTTGACTTTCCCATTTTTCTTATTGTAAATATTTAAGGCTTCCAAAATATATCTTTTTTCGATTGCTAATAAATAATGATTTTGGCATAAATATTTGCGAGGCTTCACCGTGTTGTTTCTTATACAATAATATATATTCAATATTTCACTGATACAATGAACATTTTGGGATATTATGTCACATATTTCGAAGAGTTTAATATTAATTTTATTATTCAAACGTTACATGAAACAGACAAATCTAAATAGTATAAATACATTTATCGCGTCTTCATTTGTCCAAACAATACCATTAATTATATTTAAACCTATGTAACAATATATGATCTCTTTTTTTTTATTTCACAGAAAACCAAACTATTATCATAGATGTAAAAAATATTTCTATATTCTAGCTGTGTTTTTACCTAACAGAAAAGAAAAACTATATTTTTCATTATTTAAATATAAATAATAATGTCATGTTGAAGTAAAAACAAAACATAAGAACTACGATTTCATAATATTCTTGATATGTATCATTACGCAAATCAACTAAAAAAATTTACTAGAGCAGTATCAAACTAATAATTCTGATACAAAGATAATCACCCTTCATTCTTGAAATAATGATTTAGTCTAATAAGTACTGCATTACTGAAGTTTAAAAATATCTTTAAAACATATATCACAAAAAAAGTAATGTATATTTAAAATAGATGAGAGTGATATAGTCAAAAAAATTCTTAATGGGTGCATATAATTCATAGAACACTAAACATTAAGCATTGGTATAGAATTAATAAAATATTTGTACAAGATTTAAGAAAGATTTTGGAATCGTTTTATATCATCTTTTGAAAAACTCTATTTCTGGGAGTAGCATAATTTTTTCTAGAATCTACAGTTTCATATGCAACATTAGTAAAATATATTCTGAGTTTATATGCAGTAATGGTTTTTGATAAAAAAAACTGATACAGTTATACTGGAGAAGATTTTTGGTATAGAGTGCAACATTCTTTAGGGTAGAAAAAATCTATTTTGATAACTTTCATTTGAACACCCAAGATTTACCCAGAAGGATAAAGACAACTGAAAATAGTAAATTATGACAATGGAAAGCGAATATTCATGAAGTCTTTTACTATTCTGCTGATTTGAAATAATAAAATATGCACAAATCATTGTAAAAATGCTACAGATGCCATACAATAAAATGAGAGAGTTCAGAAAAATAAATAACGTTTTTGATTCCTTGGATGATTTGTTGGATTTTTTTTTCAATACTTTATTATATTCAATTATAATTTTAATATTGGTAAAGAAAGTAATAATACCTGGAGCAGTATAAAGCAACAAGCAATAAATGATTGCTATAGTTATAAACGATGGAGTTTTACCAATATTCATAGTCTAAATATAATTCAGATATGGTAACATTATTGTACTTTTTATTTCTAATTATGCCCACCTGCGTAAAATTTAGATTAATCAAAAAAGAAATCATAAATATAAAACATAATGATATTTTAACGAGATTCAACTTAACTTTTTCTTTAAAAAATATCGGTTTTATTATAGATATTAAACGAAGAATAGTAATTTCAGTTATTCTCATAATAGTTAAAGCACTGAGTAAATATAAAGCAAGAATATATATATTTCCAATAAATTTTTATAATATAAAACATATATTTCAGGCAATACGATTGCAAAATTATTGGCAAACTAATAATGTACGTGCATAGATCATTTAAATACATAAACCTAAATAAAAAAGACATGACTTGATTTAAACACATTTTTGATAAAACAATGACGTTTAAAATATTTCCAATTATTCCAAAGATAATTAAAATTCCCATAGCGGTGTATAAATAATCATGTATAACAGTAATTAAATCATTTTCAAACTGCGACATGATAAAGAACAAATGGACAAAAAAAAAACCAATTAAAACATATTTTGAAAAGGAACGTTATTTTTTGTGCTGTAACGAACTTTACTTGATAATTCTTATGTAATTAACAGGAACGTAAAGTGTATCTTTTATTTCTTCTAATTTTTTATTATTTTTATTGTCTTTATTTTCTAAAACATACTAATGGATATTAGAAAGATTTTTTTTATAAAAGTTGATTTATTAACTTTTAGTTGAACGTGCACAATTAATATATTTTTGTTAGAAATTCTTACTCAAATAAAAAAAAAAAATCCAAGACAATAATTGAAGATTAAATAATATTTTCTTAATTTTAATGTTTGTTTAAATCTTCAAACCCGAAAAAAAAAACAATATAATAAATAAAAATCATGTAAAAGGTATAATGGAGTATATAAAACCTAGATCCTTTCTACTAATACTATGAATAAATGCTAATTATTGGTTTTTAATATTGAATAAAGGTTTTCTTTTATATTTATAAGAATCTATTTAAATTAAGACAAATATAAAACATTTTCAAAATAGTTAAGCAGATAAGTCAAAAAAAATATTGTTTGGCGAAAACAGAGATAATAGATTAATATTATTGTTAGAAATAAATTTACAGTTTAAGATAATATTCTCAAGTAAATAAAAGTGTCCTTAGCTGCTAATGGCTATAAAATTATTTATTAAGAATAGATCTTTATTTACCCACCAGTAAAGTTAAATTAAAAAAACAACATTTTTTTGGAAAATAGCTCCATGTAACAAGAAAAATAAAATTAAGAAAATGTCAATATTTATAAGAGTAATGAAAGAAAATAAAAATAATTAGTTAATAAAACATATAAAGGCAAAATAATTTTTAAAAGTTGCAATATATCAAAGGCATCTCCAAAAGAATTTCATAAAAGAAAAATGAAGGAAAATGCATTGTCAAGTATATTCGGATAATGTGTGATGCCATCTATAGCCATTATAGTCAGTCATTCATTAGTTAATCTAATAAAGTATATTCGATGCCATGCAAACTCGCCAATATGGAAACTCGGCCTAGCTCAGTGGTCAGTTAGTTATAAACAAATTTAACTGCAGAGATATGCAGTTAAAATAAAGAAAGAGATTAAAATCATAAGATAAATTATCATAAGTAAAATAAATATCTTGGGAAAAGAGAAAAAACTGCCATCATTCCCTAATTAATAATTTAGAATAAAATACCATCCTCTGTTTATCAAAAACACATTCTCTGAGCTATAAGTATTCGCACTTTTAAACAATGATAATAACTTCTCCTGTTCTTGTTAATGTTTCTAAAAAAAAATATCCATTATGTAAATCATTTGTCAATATGATCTGAAAATACCTTTCTTATAGCACAATAGAAAATTAAATTCTTTAATGCTACACCATAATTGTAATATCAGTAATAATAGATCACTTTTTAAATCAAGAATAATGATAATGATAATAATAATAATCTCAGGGTTTCTTTGTTTATTTTAATAAAAGTCTCTACAGCAATGTGCTGTCACACATTACTGGCATTCTGGTAAGCTATAGAAAACATTCACTTTACTTCAAATTCAATGTGTCCTCATCTATCATACAACTACTACATTATTTAAAGGGGTGATAAATATGATCAACAATGTCATAAATAATCACATAAAATTTTGAATAATACAGACTTTGTATCCAGAATCTCATTCAGAATAATAAAAAGACAAGGGTGCTTTTTGTATCCTTCCATCATCCATAACAACACAATAAATTAACTAAGATTAATTAATTCAATAATTTAACTAAATGTAACTGGAATAATGTGCAGTCAGGGTTAATAACTTGGAAATAAATTCATTTTTTTACAATTACATAATGTTTAATCTGAAGTTTTCAATTCCATAAATAATTATCATTAAAATAAAATGAAATGAAATATTCAGATCTTCATAAATTTGTCTATCTGGTATATTAAGATTTCGAAAGTTTAAGATGATTTCGGACTCAAGAAATTGTTTTGCAAATATTGTGCAAACACACTTACATTTGGCATATAAAAGAATGAATTCACAACGTACATTGAAAAGACTATATTTTATTACTAACATGGAACTAAACAAAATATACAAATTTATTAGATAGTATCACATTGATATTAAACATAAATCATCACCTTAATCTGTCTACTATTCGGGTATACATTAAACTTATATATTAACACATGTTTGAAGTCACGCTATTGTACTGGATTAATTAGCCAAAATGTACATCTGATTTACTAATACACGAATCTGTAATTTTAGTAAACTTTCTATAAATCTTTTACTTTAAGTTATTGATTAACTATTTTTTTTATTAATATTATGATATGAAGTACGCAAAATTAATTACATATGATTTGTGTAATTTAATAAAATGGGTTCAATACAATCCTTTTAAAATATTAAATCTATTACTAATAAAGTTAACTAAGTTATGGTTTATAATTAAAAAAACATATTATTAGTTATTGGGTCATTGATCAGAAGTCCCACTCACCATTTCATGCTTAACGTAATGCCCACCTACATTATGATAAATATTTTAATTATAAATGTTTTATTGCACGCCAAGAATATTTCTTAACTATTAATTAATACTGAATATTGTGTTCGAACATTCCCTCAATAAATAAGCTACGCAATTTTAAATTAACTTTCTCCATTGGTTTGCTTGTGAATTACCAGCAAGGCTCGGTAGCACAATACAGATATTAATCTCAATTACTAAGGCACTACTGATACTAAAGTGCACCTTGAGGAACTAACAATAATATTTACCCTTGCCATAGCTTTTAAAAGAGCACAATAATCAACACTTTCTATGGTGGAACTATCTTTAATATTACATGAGGAATGCAGAATAACAACGAATGTCTGCAGAGTAACATACTACACTGAAGTATTTGGTGGTTTCTTGCCTATTACTCAGGCATAAAACATATAGGTGTGGAATCTATATCTCTCACCACCTAAAGAAATGAACATGCACCAAGTATAATCCTCTTTTGGGATTTAAAATACCTTACGTATACTAAATATTATATCAACTCTTGATCGTTCTATTCATGAGAATCTATCACATGGACTATTAAACACACTATCACATTATATCAAGAACTATTCCTGTCATGGAAAAATAAAGTATTTTGGGAAGATCATTTTCATACCACAAATTAAAATACATTATAAATATTAAAATATGCTGATATTAAGCATATACCAATTCTACACTTAGGCAAGATAGCAAAACGCACTAATAATAATAAACTTATATTTAAATGTATACTTCAATTAATATCTGAAACCAATGGACATGACAGCAGAAAAGTATAATAATTTTAATTTTAATGAAGGGATATTCAAAAGCAATGGGTAGCATACCAGCTTAGACTAAATAAAGTGGATGTGCTATTAAAGAATAACTGTTACTAAATTATTTAATTAATATAATATAAATTCTGTTGACATTTTAAACAAGAAATATTTTGTTATAGCCTTTTCCTTTTTAGAGTTACTTCTGATAAATTTAAATATGGTTTTTCCCATTAAAATAAATATAAAACATTTTTTTTAAATCCTCACATGCAAAGTTCATATCTCCAGTTGCATGTAATAAATCAGATATATTTCATAGGTATTACTTCACATTAAATACAAACTTAACCCAGAGTAATGATAGTAAGACATACACTTATCATTACAAGACCATTAAAATATTACGTGACTGATATAAATCCTAACATACATTGATATTACAACGTAAAATAAAATTTTTACCAATTAATTTTTAAAAAAAAAAAATTAAATAAACAAATACACATTATGTCATTAGCAGAAATATTTCTCTGCTGAGCTGTCCATCCAGGTAAAGAGTTTCCATCCGGTTACATTTTTGAAAATATTTAAAGTAATAAACTCATTTTTTTTTTCAATGAAAAGTTTTCTTTTCTTTGTCCCTTATAATAATAAACATTAAAAAAAATAGTAAAACGAAGCTTAATTCCCAATTGGATTATAATGATAAGAATTTGGATCCTAATGAAAATGAATATTATCACATTGACGATAAACAGACACATTATTTTAATATTGTTACATAGATTTAAAGATAATTAATGATATTGTTTAGACAAATGAAGACGTGATAAATGTCTTTATACTATTTAGATTTGTCTGTTTCATGTAACGTTTGAATAACAAAATTAATGTTAAACTCTTCAAAATATGTGATGCAATATCCAAAAATATTCATTGCATCAGTGAAATATTGAATATATATTATTGTTTAAGAAACAACACGGTGAAGAGTCGCAAATATTTATGCCAAAATCATTATTTATTGGCAATCAAAAAAAGATATATTTTGTAAGTCCAAAACATTTTACAATAAAAAAAAATGCGAAAGTCAAGAATTTGCCGAATGAAATGTAATTGTATTTCAAATATTAAGCAACTAATAAAGCAAGTTTTTTTACTGATTTACTTCCCAAAAAGAACAACTCATTATTATTAACATTTAGGCAGATCAAGTCACTTATTAAATATAAATATAAAAATATATTGATTAATATAATTAAAAATGATTAGTTCTCATGGAACATTTTTCTGGCAAATGAAACAGTATGGCGAATTCTCATTCATCAGAAATCCAAATCATAATTTATTAACCACTAAAATAAGATATTACTTTTGTAAGCCTTAGATCTTAAATATACTAATAAATTCAATTAGTTTTATGCAAAATCATTTCAAATGATCTAAAAATTATTTTTATTCACATCATATTATGTCTTTATATTTACATTTAATAAGTAATTTGGACTTTCCTAAACTTGCCAACTCTGAGACTAACCTTTTGCCTTAGGAAATATACATTAATGCCAAGAAAAATAGTATTAATACATATGTGAAATAAAATTAAATTTCGTTTTTGCAAAATGTTGATATCTAAATACTTTACTATATTTTATATATAAATAGTTTGCCAAATAGATATTTTATTGAATGGACTAATAAATAACAATTAAAAAATTAATTTGCTGAGATATAGCTTTTTAAATAAAGTCATTCCATATATATATATATATATTGTGCCCTTTTCTATAGGTCAGTAATAGTTTATAACAGTCAATTACTAAAAATTTTAAATTTTAGAATATGTTCTTTTAATACATTAATTATATTAAGTCAATTATATCTTTAAAGTACAATTTGAAGCTAAAGAGAATGCGTAGTATATAAAATCATTTAAAAATAGTTATGTAAAGCTTAAAATATTGTTTCATATGGTTGTAAAAGCTGGCCATATTAAATAACACAGCTATAAATATTAAAAGTATATTTAAAAATTTGATTTTAATAGTTTAAAACTGATAATTTAATAAATGCTATGTTTAAATTTATAATCATATTTAATAGTCAAAATTAATATAATATATTTTAAAAATAAACTTTGTGATGGTGAAAATTGTATTTAATTCTATATTTTCTAAATTGTTCTTCCAAATTTTATAATTATATTATATAATATAATAAGTGTAGCAATTTTATTAGTCTAGGCAGAGAAATAGATTGAAAATCGTCTGTCAAAGTTATTGATCATGTGACTTGTATATTACATACGTTCACACACACGCTTGTTTGAGTTAATAATAAAGTTTAAAATATTTTGAAATTGCAGTAAAGAATTGGATGGAATTGTTGTCTATCATAAAAGTAAATAGTATTAAACATTAAGTTAACTATCATATAACATGCTTAAATGATGTAATAAAGATGAATACATTCATAATATAAAAATTAAATATTTTATTTAAATAAAAATAGATAAATTGAATATTAAGAAATGGAATAAGTTATTAAATGTTATTTTAAAAGTTATTTTAAATGTTTAAATAGTTTTAATAAAATAATAATTTATTCAAAAGTAATATTTTAAATAATATTTTAAGTTCATTATGTCATAATTTCTAATTTTGAAATTTAATTCTACTATAAACTAAAAATATGTAAATTTGTTCTCAAGCTAAAGTAAGAATTAACCAATAGGAATATGTATTCTTACAGACTATAAATATTGTAGTAACTAAGTTATTGAGGGAGATTAATAATGTATTGAAACCGGAGAAAGGTAAATTATAACTATCAAAAAGATAGTATTTTTAAAATTTTTATTTAGTCAATTTTTTTTTTTTTGGTGCTTTCTTATCGTTTATTTTGCAAAAACTAATTGATAATTTTAAAGAAGTATTTTGCAAAAGGAAAGTTTAGAAAAAAATTATATATTTAGAAACTTCGTGGAGATGATTTTCTAATTTTTTAAAAGTTACTTGCCAGTAGTATTTTATCTGAAATTTAACCTAGACTACGCAATAGAGATGAATATACTACGAAATAAAATGGATATAAATTGTAATACTGTAAAAATGTTTGGAATATTTGTTGATACAGCTTTATTAATGCATAACCGAAGAACTGTTTTGGTACATAAAAAACAACATCTCCTTATTCAAACTCAGAAAATATAGGCAATCTACAGCAAGACCGGCCACCCATAATGACTGCAGCCTTAACTGACAAACCAAAGATACTGCGTACCCAATCCAAAGATGACCTAAGCCACAGCAACAATGGCACTGAGTGGAGTCAAACATGGAGCTGACTGACATAGCAAACCACAAAAGGAAATTTAATAGGAATAACTCAGAAGAAGAACTAATATCATACTCAAAAGAAAAAACGAATTATTCTAAAAGTCTAAAACCCATCTCTTCATATAAAAACAAACCAACCATGAAAAAAACCCGCAAAGTCAACCATACTACTACTAGATCTCAACTAATCATATCTACAAGTGATCTAGAAAATCAACCATATAATAACCCTGATAGGCCAAACCTAAGCGATGATAAAGAAGATGAAAATAGAGAACAAAACTTTAACCTCCCCTATCCAAAATACCACTAGCGGTCCAGTCAAGCAGCTCTAATGTTAATATATAGTTAGTTAGTCTTGTAAAATAGAAGACATTTTCATAGAGACTATGAAGAAAATCCAAAATAGGGATAAAGTCCTTGCCTCAAAATTTCTTATAGAAAACACCTGGAATCTCATCAACTTCCCAAACGTACATATCCAAGTATGAATAACTAATTGTTCCAGCAGCCTTTCAGTAACTTTCATAACAGACCAAATTTGACAAGGTTTCCTGGCCTTTTTATTGTGTAACAAAAGGTAATAAATTTAACAATAAATAATTTTTATAAAAAAATGAATAACAGAAATAAAATATAAAATAACATTAAGTGATGTTTTGCAATCAACTAAATATCAATAAAAATAATAAAATATGTGTGGAACTCCAAATATATGTTGCGTGACGATGACACTTATATGAAAATGGAAGGAGAGATTTGAAATATATATAATAATAAGAAAATGTGATAAAAATTAAACTCTATTTATTCATTAATGCCATAATAATTAAACCTCCTTTCTACCCGACATTTTCAAGTTAAATTTTGAACATACAAAATTAAATGAAATATTTGGCAACATCAGGTTGTATTAAATAAGAGCCTAAATGAGAAATAAATGAATCTCACCGACCTTTTCATGGCGTGAATTCTATCATACCCATATATATCCTTATCTAAAAATATCTACATATATGCATAAGTGAAAGTCTATCCATATTCACTCACTATTCACTGATCCATCCTAATTTCCGATTGTTTGTTTCAAATCCTAAATTATGGAGATGGATTTTCTTTGAATAGAGAAGATAAGCATGGATGGTAAGACACTCAAATTCGAGTGAAATTCCCTTCCTGTTTAACTTTCAATGCTTTCTTTCAAGTAGATAATTATCCAGTTTCCACAACAACAGATGCAAAATTATACATCACTGGCTGCTTTAATTTTTTTTTCTAGCAATAATGTGCAAAAAATTTCTGTAATGACACAATCCATTTTAAATTAAGTGAAGATTTATTACTAGTTTTTTCTTTTATTCATTTTTTTTGACTTACGAGAGTGGAGTTTAAAATTGTTTATTATAATATAAATTGAATTGATCGATCTTGTGAATTTTCTTGATTGGAAGTACAATATCAATAAAACATAATGGGGTATATATCCATTGCACATAAATGAATGTAATCCTGGATTTTTAAACATAGAATATCTTTACGTAGCTGATCTGCAATACACAGCATTTTTGATGGGATTTTCCTTCTTTCATATTTTTTGTCGTTTCTTCTGGAATTTCTTCAGCAAGCTGCCCCTTTGAATGGGCAGGTAGTTAAAACTTTTATTATTCCATGGTTTATGAATAAACTATTTAAATAATATTTACTAAATTTTTGAGGACAGAGAAAAACGATCCGTTCTATTCAATGACAAAATGATAAGAATTCAAATTACAGTGTCTTGATTCTATTTATAATATACTCTTGATGACGTTATTGTTGTCCTAACGATTGTTGGAAATCACTGGAATTTAACTCGATGATGAAAAATCTGTTCAAGAAAGTTTTGCCTCTCTTTTGTAAGTGAAATAAAGATTTCAAGAGAACTATATACATTGAAAATGAAATCTAAATTCGATATGATTTTTTTTTTCATTTTAAATCAAATTAAAAAAAATATATTACAATTCTGATACATTCTAATGGTTATATTTTTACATATGTTTTTTTAATAACAATAATTCCCCCCAAATTAATTTACAAACAAATATATGTGAAACATAACATTTAATTTTGTAATAGGTGTTGCTATGGTGATTGCAATAACAGAAATTGAAATGTGTAATACTTAATAAGAATGTTGATTTTAGTCAATTAGTCTTTCGTGATACATTTAACTATTTGTAAAATCTCTTTATTTATTTATCTGTTTATATTTTTTTCTGAGATTGACTACAACAGATTTAGTATTTTGAAGCTAGAATTAGTAGTCAACAATATTATTTAAAACATTAGAATGCCATCGTTATCAAGTTAACTTTGTATTTCAAGATCTTCATTATCTATGGATCAAGTGAAAGGAAAAACCAAACAAGATCAACAAACTTCTTTTTTTTAATACTTTAACCTACAGTTAATCTGAATACTTGCCATGTATATTGCAAATACTAAGTATAGAATATTTTTAATTATAATATCCAATTTGTAAATAAATCTAAAAAACATATATAAAGTGTATTAGTCCTACTTATACATTATAATTATTTGTCTTATGAATAATATGGATAAAGATTAATGATGTGAAATATATCTTTAGCCATAATTTAATTGTTTATTTTTTAAAATTATTTCTTTTTTGAATGTTTAAAATAATTAAGTAATTAAAAGTATCACATGATAACCATCTCTTATACTAGCACATAATTGTTTATAGTTAAGTAGAGATAAAAGATGGTTGCTGGAGGGTTGCATTAGATCCCATGATATAGGTGAAGTGCTCTCAGATCCAAAGCTCATCACTGACGAAGGTCACAAGCCAGAAACTAGTCTGGAGATATTGGATGAGTAGGCACCAGATAGGGATTTTATGCACAAGCCTTCTGGCATCCATTGATTACTCTGGTTGGCACAGGGTGGCACTACTGTGTGGAGAGTTTTGCATTGTTTAATTAAAAGTATTTAACATTTTTACTTTGGAATTTTTTTATTCCTAAAAATGCTTACCAAAACTATATTGTAAAAAATGAACTTCAATTAATATAATGAATTTCACACATATAGATTATGTATATAGTTAGATATTTTTGCAGTAAGATAATATGTATACCCTTTACGTATATATATATATATATATCGTATATAGCATGTGTACATACTTATATATTTGTAAGAAATCAGTAAGTCACTTTTTTATTTAAGGAACTAAGTGTAATTTACTTAAAATATTAATGTGTCCTATCACTTTCATAGACAGTTTGAATACATGTACAGAATTTCAATAAATTATATTGAACATGAATATATTAAATATAAATTTTAAAGTGTTAGTGTTATTAAAGTGAAAAAAATTTTTTTTATAGTGGCCCCTCATTACTTAAAACAAATAAACAAACAAATTAATAAACAAACCGATTTAAAATCATTTAACAATAATTTCTTAGTAAATAGTTCGGTAATATTTTCCTTAACTGTAACATAATTTTACTTTAAAAGAAAGCATTAAACAAATACTGTTGAACATCACTGTACTGCCCAAATCTACAATCCAAAAAAAAAAACATTATTTATATACTTTAAAACAACTATAAATTTCATTTTCACAGATTGTATTATGAATAATGCCATATTTTACCTCCTTAACAGATGTTAGTACAAAACTTCCCAATTTTTCAAACTTAAAAAAATAGAGATAAACACCAATAAACAAACAATCAGTTTTTTGTTGAGATCTACATAGTAATCTAAGAATAATAAACGCATTTACGTTTATCACCTGCTGTTTTTTTATGTGAATATTTTTATATTTGGCATACCGATTTTTGAAGCCATTTTTTTTTCTCAAAACAATCATTTCTTTTAATTATAGTTTTCCACTGCATTTTATTCTCAGTCATAAGGTCCCAAAATCTTAGCATAAAATATTTTTTAGTAAGTCACTTTCCCTTTTATATACATCATGACTGCAAACTAATGTAAATTGATTCTTATAATAGATTCAAAATCATCTCTCTCTCTACAATTTGGAAAACACATAGATTACATCATTATGTATCAAGATATTTTTGTAATCTTATTAGTATTCCTCTATGTCATTACTGGCAATTTATGATTCAAAAAATTACTTTGTTACCTTCATTTTATATAAAAAAATTATGCATAATAAATAATTGCCTGGTTATAGTGATTTAGATAGAGTATTTATATTCATATTTTATCTTGTCATTTAGAGTCAGTATTGCAACTCAGTATCTTAATTGTTTTTTTTTTAAGGTAGAAAGCTCACAATATCTTTAAATTGATCTATACTTGCCTACTGATAATTATCCAAGCTAAAACATTCAATATTTTGTATTACTAGCTATAATAAACATATTTTTAATTTTATTATCACATAAAATGGATGTTTTTACATTGCTTTCAATAGTAGTAAATATTCTGTAGAAAGCTTTTGAAATTTCATAAGTATTACAATTATCAGAATACTAGAAATCTAGAATTAAAAAAAAATGAATTTTTCACTTTTGAATTTAATCGATTAAAGTTAAATATTTCACTACCAAATTTAATTTGTAACTTAATAAGATATTTTCAAAACTCAGACAGACTAAAAACAAAATTAAACCTGACACAGATTACCATTTACCATTAATTTTTTCGACAATGACACAAATATACTGTAAAATAACTTTCAAATATTATGCGGTAGCTATATAACACGAACAATTATTATGGAAAAGACCTGCTTTTAAGCATGAACATAGCCGTTTTGATTAATTATTCAAATACCTTGATTAAATCAATATCATAATAATATATCAATTCCATACTTTCTCACATCACCTGTATTTGTTTTTATTGATAATTAAAATCATGACCACAATGCATTCTTTTATGGAAAGTATTTAAAAAAAATATAAGATATAAAAATAATGATAGTCTATAAAAATTATCAATTATATATAATAAAATATCAAGTTATTTTCTCAGCATACATTGTCAAATAATATTATGGATGAGATGCAATGTAAATGTAAAATTAAAGGTTTGGATCATAAACTTCCTGAAACACTTTTATAACATATGCTCATAATAAAAAAAGGCTGAAACGTAATCTATTTTCAAATGCAAATAATTTTAATGGACTATCAATTACAATGATTAAAAAAATAAGTAATATAGAAGAAAAATAACCCCATAACTGTAATTTGTATCGAGCTTACTTAATTAAATAATTATTTAAAAACTTTCCATGACAAAACAGTCCCATAATTAATTAATATTTCTCTATCATAAACAAATGAAACAAATAAATTTATACCTTGTGCATCTAAATAAATTATTAGATTAAAGGATTAAATAAACTGATAATATAATCTGATACATGTATTATCAGTCTTCTTATATTTGAACAAGAAAGTAAATTAATATAAAAATATTAATAATATTTCCCTCCAGTATTTTGTTAATATTTTCCATAACAATACAAACATAAATGCACATTGAAATTTAGCAAAAAAATAGTAAATCAATATTGAAATACAGAATCATTATACAAATATATAAATAAGACATTTATTTATATAGCGCGATGTTTTTATAAACTGTAATATTAATAAGCCAATAAGCTAAGAAAATTAAAATTTCCTTTCTCGTTTAAAACTAAGTCATATTTTGAAATACATCTGTGAGTAGCTACTTTCAAAGTGTGCTCTGGAGTTAAAACTTTTCAATGTACTCAATTATCTTTTACACATGTATGTAGGCATGTATATAGCTGTAGGAAAGTTGAATGCCTGAGTTAAAATCTTTTCTAATTACCTTAAGTTCAGGACATATAATATACTGTACTAGTCGAAAATGTATGATCACATAACAAGAATCAAAATCCAAGCAAAAGTACCTCGAATCTGATCATGCTCGAGAGACACAGGTCTGGACCAATCCTGAATTCTAAAGTATTTGCCCATTCTTCAAGTCTCTGACCCTATGAACAACAATCCCGATGATGCAGCAGAATTATTTTAATTCCAGGCCTGGAAACACAGTGGTAGAGCATAAGATTAGAATGAGGATGATGATGATCGAGATAAGAATAGCCCGAGAATTATGTTTATTACAGTTATATTATTAATGCTAAGCTATTAGCTAAAGAAAATAATTATAAATATTAACTAGAAAAAAATAATAATTCAAAAACCAGGATTTGCATGAAATATATATTTAATAAAATATTGAGAAAATGCATATATATGTTACAAAATGTTCCATGCTTGGGGTGACATTAACTATTTACAAAACTTGGGATTTGTTTTTATAAAATCCCCTTTACATTAATTATTTAATGAACATAAATTTTATGGAGTATATTATAGCTTGTGCTGGATTAATATGCCAATTTAAAGATGTTTACAGGTAAAATACTGTGGATGCATTAAACAAATAAAAGATTATGACAGGTTTAAATGATTAATGATATAAAGGGTAGTTTGGGATTTAGTAGTAAATGATTTTGTAAACAGGCAAAAATATACAATCTTAATCATTTATCTACCTTATGAAAATTATTATATATGTTTTACTGGCATTGTTTGGAAAATATGTCTTTGGAACTTAGACATAAGGAACAAACAATGCGCTATATTTACGAGAATACCTAAGTTATATAATCATTAATACAAATTGATTTACGTCTATGGGAATCAATAAAGGCTTTAAACGAAAACAGTTTAACTCAATGAACTGAGTGTATTTTACGAAATGAGTCATTATTTTTCAACACATCATTGCGACTAACTAAGGTTAGACAGACGGTGATCAAATTAATGAGAAGAGTAATGGTACTAGCATACAATAAAGAAATCCAGCCTTCATGGTGATTCTGGATATTCTATCATTTTAAAAGAAAATTTGAAATGAACTTAGGTTTGGTATGGTATCAATGGAGCAGTGTAGTTTGAAGGCCCAGAACCGGCTGTATGGTCATCCACAACACAATCAAACCTCACACCTCGCGTTCCACAGAAAGTAGTGTATACATCTGATTATGAACGGTTGGGAGAAAGATACATAGGTAGCTTGAAACTTCCGAAGTTCCTACATGACAACGAAATGGAAAAGATAAAATATCATAATGAAAGAAAATGTATGCCAGCAACGTTATTAGACATGAATATTATATATATATATATGCCAAGGTTAAATATATATATATATATATATATATATATATATATATATATTTAACCTTGGCACAATGATCTGTTTTAGTCATGAATCATTTAACAAATTATAATGAATAATAACTCTTTTACTTATAACATTAAACTAGCAAAATTTATATTTAATTTCGATTCCCATATACCAGGGGTGGGCAAATAGTGGCCCGAGGGCCACATGTGGCCCACTAAGAGTTTTTATGTGGCCCTCCAAGACAATCAGAAAAATCCACCTTGAGATTTCCTTCCCGTGCATGACCGTCTCTTATTTTCCACTAGGATGGCCACATCAATACACATGCACAGTGTAGATATGATGTGCAGTACCTTTCCAGTTGATAGATTAATTTCAATTTTGTCTTTGTATTAGCAAATGTATACATTTCCAACTTTAGTGAAACCATGAACCCTCCAAAAAAAATGTAAAATCAGTGACGAATGTCATGTGTTTAATGAAGAATGGACAAACAAATATTTCTTTGGTAATACAGGGAATAAAGCAGTGTTTATTGCATCATGAAAAAAGGTGTGGCACTCCGCTAACCTTTGCTTCCACAAAGTGGCCCCCGATGCGGCCCTCCACCAATCTCTGTGGCCCTCGAGCCAAAACAATTGTTCACTCCTGCCATATATCTATTAACTGCTAGGATTAGCCCTCCAGGCAACAGTAAGAAAGAATGGTCCTAATTACAAAGTTAGCGATCTTTTAAAAATGAAATTTTGAAGACAAATTTGAAGTAATAAATTTAGCATCCTTTATCCACAGTAAAATATGTTAACTAAACTTCAAGAATTTAAAATGAAACCAAACTAGTGAGCGATTTTTATTTAAAATAACAAACCTTTATTGATAGATTTTCAATGAAGCCCTGCTTCTTTCCAAATTAAACATTTATTCTTTTTTTTTCAGACTAGTGAATTTGGTTAGTATTGACATATTAAAGAAAATAAATTATCTATATACGTTGAACAAAATAAGTTAAATATTTAATGGAGCTGCACAAAACTATATAACATAAATAAATAGTTAGAATTACATACTAGTATGGGATCATAGAGAGAGAGAGAGTTTAAGAGCAAAATTAGCAAGAACTTATAAATTAATATGTGAATTAAAAATACAAAGGTTTAACTACATCTTATTAGAAATTACAAAAGGGATTTACATACTAAGGCAGCTCTACATTAAGTGAGTTTACCTCAGGAAAGCACAGCATAGTAGGCAGGTACAGTATGGCAGACAACAGTCGGAACAGCAATCAGACAGTCATCTTGTGACCAGGAAAATGAATGGAACATGGCAGCTGCAGGCAGATATTATTCTGACAGGCCTGGAGAAAAGTGCTTCTTCTTCTGCTCAATGTTCATGTCATGAAACTTTTACTGACTTCTTAAAGTGGAATGTTGAATCAATTTCTCTGGAAAATTACTGACTCAAACGTTCTGAAAGAATTTACTAACTAACTCAAAGTTTAATTACTAACTAACTAACTTCTCTTGTTCTATGGACTCTTTTATACATTTATAATCCCGCAAGAATGCAATTTCACTTGCCCACAGCTATCCCTGTAATCTCTTGATAAAAAATATTTAATTAGTAAAAATTTTTAAAGATAAGGCTTGAAATATCTTTTTAGATATTTGTAAAGATTTGCAAATGAACTAACAAAAAGATTCCTCATAATTTTAATTAAATTTTAGTTCTAATTAATGAAAATAATCTGACTAAAGATAAAGATCGTGTAAGCTTGTTAACGATTTCAAAAGTATTTCGAGTCTTCCCCAATTTTTTTTTGTTTTTAAATTCCAACATTTTAATTAAAATACAATATATAAAAAATATAGTTAATGTTATATAAAGAAAATGTCTAATTTTCAGCAATAATTACTACTAAGATTCTTGCTGCATTTATTATATATATATTCACCATGCACACTACTAGTTTGTTGTTACCAAATATTTTTATAGCTTTTCTCAAATTATTATAATAAAGATTCTTGCTGCATTTATTATCTCTCTCTCTCTCTCTATATATATATATATATATATTGTAACGGGCACAGGATGACCGAAAAAACTCCAACTTCCCTTTCACTTATATATGTAATGGGGAATTCTTATTATTCAAAAATCGTCCACCTTCCGTTACCTCAAGCAGAGAGAAATATGGAAACAGACAAGCCGATTTCCGTACTTGACCGAATCTGTACGCTATACGGATATAACCTCCAGATTATTTTTCCTGATCAACTTTCTCCCAGCTGCTGTAAGATATTACAGTCACAGCGCTTGGCTAATTTATAAATTTTACAGGATAAAACCCTGCACCATCAACGTTTCACGTGTTAATTTCATAACTAAAAGAATGCAAAAAATGAAATAATATTTCTACCCTCCTAGTATTAGACTATTTTGTGGAGTGGCGAAGAATGAGACAAGACGGATTTAAATAAATTGATATATTTTTAATACTAGCACATAATTTGATAATAAAAGATATAAGAAACATTAACATAAAATTTAAACATATTATATTTTATAGTGCTATAAGAAAATAAATACTTGAACTTCTTATAACTAAATACTTGAAATCATTATAAATGCTGTCACATTTATAACTCGTTAGCCTAGCTGTCTATCAAAAGAATGTCATTACCATTCATGAAAGGCATTTGGCCATTGTCTATGGAATTTCTGTGCACTCGATATATAAAATAATATTTAAGTTACCTAGGGTTTAGTCTTTGAGTTCATTGCGACGTGTTGTCGACCATCACGTGGATTATCCACTTCTTTAGGAGGGACGGTCGTAGATTATATTTGGTGGGATGTAGCTTCTTGGTTAGTAAGGCATGGAGGACGAGGCATCACAGGTCGGGCCACTACAGGAGTCCATAGGCAGGCGTTACTACCATAGCTGTTACATTATTGCAGAACCATTGGTACAGAAGTCCGGACTGACCGCGATCATGATGGCCTTAGCTGGTCATACTATGTGAGATATCGATGGTAAAAGTCATGTTGGTTAGCTATATCGGCTGATTCTTGGAGCCGCGATTTTTTCACCTTGTCGACTCGAAGTCTCAAGCTCTAATCTCTCCTTTTATCTTTTTAGCTTTCCACCTAATTTTTCCTTTTTTTTTCCTTTTAATTAAAACATTCCAATGGCCTTTGTCCCTTAGGTTCTTTGTTTCCACTTGTTGTTGACACCTCCCATGCTATGCCTTCGGCCATATGTAACTTTATTTTATATGATTTTATAGCACTACGTACATTTTATTTATTTCCTTATTTTTCTTTGATTACTTACACAAATTTTAACACATGTTTTTCTTTATTTCTTATTTAAAATTTAATAATCATTTATTTTTTATCTAATTCTTGCTTTACCTCTACTCCCTAAACCCGCATTTTGTTTATCGTCAAATGTGCACTTTGAAGCCAGATTCTTATCTTTTCGAACATATTAATTTTCTAGGTTTTTCTTTCTGCGCTATCGAAGTTTTTCTTTTTCCCTTTTTTTTTTTTTTAAACTTTACTTTTCCTAAATCATATTTTACTACATGTTTTATTTATGTTTCTTTACTGCTTTAACTTTCCTACCGTATGCTGGTAGTATTATAATTTAATATTTACTTTTATCAAAATTCGGACTTTGACTAGCAAAAGATAACGATCTTGTTAACTCTAGTTCCCTCTCTTTCTCTTTGTTGTGCTAATTTTCAACATTTCTTGGTTTTGTTAATTTTCAAGCTCATTTTTCTTTCTTATTTATTTCTTTCCTTCCAACCCTAACATTTCTAATTTGTGGATGTTTTGTAGGTACATGTGTGACCACAGTATGTGCGCTCATCACATTACACCGTTCCCCCCTTTAAAATTTTTTTCCCATAAAAAAAAATTTTTAACCTTATGCCTGGAAATCTAAGTGCTCCCAACTATTGTTCGAACTCCTTTTTTTTTCTTTTATTGCTACTATGATGTGGCGATGAGGTTAATCTATAGAGAGGCGACCAGGTAAATTATATCCCTTTCTTTGCTGAACCAAGCAGTATAGCCAAACCAATTTAATCCTAAACCTTACCATGCATGCGTTTAATTTCTGCTGCTACTCGTATCTACAGGTTCGAATCCACAGGATATCTCTGTGACCCGATTAAACCTGTTCATACATCGCCTTTCTGCAATAAGGCACCTCTAAGTGACAACTCCGGACACTATTATTGAGGTGGCTTGGAAGACTGGCATCTTTCCGTCCAGCTCATTCATGAGCCCAGTGTATTTCTGAATGCTCTATATTCATACCAAAAGGGATTCTTTTCCCATAAATTGGTCTCTGGACCATTGACTCACGATATATGTGCTTAATATCTAACTGGAAATATTAATCCAGTGAGTCATTGTGATACTGGGATCTCTGTCCCTGTGTTCTCTGTGTGATAATACTTGATGCACCGCAGACCACACAAGCATGGCAAAGAAGAAGGCAAAACCAAGTACTGCTAATAAGATCAAGCTACAAATATCTAAGCCTACTTTCCCTCAACCTCAATCTATAACCCCATCCTGCCAATTAGTTTATCCTTTATCATTTTATCCTAAAGTCCCTCATTGGCCATCTATTGGCTCGTCATTTCTTTATATCGTTAGTTTCTGTATGCCCATCCATTCTTCATGATTCGAGGTCCATGTCCATTTCTGAATGTGTCATCATCTAGTCCTCCCCCATTGTCTTTTTTTTTTTTTGGGACTGCTCTTACGTTTTATCTGGTGGTTGTCTTCCTCTGTTGATATCACTTCTTCCTCCTCTGGAATGCGGATGTTGCTCTCAAGGTCCATGACTCACTGTCATGTCATATGGATGCTTATATTCTGTCTCCTCTCTTTGTCGTCCGTTTCCTTGCCTCCTCTGGTTCCATTCCCTAGAATATCCTTGTGCTTCTTGCCAACGTCTTTCCCCAGGATCCCGGGTCATTTCTTATTCTAGGTGCTTCTCTTACACATGGTTCCGACAGCGATTCCTCATTCTGTTGGTTGTCCCTAGTGGTGTCCAGTGCACTCAGCATCTCCGCCACCTGGTCCACCGTTTTCCTCTCTGTACCAATGAGAGTACGTTCAATGTCCTTCAGAAACCCGGACCTAATTATACGGAGTATTTGCATCTCCGATAACAGGTTTGCCATTATTAGTCGTAATCTAGCCACCTGTCGACGGAAGAATGTTACGAATGACTCCTCCGGTCCCCATTTGTGCTGTTTTATTTGATGCAACATATGCTCCTGGAGCTCCTCACTCCAATAACTGCTCTTCAACATTCTCTGGTATGCTGCAAATGTAATGGGCTTCTGGAATAGTGAATCCACCAGACTTGAGACTCGCCCTGCAGATGGCTGCAAGCGACTGCTATCTTGGCTTCTTCACTTACTCTACTGAATTGGAAATACCGTTCCAGGCTGCTCAAGTGTTCCATCGGGCCTTCTCCAGGGTTACCATTGAAAACTTGTACCTTCAGGAAGTGGTGGAAGCTTACAGGATAGTCCATGTAATTTCCAGATTCTCTGACTGTCTTCTCCATTAGTTCTTGGTTCTCGGCCCTCTATATTGGCATTAATGCTGCTATTGGCTGTACTCTTTACACATTCTTCCACTCTTGTGTTTAAACTGGCTATTACTTTTGCCACTTGACCTAAACTCTCCTGCACGCTCATCATCACTCTTTGACTCTTATCTCTAACTACCTCCGTCTCTTCATCTAATGGTATTATCTCCTTTTCTGGATGTCCTATATCCTTTTCCCTATCACAATCTCCTAATTCTCTAACTCTCTCCTCAACCGTTTCAGATTTCGCATATCCACACGGCCCTATACTCCTTTGTTCCTCCATCTCCCTCTCTGGGTGAAATCCAGCCCATGTATCATTAGACTTTGACTGCTGGATGATCTCATTTTTTACTTCTTCCTTGAATGCAGCCATTCTTTTCTGGCTATCGATTTCGACCTTGATCATCCATTCTTCTATTCTTTTCTCCTGTCTGTTCATGTATTCTTCCACGAATTGCTGTTGATCAATCCTCATTTGCCTTAGCATATCCATGATATCATTATTATTTATTTTACCCGGTGCTTTCATCTCTTTATCTTCATTCCCTTCTCTCACTTCCTTTCCTTGAACATCCATTTTATCTTGGGATCTCGTATGCATAAATATAATGTGCTTTAACCCTTAATCTACATTTTTAATATTGTTTTACTAACTCTTCTGGCTATATTTATATAACGAAAATTTTTTTCTATTGATTCTCTGCTTTCCTTTTACTTTGATAACCGATTTAATATTTGTGATTTATCAGTTAGCGTTTAGATCGCTAGCCAATCCAAACATCTGTGCTCCGGTTCCTCTTCTTGTCCGCCTGCCCTAGATTTGCCCAACTGCCCGTCCACCTTGATGATTGTCCTCGTTTTCCCTACTCATCTACCTATGACTCACTTTAATTAATTCAATGCTGCGCGTTTATATATATATATATATTTAAATTTAACTCACTACTATATCGATATATCTAAGGAAATTCATTTTGACTGTGTTTCCAGACGCATGTACTTATGACATATATTTCTAATATTTCATTATAAACTCCCCTTATTTTACGGTCGTTTTAGAATAAAATCATACACATATATTTCTTCACTGAGATAATCTCCCTTGTTACACATAAAACGTTTTTTGTAAATTATATTCCTTTCACTATCCTAAAATCATACGTACATCTTTTTTTTTTCGACACGACTTATATTACATGGCGGTAATCATTTGACATTATGATTACTTTGTTCGTTATAACTTGACTAATTATTATCTGAGATTATCCTTCACTATTCATTTCAATAACTTTCATAATACTAAAAAAATTCCCCTCTCGCTACTCTTTGTACACATTTGACGTGAAACGCTCATATGGAGTATTATAAAAAAAACTTATCCCCTTTGCCTTTGCTTTTCGCCACTTTAACTTGTAACGCTAAATTTATATGTTTGAAAACACATATATTAACCAATTTTTTATTTTAGAAAATATTTATTATATTATATAATTATTCAACATGTGATTGTTAATTGGGCAGAAGTTTCAATCCCGGACTGGCCCCCAAAATATGTAACGGGCACGGGACGACGAAAAAAGCTCCAACTTCCCTTTCACTTATATATGTAATGGGGAATTCTTATTATTCAAAAATCGTCCACCTTCCGCTACCTCAAGCAGAGAGAAATACGGAAACAGACGAGCCGATTTCCGTACTTGACCGAATCTGTACGCTATACGGATATAACCTCCACATTATTTTTCCCGATCAACTTTCTCCCGGCTGCTGTAAGATATTACAGTTACAGCGCTTGGCTAATTTATAAATTTTACAGGATAAAACCCTGCGCCATCAATGTTTCATGTGTTAATTTCATAACTAAAAGAATGCAAAAAAATGAAATAATATTTCTACCCTCCTAGTATTAGACTATTTTGTGGAGTTCATTCCGTCGTCTTGTCGACCGTCATGTGGATTATCCACTTCTTTAGGAGGGACGGTTGTAGATTATATTTGGTGGAATGTAGCTTCTTGGTTAGTAAGGCATGGAGGATGAGGCATCACAGGTCGGGCCACTACAGGAGTCCATAGGCAGGCATTACTACCGTAGCTGTCACATTATTGCAGAACCATTGGTACAGAAGTCCGGACTGACCGTGATCATGATGGCCTTAGCCGGTCATACTATGTGAGATATCGATGGTAAAAGTCATGTTGGTTAGCTATATCGGCTGATTCTTGGAGCCGCGATTTTTTCACCTTGTTGACTCGAAGTCTCAAGCTCTAATCTCTCCTTTTATCTCCTTAGCTCTCCACCTAATTTTTCCTTTTTTTTCCTTTTAATTAAAACATTCCAACGGCCTTTGTCCCTTAGGTTCTTTGTTTCCACTTGTTGTTGACACCTCCCATGCTATGCCTTCAGCCATATGTAACTTTATTTTATATGATTTTATAGCACTACATACATTTTATTTATTTCCTTATTTTTCTTTGATTACTTACACAAATTTTAACGCATGTTTTTCTTTATTTCTTATTTAAAATTTAATAATCATTTATTTTTTATCTAATTCTTGCTTTACCTCTACTCCCTAAACCCGCATTTCGTTTATCGTCAAATGTGTACTTTGAAGCCAGATTCTTATCTTTAAGAACATATTAATTTTCTAGGTTTTTCTTTCCATGCTATCGAAGTTTTTCTTTTCCCCTTTTTTTTTTTTTTTTAAACTTTACTTGTCCTAAATCATATTTTACTACATGTTTTATTTATGTTTCTTTACTGCTTTAACTTTCCTACTGTATGCTGGTAGTATTATAATTTAATATTTACTTTTATCAAAATTCGGACTTTGACTAGCAAAAGATAACGATCTTGTTAACTCTAGTTCCCTCTGTTTCTCTTTGTTGTGCTAATTTTCAACATTTCTTGGTTTTGTTAATTTCCAAGCTCGTTTTTCTTTCTTATTTATTTCTTTCCTTCCAACCCTAACATTTCTAATTTGTGGATGTTTTGTAGGTACATGTGTGACCACAGTATGTGCGCTCATCACAATATATATATATATATATATATATTCACCATGCTCACTACTATTTTGTTTTTACCAACTATTTTTATATCTTTTCTCTAATTATTATAATGCAGTGTGTGGATGAATAGCATTTGAACATTTGAAAAGCAAATCATTTTTGTTTTCCATATATATATATATATATATATATGCTGTTTCAAAATATCAAATCACAATCTTGGAATAAAGCTTATATAATTTGTTTTATATAAAATAATGACTTTGAATTTCAGTTAAGATTTATTAATATCTTTATTTTCTCTTTTTAGTGCAGCAGTTATTAGTTAATTCAGTAAATTCACCATCAACTAAATAGTAATATCATGTTTTACCTAATTATTTATTAAAGCAATTATTAATTGACATATTAAATCATATATAATCTTGTTTGTAAATCTATATTGGATTCCAAAAAAAATCCCTTTGTTTCCAATGTATATTCTAGTAAATAATCAAGTTAACCCTGAGAATAAATTATTAGATACGTCTTTGTTTGTACTCTGTAGTATTCAGGTTTACTTCACATGTAGTTAGTTTGGGGCATTCTATTACATTTCATTTCTTTTATAGGAATATGATTTCTACTACATTTGATTTCATTTCTCATCATATGTAACTCGTGTATATTACATTTGTTGTCCAATGATTGGGACAATTTCATCTTTCTTCATTTGGATACTGAATTCTATTACATTTAACTCAATATTAAAATCTTAAGTTAGATAAGAAGCTGCTTAAATAATTGTTAATTAAATTAAAATATTAAAATAATTCTTTTTCATATACATATATGAAATTTGACTAATGTTATTAATCAAGGTGGATACATAGAGGTAAATTCAGATCAATATCACATCTTAGCAACTATAAAAAGGAAATAGGATTTAGAATCCAATTATAAATTATAATTATTTCAACAATATTAGAATATTACATCATGTAAAGAAAATATTATACATGCTACTGGAGTCAATTTCAATATAAAAACTAAATAAAATAATTTTAAATTTAATGATATTGTTTGCTAAGGAGCTAACTAATACAGTTGATTGTTCTGCTGTGTTTGATTTCTGAACATATCAA
The DNA here is from genome assembly GCA_028023455.1 of Epiperipatus broadwayi. Taxonomy (NCBI): domain Eukaryota; kingdom Metazoa; phylum Onychophora; class Udeonychophora; order Euonychophora; family Peripatidae; genus Epiperipatus; species Epiperipatus broadwayi. The sequence goes on from JAQFVV010000368.1 coordinate 554,128, forward strand.
AAGAAGATGGATGAATAATTTTAAAGAACTTCTTCATGATAGAAATTTCATTATAAAAAAAGTCCAACAAAGAAATTTATTCAAAAATATTTATAAAAATTGAAATTCAAATATTATAAGAAGACAAGAATTATTAAAAAATATATCATGGCTAAATACCACTTGTCATAGGATAAAATTCTAGTGTTTTAACTAAAGTTAATGTAATTATTTAATGCTAGAAAATGCTTAAAATATATATGTATTTCATAGTTATAATTTTCAATAAGGATTCATTTGGTAGCGAAGTAACCTTGAGAAAAAGATGCTAAGTCCACGTGATAGAAGTAATTATAAGCAACATAATATTTTGATTGCCTCTAGGATTGTTGGTAAGGAAAGAATTTAGGACTATATCATTCATGAAAATTCTTAGTCTCATCATGGAAAGGAATAAGACAATATCATTTGATTCAACATCTCAGATTATATTCATGTTCTATATCCTTTTAACATCTAAATTTTATTTTATTTGCTTCCAAAACTTGTCTATGATGTAAATACTCCATTCAAGAATATGATTTATATAAAGAAAATAAAAAAAAACATTACATTAAACATTTTTTTAAATAAAATTTAGGTCTTCCATTTAAGAAAAGCAATATTGACTGGGGTAAACTTAATGCAAACTTGATATGAAGATAAGATTTTACTTTCTTCATATTGGACTTATTAATGACAAAATGTAGTTTTGTTTATTAGTAATTTAAATAATATATTTGTTTACTACTCTTTGACTGTATTACTAACATCCTTGAATAAAAGGCATTTATTTCATAATATGATCACATGTAGAGGGTGTTATTTATAAAGTTGGAATTGCTTGACAACGATCCTACAATTTATACCATATATCAATATATATAATATTAAATTAAGACTTAGTAAGTTAGTAATATTATAAAATTTGAAACCCTAAAATTTTGATCATTATTTTATAAATTATTGAAATGTGTCAATATTATGCTGTATATTACTATTATGGGAATAGGGGAAGGTACTCTTTAACTTAATGTTATAAATAGTAGAAATATACACAAACATGCATCATAATAATTTTTTTTGATATGTGAAATCCAGTTATATTGTTATTCATTAATATATATGTTAAAGTTTGTTTTAAATTAAAGGAGGTCTATTATTTGCTTGATTCAGTTTGTTATTTTATGAAACAAAATATTGACGAATGCACATATTCATACATAGATCTCATATCAATTTAACATCTTAATATTGTAAATAAATTATTTATAAAATAATTTATTGAACTAATTACTACTATGGGATATTGATGGTAATGTCTGAAGAGAGTTAAATGCAACATCTGCCCTGAGTTTGAATTCTGGACATAATGGAACCATCAGTAAAGTTGTAGATCAGATGAATCAGTCTAGGTTGCATCAGTATTGATTAATTTGATTTTAAATTATCTTGTTTAATATAGATTCAATTTTAGATTATAATTACATTGTTTCATCCATGAAATCCTACATGAAGACTCTAAGTATGACTACAGTTGGATGTGGCCAACTTGATCATCTGAAAAGTACCATACTATTACATATGGAGCCCAAGGTTTAGTGGCATGAAGCAATAGTGTACCATTAACTACATTCATAGTTTTTTTAAACATTTTTTTAGGAATTTTTATTTTAATATAACAATGATAGATAATTTCAACATCAAAGATGATAGACCATATTATAAAATTGTAAAATACTGAATAATGAAGTAAATGGAGACCTTGAAATAAAATAAACAAATGGTAAATAGAAGAGTCAGTTGTTTAAGAATACAATTATAAACTAGGCATTAAAATAAAAAGGTAAAAACATAGCAAGAAATCCTATGACAATAATCTTTTGATAAATAAAGAATAAGTAAAGTTATAAACTAAATAAATTATTATTTATGATAACTAGGAGTGGAAAATTTTTAATTAATACAACTATGGAAAATGTTAACAAATTACAAAATGATAATGTTTGTGAATAAGGAGAAAATATTAGTATCATTGAAGAAGCATCTTGAATAATCCAACTCTCAGAAATTAATATAATTGAGATTACATAAACAATTACTCCTAATGAATCAACATCTCAAACCAAGGCTAGACACAATGGTGAAATCCCTCAAGTAACTACACTTGAGAAAACACAAACTACAATGAATGACATGAATATAAAACAAATGTTACAAAACATAATATGAATAATGTTATAAAAAAGCAAAATGAAGATATGAAAAAAGAAACGAACCAAATGAACCGAGATATAAAAAAATGAAATAAGTAACTTAAAAGCAGAAATGGCAATCAAGGCTGATGTTGATAATGTACAAATTAACCTGGAGAAAGAAATTAAAAATGTTGAAGGTAAATTATCTGTGGGGATAAAACACCCATCCTTGAATGTCGAAAATGTTCAGAACGAAAATAGAGAAATGAAACAAGAATTCGTAGAAATAAGAAAGGGAATTGTAGAAAAGAACATACGATGCAAACAAAAATTCGAAAAATTTAGAATTAATATTTCAAATCAAATAAATATTAAGTTTTTTGAAATGACTCAAAGCCATGAAGATTTCAAAAATGAAGTATACATAGCCCAAAAGAAACACCAAAAGTAAATTGAAGATGAAATCATAGAGATATAAACAAAAGTGGACCAATTTCATCTATGATATAACATCGAAGCTGAATCACACCATAAAATTATTGAATCAGTGGAACATAAGAAAATTTGCCTAGAAAATAAATTAGCAGCAAATGAAACACAAAACATGTTAGAATTAGAAAAGACCAACCTAGAAATAAATTACTCTTTAATATTATAACTCATATTTTCAAAGCGAAATTATCTACTGATGTATATGCATCAACTTACTTTAATTCTTCAACAGATTTGGTAACAAAATTAGATTTATTAACAACCCCAACACAAAAAGTAATGCATAGCTATAAGTTATACTCCAAGAAAGTTTTCTAACTAAAACTCTTCTACCAGATAAAACGTTCTACAATTCACGTTCTTGATTGTTTAACTTAATTAACAATGGCAGGTGACATTACGCTCCTCCACCTATAGCAGGAAAAATGGCTATCTTACAAAGTCACTTAGATATGCAGGTGGCTTCCTATCTTGCCTTGGGTGTTTATATTCTGTATTATCTAATGTATTCAATGATTCTGATTGAACTATTTCTGGGTCTTCTGCTGAAAACTTTTCCTGGGGTTTTGGTTTCTGGTAAATTTATTCTCATTGATTGAGCTGGATATGTATATTGCCAGTTTGGATTGATGTGATGGTGAATATGATTAAAATCTCTCTTGTATCTAACATTATCTTCCATTTGTACTATAGCTATATTCTTGGAAGTTATGCCAATCACTTCACCCTTTATCCAAATTTGTCATAGGCAATCTCTAATCCACACCTTCTCAACTACAAGAAACTTCTCTGACTTTCTATCAACAGTTTCTCTTGTTGGTTTGGGTAGGAGTAAAGTTAAATTGGTCTGTAGCTTTCTTTTCAGGAAAAGTTTGGCAGGAGTCTTTCCACTAGCAGCAGTTGGAATATATGTTGTAAAAGAATCTGATTTAAAGCCTCTAGCATCCTCATGGATTTTTACTTTCTCAATGCAATTTTAAGTTGGTTTACTGCATTCTCAGCCAGGCCATTGCTTTCTGGGTGGTATGGTGGTGTATGAAGGTGTCTGATGTCTCTGTGTATCAGGAAGTTTTCAAATTTAGATGAAGAAAAACCAGAACCATTATCTGAAACTAAGGTCTCTGGATATCCTTGTGTTGCAAAAATGGATGTCAATTGCTTGATCATTTCATCCATCCCAGTATTTTTAACAATTCTATACTCAATACAGTGCGAGTAGGTATCGACTAAAACTAGAAAAATATGTCTCATAAAAGGACCAGCATGATCAATGTGTATGCATTCCCAGGCCCTTGTATCTGGTGGCCACTGGCTATATTCCTTTATGTTCAGTCTGCTGTTTGTTTGACAGTCAGTACACCCTTTCATGTAAATTTCTATATTTTCATTTAACCTTGGCCACCAAACATAACTTCTGGCTAATGCATTGGGGTGCACTATTCCTGAATGGCCACTATGAAGTAGTTTTATAACCTGTTTTCATTTTTGTGGAGGTATTACTACTCTATCCACCATTGAGAAAACATCCCTTGCAGATCAACAATTGCATACATGCATTCCAAAAAGACATTGGTAGATTATCTGGTTTCTTGTTAGGCTAGCCCTCCCTGATCCAGTTCTTAAGAACTTGGTAAGTTGGTTCATTATTGGTCCAGTCTGATACACTTCTACTGTTCATTGTTTTATTCTTCCACTGGTCGATATAGTTTACTTCTATGGTAGGTCTCATTCTTTCTGAAGCATCAGGCAGTCTAGACAGCACATCAGCATGTTGTATCAACTTCTCACTTCTGTAATTCATATCATAGTCATAGGCTGAGAGTATTGATATCCAGCATATCATTTGTGGACTCAGATGGTCTGGAACAGGATTTACTTTAGTGAATATTACCAACAAACGTTTGTGGTCTGTAGTTTTTGTAAATTTTCGCCCATATACATATTGGTGGAACTTTTTAATTCCATAAGCCATTGTCAGTGCCTCCTTATCTATCTGACTGTAGTTTCTCTTGGCATTAGATAGGGTACTCAAAGCATAGGCTATCAGTCTCTCACCACTTGGATTTAGATGACTTAGCACCATCACTACTCCATACTCTGATGCATCTGTTGTCAGGCATAAATCTGCTTCACGGTCATAATGTATTAAAAGTTTCTCAGACATCAAGAGAGATTTAACCTTCTTAAAGACATCTTCATGCTCTGATGTCCACTTCCAGACTTGATTCTTCTTCAAACGGTCAAATAATGGTTGGCCCACATGTGCCTTTCCCTTTAGAAAAGAATCAAAATAATTAATAAGCCCTAAAATGCTTGTAATTCCTTGACATTTGTAGGTTTGGGAGCATTATATACTGCTTTTGTTTTCTCCGGTGCTGGGATTTTTCCTTGTTCAGATATAATTTCACTAAAAATTTTAGTTTCTGTGCATTCCATACATATTTGTTAATATTAAGAGTTGCTCCAAATTCTTCCAATCTTTGACACACTTGAGTGACTTTATCCCTGAGAATTTCTTAATGAGTTTGCAGTGATGAGGATGTCATCAAAATATGGAATGACTCCTGCTAAACCCTTAACTAAGATATCCATCTTTGCTTGGAAAATGTTTGGAGCAACAGTTATTCTGAAAGGAAGTCGATTGTATTTGAATAATCCTAAGTGAGTGGTTATTGTTAACATTCTCGCAGTTACTTCATTTACTGGTATTTGATGAAATGTGGACTGGAGGTCAAGTTTTGCAAAATGTGATGCCTTCTCTAAAAGGGTTAGGAACCTCTCTTGTATTTGGAACTGGGTATGCACTCTTGCAGACATTTTTGTTTATCGTTCCATAATAGTCTCCACAAATACGTATTTTGCCATCTGGTTTGTTTACCACCACAATTGGTGTAGCCCAGTCTGAATTTTCAATTGGGCTTATTATACCTTCTTGTAATAGGTCATTTAGGGCTTCTTTAACTTTAATGCATTGTGCAAATGGTATTTTCCTAGTCTTGCAAATTACAGGTATTGCGTTTTCTTTTAACTCTAGTTGTACTGGCTTTGTTTTCATTTGTGCTAAATTTTCAGTAAAAAGTGATGGGAATTTAATCTGTATTTTGTTTCCGATATTTATTTTCTTTATTATATTAATCCTAATTTCCAATGGATGGAACCAGTTTCTACCCATTAAGGGTTTTATTTTTTTTATGTATTATATATAATGGTAGAACTCCTTTGTTTGAGTTCAACTTGACTTTGACCATAACCTTTCCGATAATTTCGACTGTGTTTCCATTTATGTCTTTGCTTGAACTTCAGTGTTTACTATTTTTTTTAGGCTTATCTTTAAAAATAGGTTGTCAATTCTTTAAAGACATGAGGGAAATCCTGAAGCCGCTATCTATTTCCATTTTACAATGTTTTCCTTCGATGCACACAGTTTGTTTAAATTCTGATTCTGAATTTTTCAGTGTTTTGATCTCATATCGATCTTTTGAGTTGTTTTTTCCAAAATCTCTCACTAGGGTTCCTCGTATTTCATACATTTGTTTACAATTGCGTTCAACATCTTCGGTTTTTTTTTGCAGTGGAAACATACGTGGTTAAAGCTACAATCCCCATCTTGTTCAGCATTTTTCTGAATTGGATATGATATGACGCATTATTCACATATTTTTTGACTGCTCAATTACAAGTTCGTGAGCTATTACTAAAGCCTTGATTCATGCGAAACCTAAAAGTGTGGCAATTTTAATGTCATTTTCCTTAACACTGTTAATCAAAAAGTGTTTTTCAACGAGTTTTACATACAACGGCCAATTACTGGGATTTTCAACATCGAATTCTCCTATTCGTAGTTGTATCATGGCGGCCATTTTTCGTTCCAAAAACTGTTTTTCAGAGACCCTGTCTGACTGCGCCAATTTGATGTGTAAGTTTCAACTTAATTTAATTCTCCAACAAATTTGGTAACAAAAATTAGATTTATTAACAACTTTAACACAAAAAATAATGCATAGCTATAAGTTATACTCCAAGAAAGTTTTCTAACTAAAACTCTTCTACCAGATAAAATGTTCTACAATTCACATTCTTGATTGTTTAACTTAATTAGAAATGACAAGTGACATTACATCAACATACTTTTGTTTATTAATTATATAAATTTAGAATATCATTCTAAACTAAATTATTAACGAAGACAAATTTATAAAAAAAACATTTATAAAATTTGAAAGTCAAATGACTAATATTCTGTATGAAAGATTTTAGGTTTTTTAATAATGATTTTACATAGGAATGGTCTAAAAAAGTTACAATTCTCTCATAATGATAGTATTATATAATATTATGATTTATTTGTAAATGTATTATAATCATATTAGCTAGGTTAGTATTTTTATTATAAAAATTCATTTATTATATTATACTGTTATTAGAATCTGTTCGTGTTATGAACTGCATATCTACTATGGAAATATGAAAAGTTATTACCTATTTAAACTTATAAAATAGTAGAGATCTGAAACAAATCTTTATAATTATTTTTGTTATATTAATTTTTTTTTTATTGTTAATCGTTAATAAATATTGTTAATGTTTATGTAAAATTTTAAGAAGTCTAATTTATTTAATTTATTTATTCATTCATTTTACGAAATCAAAATAAAGTTAAACACATATACCCACACAGATATATTATATTTATTTAATATTCTAATGACTGAATTAAAATAAATTTTAAAAATATATTGAAATTATATTGAGTATGGTTATTGCTGTAGAAAAGCTGGAAACTCCTGAAGAGAGTTAACCGCAACTTCTCCCTGAGTTTTATAATATATATATAAAAGATTATGATCGCACACTTAAAAAATAGTTATTAACACTTATGTGTAGTCAGTAGACATCTATTAAAACAAAAAATGATCTAATTTTACTATTACATTTTTTTCAGAAAATATTGATATTTTAATATAAATTTACAAATAAAATAGAACATTCTTTTTAAATTGTTAGTCAGTCTTAAAACATGCTGCTTTTTCAACTCTTTTTGAAGAGATTATATTTGCCTTCCACTAATCCATACTCTCTTACAACTTAGTATAGCATTCCTTTGTTATTTTTGTCATTTGACTGCAGAATGATCTAAAGTAAGTTAATATTGATTTAATAGTATAAAAATATATGAACATGTCAGTATCACACAGAGAACTTAATACAAATTAACATGTAATAGTAATGATTGGTAGATTCTTTATTCTCACACTACAAGGGTGCTTGCAAAAGTATATGAAAACTTTGTTTCACTTTGAAAACTAAAATTGTACATTTTTCATAGTTTATTTATATATTTATAATTACTTTTGAAAAATGTTTGTAAAATATTTATTTTAAGGCAAAATGTGTATTATATCAGTCACATTTAATTTGAAATTCGTAGTTTTCAACGTAACCAGTGAATAAAATTGTGGTCATCATAAAGCAGAAGTTATCATTCACTGAAAAGAATTTTTCATAACTGTCATAAGACATTTTGTGATATTTTAATAATTATAAGTGGCATTTTAAATTTTAAAAAAGAATTTTCTTGCTTAACGATGTTTTAACAATAAGTTATTCAGGTTTTAGCAGGGAGTTCAAACAATGTTTTTTTAATTACAAAACAGTATTACCAATAATTAAAAAGAACAATAGCTTATGTTTGAATTTTATATTTCACTTTATTAGTTTTCTATTTTGTTTACGATATTGAAATATTATTTTTTGATAATATTTTCATTTGAAAATGTATATTTGTAAAAATAAATTAAAAACTAACAAATACAATATAGGATAAAGATTTAACTTAAAATAAAATGACACAAATATAACCCAATCTGTTATTAGGGTCAGCCAATATGTTGCTTTTGGAGCTAATAGTGAAGAGGTTAATTACACATAAATTATATAAAAATCTTGCAATAAAATGACAAAGTAAAAAAGGTAAATAAAAGTTATTGATGTCTGAATTAAAAGAATTGAAGAAGATAAAGATGAAATTATTTTTAAAATAATATAAATTGTAAAATTAAATTAAAAAAAAACTAATCAGAGAAATTATGGCATTTTCATCAAATATAGATGCTTAAAAATGATAGTTTCACAAATAAAATGATGGAAGGATATTTTAACATTTTTATGGCTGTAAACTCAAGAATCAAAAAGGGGAGTTGAGGAACACTGAATAATATTGTACATATTTCAGACAAATAAAAAAAATAACTTAGTTATCTGTTGAAATGTGATACACGTAAATTTGGAGAAATTTTGATTTTATTTTTCAAATTATTATTTTATTACTAATTCATTTAATTCTCTAATATTGAATGCTAAACAGATATCTAAATATTCTTAACTAAAAAATAAAATAATGCTAAAAAGTGTTCATATTTTGATTATCCCCCAATTTAAAAGTCCAATAAACAATACCTATTTTTTATTCTTCTTTTATAAAATATTATTGAAGATGCCTCTAATATATAGCAACTTTTAAATATTTTGCCTTTAAACAATTTATTTTAATTGTTTGTATTTTCTTCAATATTCATTTTTTCTTTTATTTTCCATGTTACATGGAACTATTTTCTTTCTCTCTCTCTCTCTATATATATATATATATATATATTGAAATGGTATTATTTAGCCCACGTCCCGTTTCACCTACTATGTTTCATAGTACTATTTTTTTCCCTTGTTCAAAACCATCCCAGTTCACATATATAAACTTCTAATAATTTATTTTATATGTAATAGTGTATATTAACATGTATGTGCAGACATGTATGTACATCTGATAGTCATATTAATGTTTGTATCCGTATAATGTATATATATATTTATAAATTTAAAATTAATAAAATGGTACAATTTAAATTAAGTTGTGTGTACATTGTTTTATATGTGTAACCACCTACATATATGCCAAAGAAGTCATAATCCAAGAGATTTAAAAAGCATTACAACACTTTTAAGTTAATATAAATTGTATTATTTTTAGTAAAAAAAACTCTTTATTTAAATGCATTCGTATATAAAATTCAATTCCTGTGATAGTCCTACACACATTTATAATAAAATGTTTACAAACTTAAACTCTTTTAAAAAAAGTTATCTGTTTTTATAAAAGAAAAAGTTATAAATTTTTAGAAAATCATCTGTAAGCAATTAATTTAACCTGGAATCAAATTTTTAAATATATTTTAAAAATAAAAACTAAGAACAAGGAGTGACCTGTTTAACCCTCATTGTTTCAGCCAAGAAATGACAAAAGGTTTCATTTTTATGGATTTTAAATTATTGATGAAAATTTTGTAGAATGTTGTAAACAAGGCATTTGAGTTACCAATTTTTCTTGTATAAATAAGCTTAAATTTTCAGTAGGGGGTTCACTCTTTATAATTCGATATGAAAAATTAGCTTGGCGGCTAAGACCATACCATTTACTGGCTCTCCTTTTGAGAGATTGGTCTGTGGAGATGGAAGAATGGGGAGACCAGTAGAATGCTAAGAAGACATCAGGAACAGATCAGTCCAGATGAGAATGATGGAGATACAGCTACAGTGAAACCTTAGCAAAGATGTGGTAACAATTTTTCCTGCAGAGTTTTTTAAAAATAATTCTAAAAAATTATCTAAAAGTTAAGCTAGCTATTAACTTAAAATGTGCACAAATTTCTAAACTGTAATAATGTTCTAATAATTAAAGCTGATTTAAACCTGCAAAATATAATTTAAAATTCTGATAAAATAAGCTCCATAAACTTGCCTATTTCTTAAAGTAAATTCTAAAACTTTAAATGCTTGTTAAATAATAACTTATTCAGTAATTATTCTATTACTTGCTAATATGTGGTCATGTCTTTCTTATTCATTTTATATATGATTATTTTATAATTTATGCTGTGTCCAACTCAGAATGGAGATTAATTAAGGAATAAAATTTGAGGGGGAGATGATTAGAGGTTCTCTCATAATTCAGTAATTTCACTCTTTAGCACACAGACAAACTCTGCTCTGAAAGCCTAAATATATTTGTTAAGATATTATGTTTAGTTTATTATTATTGTTGTTGTTAGAATTGGGTTTTCAAGTTAATAAAGTAATTAGTTAATAAATGCAAGAATGAGTTATAAAGTATATTATATGTATTGCTTAAGTCCCAGATATGCTTTAGCCCTCTTTTGAGTTATATTATAAACTATGCAGACTTGTTAGTAAATTAGATTACTTTAAGTATTACTTTTAGCATGATTTAAGAATTCTAATTATGAACTGGTGCATGGTAGTTTTGTGGAATGAAACTATAGACTTTTGCATAACTTAAGTTATTAATTAATATTATATTTAGTGTGTCAAATGTGTCTTTAGAAAGCACATAAATGCATTTACACCTTGCTGTATGTTTTTTATATGAATGGGCTTCTGGTTTCAATGGACATCCCATATATTTAGTTTGGACAGCTCTTCTTTAGAACTGGAACATAAGGATTCAGATTGTTTTTATAAGCTGCTCCAATCACTGAACTATATGTTCAATTTATTCACAGCAAGTCAGTCCACTGGAACTGAGTACTTGGTATTGAATCCCCTGAGTAACTACACATTTGAGATGCACACATTTCTAGTAATATATATAATGCCATAGTATTTGAAATTACAATACAAAGCTCCAGTTAATCCCTCCATAATGTAATAAGATTTCAGCATTGATCTGAATATGTAGTCCAGTTTTGTATGTATATAATTTGCATAGAGAGCCTATTGCAGCTCATTAGTATTATTAGATGATCTTTTTATTAAATGTTATGATGATAAATCATCATTCTTGCACCAACTTAACCATCACAAACCTAATAGGGAGGGCATAGTAAAATTAAGGCATGAATAGACTGTAGATTATAGAAATTTTAATAAACTCTTTTAAACTATGGTGCATCAGATGAGATTTTGGTCTCCAACTTGCTCATCATTGTTACACCCATGTATGTCATTCAATGCACTCATGTTTATTTAATCTATGTTTAATAATTAAATTATATTATAATCATGGTGTTGCATATCATTCATAATCCATCCCAATCTTAGTTAAATTTCTTAATACTAGTGTTAATTATTGACTTGCATTATCTAGCCAGCTATAGAGGTGTGTGTTTATTTGCAGTATTAGTAATTTAGTTAATATTCCCCAAGTCTCTTGTTCCACTTTTTGCTACTGCTGCACACGAACTAAGAAACTCCGAGTGTAGCCTCATGTATGTTATTCATAGGGTAGCAAGTTATGGAGTGTTGGTGGAGGAGCTGAGGTACAATCTGATTTGAGGTCTCAACCCCTCATCTAGATCAGCCTTGGTATAATTTTCCAGAACTCTGGATTTTGTTGCATGAATGTACAAATACGCCCACTAGAATATATATATATATATTGTAATGGTATGCACCCTCTCAACAAGATAAGTTAAGGCAGTCACATCTCACTATAGTCAGATTTAAGGTCTTCATATAGGATGCCACGAATGGTGTGATTTAATTTTGATATAAAACTATATTTGTTCCCAATAACTAATTTATTATTAAAAAAGTTATTATATCTAAACCACATCAAATCAATTTTTACCTTAATTAACTTTACCGTTATGCTCAGATTTGGAACTCAGGGAAGTTTAACACTTTACTCTCTTCAGGGGTTCCTATCAATATTTTAAAGTAATATTAACGATGAATTTCACTAATGCTTTAAATTAAATAAAACAAAATTGAAGACTTCATTTAATTTATTCTAAAAAACATAATTATTTATTTAACAATTAAATAATTTAAATTTTACAATATATAAAAAAATATTTATATATCTATCTCCTTATATTAAAAATGTAAATATTCTCTTTATTTACGGTAGATATATTTTCTAAACCTATAACACTATGTGATTTTACAATGTATATAAAATATAAGTATCCAAATATTTAGACATTTATATTAACACTATTTTACAATAATTGGGTTATGCAAATAATAATCCAATCATTTGTATATAATACCTTCATTTGTTAAAATGATTGTCAGTAAGTTATATTTATTAATATAAAAATATATACTTCACACCAATGTTAATCATTTATTCATTTATCATACATTACTGTTATTAGACTATTTGGTTTGCTATAAACAATGTAGTGTCGTGTCATAGAAAATAATATGTGGATTTAAAAATAATTTAATCTCTTACCGCAAGTTCACATTATCCCTTTCCCGTATTAACATTTCTTAACTGATGTTTAAATCTTTATTAATCATAAATAAAAAAAGAAATTCTAAATTATTAATTCTCTCTTATTATTCATTTTTTTAATAAAATGAATACGATGATAAAGAAAATGAAATTAACTTTTTTCAATTATAATTTTCAAAAATCTTAAATGGTATTTATAAAAGTTAATGTTCCTTGTGAATGAAAATCCTTCATAGACACAGTTTTTTCATTCTTTGGTTGTTAAACATTAAAGAGAATAATATTAGGATGTCCTAAGTTGACATTTAGTTGCCTCTTTATATTCATCTTCTTAATATACCGTTCCTTTATTAACAATCATAACTCCATTTTGAAGATCTAATATTTTTATAATTTTAAGGCATTCATAATTTCATTTTGAAGATCTAATTTCTTTATAATTTTAAGGCATTCAGCAAATGATGTTATTCCCACATATATATTTGATTAGGCAAGTGCATTTTATCTATCCCATGATAAATTTGTGTTCTACCCACTTTGCATTTTCTTTATAATGTAAAGTACATTAAATTTGAATGAAGTTTTTATAAACATGTTCTTTTTTTAAAACGCCTGTTCAGATTTTAAAACATGTAATTCAAACAATTTTTATAGACCACAAAAATATATTTAGATTACTTTCTTTGAACAAATATTAGAAATTTATTCTAATTAGTATTAAATTGTTCAAAATATAAACTTCAACTTACACTGTTTTTTGAAGTCAAACATAGTAGAAGTTTTTATGAGGATATAGCTGACAAAAATAGAATCCTTAGTCTTTTTACAAAAGAATAGAATTATTATATTATATCTCACTCCATCAGCTTGCTGAAGCAACACATTCTACATTGTTGCAATAGCAATTAGATATTAAAACACTAAGTTACTTTCATTTCCTTTAATTTGATAAACTGTGAACCCAGAGGTCATTTATCACCTTGTCAACAGTCTTTTGTCAACGTCTTTTTTCATTTTAAAGAATGAAAAATAGTAACTTAACAAGTTATATATTTATTTTCATAAGTATAATAATAATGCAAATATAATGTATACATATTGATTACGTGTATGTATGAGTATATATATACTCCTACAATATATATATATATATAGAGAGAGCTTGCAAAACAAACTCTTAACAAGCTTTGTAGAATACCACCAACCTCACACCAATTTCTGCTACTGGAATTTTCAGTGAGGTGCTAGGATATTCAATCATTAGATTAAAAATACTAGAACAAGCCCATCACTGTATTTAATGTATAACTATTAAGTGGAAACTCTGAAATTTTCAGTCATCCATATGTCTATAAATCCAGCTATCTAACTTAAATAGCTATATGGGACTGAACTAAGTTCAGATACATAATATATTAATAGCTTTAAAAATATAAAATCGCAAAAGCCATTATAGCAAAAAAAAAAATTAAGTCAGATGTCACATGACTTACTTTAAAAAGCTCCTGTTTCCAAATGTTATATATACTGCTCGCAAAGCAAACTCTTAACAAGCTTTGTAGAATACTCCCAACCTCAGACCAGTTACTGCTACTAGCGTCTTCAGTGAGGTGCTAAAATATGCAATCATTAGATTAAAAATACTAGAACAAACCCAACACTTTATCTAATGTATAACTATTAAGTAGAAATTCTATAATTTTCAGACATTCATATGTCTTTCAGTCCAGCTATCTAACTTAAATAGCCATATGGAACTTTATTTTTTTCTATAGAGGCTTTGGCGATTTTATATTGCTAAAGCTATTAATATATGGTGTGGCTGAACTTAGTTTAGTCCCATATGGCTATTTAAGTTAGATAGCTGGATTGGAAGACGTATGGAGGTCTGAAAATTTGAGTTTCTAATTAATAGTTATACATTAGATAAAGTGCTGGACTTGTCTTTGTATTTTTAATCTAATGATTGAATATTCTAGCACCTCACTGAGGACACCAGTAGCAGAAAACACTCTGACGTTGGGGGTATTCTACAAACCTTGTTAAGAGTTTGTTTTGCGAGCTCTATATATAACATTTGTAAACACGAGCTTATGAAATTAAGTCATGTGACATCTGACTTGTTTTATATATATATTGTCTTAAACTATAAATTTCTCTCCAATAATAAATATTAATCTATTATTTCTCTGTGCTTTAAAGTAAGAACAAAATAGTTTTTTTATGAAATCAATTGTCACTGTTTTCCAAAAAAATATTTTTCCTGACTTATCTGCTTAAACTAAATGTTTTATAATTATCTTAATTTAATTTTAGTTGATTTTTATAAATATGAAATAAAATCATTATTCAATATGGAACGTCAATAACTAGCATTTATTCATAATACTAGTAGAAAATATCTAGGTTTTATATACTCATTCATACTCTTTACATGATTTGGATTTACTATATTGTATTTTTTTCTCATTCAGATATGAAAATTTAAACAACCATTAAAATGAAGAAAAAAAAATGTATTAAATAATATTTAATGCTCAATGAAATATTTTTTTTATTTGAAAAAGAATTTCTAACGAAAATATATTAATTGTGAAAGTTTAACAAAAAGTTACTAAATGAATTTTTATAAAAAATCTTTCCAACGTTCATTGCTCTTTTTTTTTAAAAAAAAATGAAGTAAGTGAAAAAAATTAGAAGAACTAAAAAATTACCCTATACGTTCACCTTAACTCTATAAGAATTATCAAAAAATATCGTTTCTTCTGAATATATATTTGAATTATTGTTGTTTTTTCTTTTGTCCATTTGTTCATTATCATGTCGCAGTTTGAAAATGATTTATTTACTTTTGTGCACCATTGTGGGAATTTTTCTTATCTTTGGAATAATTGGAAATATTTTAAACGTCATTGTTTTATCAAAAATGTGTTTAAATGAAGTCATGTCTTTTTTATTTAGGTTTACGTACTTAAATGATTTATGAACGTACATTATTAGTTTGCCAATAGTTTATCAATCTTATTGCCTGAAATATATGTTTTATATTGTAAAAAATTATTGGAAATATATATATGTTATTGCTTTATATTCACTCAGTGGTTTAAATATTATGACAATGACTGAAATTACTGTTCTTCGGTTAATATCTATAATAAGACCGATATTTTTTAAAGAAAAGGTTACGTTAAAACTCGTTAAAATATCGTTATGTTTTATATTTCTGACTTCTTTTTTGATTAATCTACATACTATGCAGATAGGCATAGTTAGAAATAACAAGTTCAATAATGTTACCATATTTGAATTATATATAGACTTTGAATATTGCAAAACTCCATCGTTTATAATTATAATAATCATTCATTCCTTATTGTTTTATGCTATTCCAGGTGTTATTATTTTCTTTACCAATATTAAAATTATAATTGAATATAATAAAGTAATGAAAAAAAAATCCAACAAATCATCCAAGGAATCAAAAACGTTATTTATTTTTCTGAACTCTCTCATTTTATTGTATGACATCTGTAGCATTCCTATAATGATTTGTGGATATTTTATTATTTTAAATCAGAATGATACAAAAAATATATTTATACGACTTTCATTGTCATAAATTACTATTTTATGTTATCTTTATCTTTCTGGATAAATCTTATTACCAACAAAGAATTAGAGAAGTATTTTATAAGTGGGTATTTAAACGGAATTTGTCAAAATAATTTTTTCTCCTCCAAAGGATGTTACACTGTATATCAAAAATCTTTTTCAATATAGCTACATCAATTGTTTTATTTTTTTTTTATCAAAAGCCATTACGACATATCAACTCAAGATATATTTCACTAATGTTGCTTATGAAACTGTAGATTGTAGAAAAAAATGTGCTAGTCCCAGAAATAAAGCTCATGAAAAGATGATATAAAACTATTACAAAATTTTTCTAAAATCGTGTGCAATTATTTCACTAATTCTGCACCAATGCTTCACTGTTAATATTATTTGAATTATATGCACCCATTGAGAATTTTTTGAACGTGTCACTCCCATCTCTTTCAAATATACGCACCTTCTGCATGATATGTAATATTTTAGAGACATTTTCTAAACTTTAATAATGCAGTAGATATTAGACTAAAACATTATTTGAAGACTGAAGTATGATTATCTTTGTATCAGAATTACAGTTTGATACGGAGGTGCTAGAAAATTTTTTTAGATGATTGGCATCTCAATGTTACTATGAAATCACAGTTCTTATCTTTTACTTTAACGTGACATTTTTATTTAAATAATTAGAAATTTTTTTTCTTTTCTATCAGGTAAAAACACATCTAGAATATATAATTATTGTTTTTAGATCTATGTGAATAAATATATTGCTACTTAGGTTTAAAGATTAATGGTATTGTTTGGACAAATGAAGACGTGATTAAAGTCTTTATACTACTTAGATTTGTCTGTTTTATGTAACGTTTGAATAATAAAATTAATATTAAACTATTCGAAATATGTGATGTAGTATTCCAAATCGTTCATCTCATCAGTAAATTATTGAATATGTCTTATTGTATAAGTAACAGCACGGTGAAATCTCACAACTATTTATGTCAAAATCATTATTTATTAGCAATCAAAAAATATTTTGGATGCCGAAAACATTTTACAATAAAAATGTGAAAGTCAATAATTTGCAGAATAAAATATATTTCAAATATTAAGCAATGATAATGTAAGTTTGCAATTAAATTACTTCCCCAAAAAGAACAACTGGGTCTCATCATTATTAACATTTAGACAGGTCAAATCACTTATTAAATATAAATATAAACACTTATTAATGTAATATAATTAAAAATGATTAGCTCACATGGCATAATTTTCTGGCATACATCATAGAGAATTTTTGCAAACATCAGAAATCCAAATCATAATTTTTTAGCCACTAAAATGAGATTTTTTTTTGTAAGCCTCAAATCTTAAATATACTAGTAAATTCAGTTAGTTTTATGCAAAATCATTTCAAATGATCTAAAAATTATTTTCATTTACATTACGGTGTGTCTTTATATTTACATTTAATAAGTAATTTGGTTTTTCCTAAAAGTTACCAACTGTGAGAATCTGTCCTTCTAGCTTAGGAAATACAGTAATGTCAAAAAAGAAAATAGTATTAATACATATGTGAAATGGAATTAATTTCATTCTTAAAAATGTTGATATCTGAATATTTTACTATATTTAACATATAATTAGTTTGCCAAATAGATACTTTAATAAAGAACGACTAAAATATTAATTTGCATGATAATTTTTTAAACAGTCATTCTATGTAATATATATATATATATATATTGTACCTAATTGAAGTGTCACTTAGTTCCAAGAGGTACTCAAGCTGATCTTAGCTTAACCTTTTGTTTAAAAATTTTGGATTTAAAAAAAATAATGATGATAAAAATGGAAATTAACTTAGTCAATTATTAAAATAGGATAATCTAAATATTTTAATAGTGTCAGTTGGTTTGATAAGGGATGTTAGGTAATAATTTAACATAAGCAAATGTTAGATTATTATAATTGTGAATTGATAAATAGTATTAAATGTATTCTAAAATAACTATTGTATAATCCATTTTAATGTCTAAAGAATAATAATTAGATATTATAAATAAGTTTTTATTAAAAAATAAGAATATTTGTTATTAGTTTTGTAGTTTAACATTCCAGTTATAGAAATTATTTAGATTAAATATTCATTAACATTCTATTGTTCTAATTTTAAAAAAATAATTTTAAGCAATTAATGTAATGCCAGACATGTGTGAGAATATGTGCATGCCTTGACATGGAAACACAAGAATAAAAAAATAATTTAATTCCAATATTGTTTAAAATAAGTAAATAAAGCAAATGTGTGGATAAAATTATTTTTAATATAATATTTAAGGGTTTAATAAAGGGTATAACTTTAAATTTTATATTCATTACTATTGTATTGTATAAATATCATTAAAAAAACCAATTGTTGCATAGTATTTGTAATACTAAAATTTTGACTTTGCAGCTGAAGGTCACATGGTATGGGAAAATTATATTGATTATGTCAGTAGATTGATTTCACAGCTGGTTTGTCAGAATATTAAAATTTAATAAAAATAGTTTTTATTGGTTTTTAAATGAATTGTAGGTGGATGAAAAATTGTGAGATAAAACAGAGATCTAGGGGTTATTTAGGGGCTGATCTTGTTTTGATTCAACTGGTGTTGGATCTTAAAAATTTTGTTAATAAAAAGGAATTTTATAAAACTTTATACTTTCTAAAAAAAGTAAAAGTATATTTAAAATAATTATTTAAAAATCATCTTGTAATGAAGAAGAGCTAGAAGAAAGGTAATCCATTTTCTGACAATTTTTTGTTACAATTGAGGCATTAAAAATTACGGTAAAATGTTTGAAGAAAATACAGCGTTTCATATTTTATTTACTTTTGATCTATTCATTTTTCTTTATTTAGAAGTAAAACTTAAATTATTAAGTATTGTTATGGCTAAAGACTTTATTGCATTAAACTATAGTATATCTCCTATTAAATTAAAAATACATATGAAGAAGAAATTAAAAAAAAAAGACATCCAAACATTTTAAAATATTAAAAATGGAAATGCATTAGCGTCTTTATAAATTAGAAGTGACATTAAATTTAATACTCTATTACTTAATAGATGATATATACATTTAAATATGCTCTTAACAGAATAATGTTTCTGTGGACAATATGTATTTTAAAATACTAATTCTCGTTTATGCCAGTAGTATAAAAAGAATTTGTTTGGAAGTAAAGCTTTAAAAGAATTTAAAAATATTATTAATGAACTTCTCTCTGTCAAATACATAATGCTTTGTTATTGGGTCCATTATAAATGGCCATACTTGTCAGTATTTAAAAATAACTTTATGGCATTAAATATAGTATATAAACGGAGAAATGTCTTGAACAGTAAAAAAATTTCTACTCTCATATTTAAAAGTAAGCAAAGAGAATTAATTTTAAAAATAAATATGTCTTGGAATATTATTAGGAAACTATTTAAAAAACTATATTTTAAAAGAAGCATTTTCCTAAAAGAGGATAAAGAACTTCAGATAAAGAAATATATATTATAATAATTATTCCGCGTTTGAACCTAGGATTATAAATATAAAAAAAATGTACTCAGCTGAAGAATTTATTTTGTTTTATGCTGTCTTAATCTTTTTTTTTTTTTTAAAAAAAAATTGTTTTAAAAAAAAATATTATTAATGAACTATTGAACATTTTCGTTTGGAAATTATTGCCATGCATATAAATGTATTAGTTGAAGCTTCGAATTCAAATAGATATCTTAACCTGGATAAATTGTCTACACATTATGAAATGGAAAAATCATCACGGAGCTGAAATATGAACTTGAATTAATGTATTATTTTTTTTTTATGGTCTGCTTTATTGGTTTAAAAAAAAAAAGAATGAAACCATAAAAATATTTATGCTATTAAATTTTTATGTAACACTTTTTGCATAAATATACAGGTAAACTAGGGTTATAATTTCAAAACAAAATAAGTTTATTTGAATGAGCAAATGTTTCTTGCCATTCTTAAGTAGATTTAGTTTATTTATCAAGCATTACACTAGCTAGTTTCTATTTAATAATTTTATTATAGAGATTTAAATATCACAGTCTTGTTTTCATATAAATGGGATGTTTTACTCAATTTTTATTATAAATTTACTAAAGAGGTTTATCAGAGAATATCTATTCATTTGTTTTGTGAATGTTATATTAATAATAATTGTAAATATTTTATATTCATCGAGAAGTAAATATTCTTGCATTTAATTTACAATTTCAAAAGTCCACTAGTTACTATATTTTTAGCATTTAATATTTTGTTATGTGTGCATTGTGCCTTGCCTAGAATTTTATATGCATTTAAGTTTAAAGTATTTTCTAAAGTAGTCAGTTGACACATAGTTTGCTTTGTTGGTTCGAACATTGGATATACGTTTTGTATTTTATAAATTTCTTGGAAATAACTTATTTAGTTTAAGTGAAGTATATATCTTGCTATTAGTTAGAATTTGTTAGCCTCAAGAGTTAGGCTTAGTTTATAATTTTTGAATATGCCTTATGGAGTCGAGAAAATCCTCCATCCTTATTGTATTGTATTTCCATGATTTGATAGTGCTTATCCCCCAAAAAAGGGTATTGTATTTTTCAGTGATGATGATCACATTTATAAGCATTGGGAATCCCATGAGAGGATTGTGCTTTTCTGGTGTGTGTTCCTGTTCCCAGATGTACTGTAGATGAATTCCAGACATCGTCATTTTGCCTCGAAGTTAGGTATTTTTGGAAGCCACCACATTCTTTTCTAGCTCTGAGGAGCCTATTATTTTTATATTTTTGTTGCCTATCATTCATGATGACTTAATGCTAATTCCACCACAGTAGGTGATGTTGCATTTGTCTTAGATTTGTGATGACAAGATATGCTTGTTTGAGGAAATGTATTTCTTCAGGTAGTTGTAGCTAATTTAGGCTCATAGGTATATCAATGTTTGAATTGTGTTGCTATGATAGTTTTATCAGGCACAATCTAACCAACAATAAGTTATATTTATTTTAAAGTATGTTAAATATGGATATGGTATAAGTGGCAATTCGCACATAATAATTTAATATTTTCATCCAGAATTTCGCCGCTGGATTTGTAAGTCTGTTACATCATTATCTTTAAAACATTGAGGGAATAATTTGTGGACTAAAGTTATTTCAAACAAAAAAGTATAACTGATCTCTGATGAATGATTGCCCCATACACTTAAGTTAGTTTAATTTTAATATTAGCTTAATCTGATTTAAACATATATCTAGCTATGATATTAGTTATATCCGTGAAACTAGTGATGATATTTTTAAAAAGTATTGTTGAATATGCTTACTCCAACTTAGCGTTTATTAAGTTGAGGAGTATAAAATTAAGCTTAGGGTTTTCGATATAAACATAGTTTTGTGTGTTATTCTGATTAGTAGATGACACAATAATGTTATCAATTAGTCTAATAAAGAAAAATAGTAGTGTGCTTATTAAGTACGTATGATAATTAAAGTTTAAAATATTTTTTTTTTGAGAAAAATATAATTATTAAAAGAAAGTAACAGTGAATAACCTTTGTAAGTTATTAAGTGTATTAGTGTAATTTAAATAAAACTATTAAGAGTCCAAATAATTATATAAAATCTTAGTGCGGTATTGGCATTGTTTGTATTCTATTACATTTATAAACATTTCTTCTCATTATTAATAAATCAAATTATTATTATTTCAAAAGTTTTGTTTTGTTTGTTTTACTTTTATATGAAAATATATTATTGTCTTGGGTTCCAAGTTCACAAAATCTTAAAATGTAAAAATTATTGAATCTTCAATTCAGAAATTTACAAGTATATTCTAAGTTAATTAAATATTGTTGATACTGTCTTGAAAATTAAAAAGCTATGTTAAAGTAAATGATTCTCGTATTGAATCACAAATACAGATAATTGCACTATAGCAGATACATAATTAAATATTTAGTTAAAGGTTTATTTTTTTAAAATTATCAGTATATCTTTCAGACTAAAGATTATGCAATATCAGATTAACAATATTAGTACTTCAGAAGAATATTTTAATTAATATTATTTTAAAAGCTGCACCTTATCTTATATTCACTGCACATCATCTATCATAATCTTAAATCTTATATATTTAAAGAATTCTAATCCATTTGCATTTGAGGTCTTTAGTGGTTGTCTGTGAGTATGGAAAGGCATTAAAAGTACCCTTGCTCTTTTCTCTGCTCAAGTAATATCTTAGATAATAGGCCATTATTAGTTAAATTTAAATTGATTCATTAAATTTTGTGAATTAATATTTGTCTTGTTTATTCTTTTAAGATTGAACATATTATAATTATTTTTGGTCAGCTAAGATGTCATTTATTTATTAATCACAGTAATTTTTTATTAGGCAACATAACTTAAACTTTAATTTTATACAAGAGTTTAGTTTTAAAATTCCTGAGGTTATTTACTCTTGTTATTTTAGTAAATATAATTCTGTAAGATAATCTTTTAAAGCAAAGCATCATTAATCTTATTCAGAGAGTGTATGATCTATTGGTAAGACTAATATGGTAAGCATTGATTAGAGATTTTAGATAATCTTTTGTATGGTTTATTAAAATATCAATAAGCTGTAGTAGTTATAGTTCATCAGTATTGGATTTGACCTTTATTTGATTATACATCTCTGGATCATCATCTCTTTTCTTTAAATTTATTGTAATCCCACTGAGCTGAGTCGTTTAGAGTCTCTCATTTATATTTCATTTTATATCATTTCAATTTTATTCCATTTCTTTTCATGTCATTTCTCATATCTTTCTATCATCTCATTTCATTTCTCTCTCCTTTATTCTATCTTCTTCTTATATATCTCTTTCATATCTTTCTATCATCTCAGCCATTTAAACATTCATTAAGAGTTTCTTCTATCATCTCATTTCATTTCTCTCTCCTTTATTCCATCTTCTTCTTATATCTATTCTCTTTCATATATTTTCCATCATCTCATTTCTTCTCTCTCTTCATTACATATATCATTTCTATTACTTTTCCCCATTTCTCTTCTCATTCTTTTCTTTTCCATCATTTATTCTTACCATTATCATTATCTTCATTTTATTATTAGCATTATTTTTTTCTTTCCCCTCTCTCATTTCTTTATTAGCATTATCTCTTTCTCTCTCTTTTCTCTTTCTCACACATCCCTCTTATTGTAGTAGGTTACAATTAGCATTTTCTCTTATTCTATCTCTCTTTCTTTTTCTCTCTTTCTTTTTCACACCCCTCTCTCATTCTATTAGGTTACAATATATATATATATATATATATATATATATATATATATACTCCAAATCGATGTCTGTATTTCTTCAACATAATATACGTAAACTTATAAATAAATATTAGAAAATACAGTAAATAATCTTTTTTTAAAAAGGAACAAAAATTATAAACGTTTCTACAATTTTGACTATCCCCAATTTCGTGATCTTAATGTTTACTGCCTGCCTATTGATTAAGTCTTGCTTGTAT
Organism: Epiperipatus broadwayi; assembly: GCA_028023455.1. Classification (NCBI taxonomy): domain Eukaryota; kingdom Metazoa; phylum Onychophora; class Udeonychophora; order Euonychophora; family Peripatidae; genus Epiperipatus; species Epiperipatus broadwayi. The sequence continues at coordinate 578,283 of JAQFVV010000368.1, forward strand.
TTATATATTAACATATCTTTCTTGATTTTTCTTTTATTATTATTTCTTTCAGTTTACAATATTTTAAGTTATTATAATTGAAATCAAAACCATATATATATATATTATTTATTATGGTCATAAAAACGGAAGCTGATAAATTATCATTATCTTTAGAATTTTGTTTCATATTTGAACTCTTTTTAATAGCAACAAGTGCTTCTTTGCTCTTTTCTTCAATGTGCATCTCAACTCACCTATATATCTGCTACCACATCTGCACATCTATTTATAAATTACACAATATTTATTTGTAAATAATGTTTCATATTTAGAGTTATTTATTAATTTATTTAATATATAACTAATAGCAAAAATAAGCTACGTTCCATATAAATCAAGTGTACCAATGTTACATAAAATAGCAGATTTGAAGTTCTTGTTTAGAAATTATAATCTTTGTAAATATTTATCAGATAAAGGCAAAAATATTGAAATTCTTCTAATGAATTGTTAAATGATGGATATAATTATGGTCATATTTATTATACTATTAAAAATTTTAATTTGAAATATAAATACAAAAATAAAATTAATAATGATGTTATTTCTTCTGATAATAAAATTTAGATTTCAATACCATATATTTCGAATCAACAGTCAAGTTTCATAAGGAAAATTTATAAAGGTATATGTGGCAAAGCATTTTATCCTACATTAAATAAATTAATAAATAACTCTAAAGATAAAACCTTATTTACAAATAAAAATTGTATCATTTATAAATGGATGTGTAGGGGTGGTAACAGATATATAGGTGAGTCAAGATGCACATTGGAGAAAAAACAAAAGAGCACTTGTTATTAAAAAGAGTTCAAAATACAAAACAAAATTCTAAAGATAATGATAATTTATCAGCTACTATTTTTTATGACTATAATAAATAATATATATATATATATGGTTTTTATTTTAATTATAATAACGTAAAAATATTGAAAACTGAAAGAAATAATAAAAGAAAAGTCAATGAAGCTATGCTAATATATAAATACAAGTAAGACTTAATCAATAGGCAGGCAGCAAACATCAAGATCAGTGAATTATGGGAAAGTTGACCTGTCAAAGTATTAGTTGACAAAGACTACGAGGATGGATAGTGGAAAGAGCTCCTAAGTGATGTTTATACTTTTTTGTTCTTTTTAAAAAAAGTTTATTTACTGTATTTTCTAATATTTATTTATAAGTTTATATATATATATATTGTAACCTTCTATTTATTTATAAGTTTATATATATATATATTGTAACCTTCTCCCCAAGACCGCTGTATTATAAATGAATCATATCACATGTTTTAGGAACCATAATCACTACTGTACCATAACTATAGCCAATCATCATGCCATCCACCTTGGTCAGCATAATCACAACTGTAACCTGGCAACAGCCAGCTTTCATTTACTAAACAGTTATGTCATGTTGGCAAGCGCCGTAATCGCATCTGTAACTTAGCTTCCTGATCTAGCTGGTCACCAAAGAATCATACCACACATTTTAGGGATTAAATTCTCTTATGGAACCTAACGTACTCACATGATCAAGAATATAAGCATGAAGAAACAAAAATGCAAAACTAACAAAATGATTCCTGGATTGAATAAAACTAGCATGAAATTGTCGATCTCAAGAAGATCACAAGGCAACTAATAAAGATAAAACTTCTGGTCAAACCAGCCCTGAAATCCACACAAACAAAATGAGATAAGTTAAATTTGATATTCAGCAAATTAATAAAATAACTAATAATTATATGTCTGGAGTGATTATGAAATTAAACTTATAGATGAAATGATAAGTAAATTATGATGTAGATGACTAAATGGATGATAGCAAGAAATAATAATTAAATAGAGGAATGAAATGAGTCTAAGCATGAAGAGAAAAGACTGAAGATGCATGGGAATAATGACTGATTAAGTTGATGATAGACTAAGAGTTAATGAATAGTTAAGGTGATGAAAGAATAAAAGTTAATGTATGATTAATCAAATATGATAATGAATTAATGTCAAATGAGAATGAATAAATAAAGAATTGATCAAGATGAAATGGAAAAATACTGTTAATGATGGAGACTGAAATCTTAAACTATGAACTAATATGGTATTAATAGTAAAAAGACAAGCTAAATAAAACTGGGGATTTCAAGCTTGACACAACCAGAATATCTATCATGAAGTTAAAACAAACTATACATTTTATACCAAAAAAAATAATTTGCATCTTAAAGCTTTGTTGACTTTCATAAAACAATAAAAGTAATCTATTTTAAGTTCAATTATAATAATTAACTAGATATAACTTTATTACAAACTTAAATTCGATCTTAAAATGTAACAACTAATTCTTCTCAAGGTTCTAACACTCAAAATTGTGATATAAACTATATTTGGGTCAGTAAGAAGGATTTTACCACTACCCAAACATAATGCACCTAATAGCTCTCAATATAACTTAAATTAAGAATTATATTTAGCAGTTACACACAAACTTTATAACTAATCCCAACTTTAAAATTTATGAATGGAAATGACTTTTTGATAATTAAAACAACAATAACTTACTAAATTCCTCTTCTCATATAATTATAAATCATGTGATCGAGATCAGTGAATGATAGCTCTGCAGATCTAACTAAATCAATCAAATCAAGACTATGTTTATCTTTTAATATATGGTTTAAAACAATCTGTACTACCAGTTATCAACATTTTGATTATTGTGTGATAATGCATTAGATGTACCAATAAATTACAAGAATTACTAAAATTATTATGATATAGCATAATATAGTTAAAAGTACTATATTGATTTATGATGATTTCAATTTATAATCTGATAGTTTGATAGCAATAACAATAATAGTGTATATATGTGGTAATTAGCAATAAGATTACATGCAACTACATAAATTTTTAAATACAACAAACTTTATTTACAGTATGTACAAATTTTTAATTCACAGACATGGCATGAAATAAAACTAATCTATTAAAATAATTTATAGATGGGACAAATACTTATTATCCCCTTGACCATATACTCAGCAAGTGATACAACCAAATAGAAAATAATGTTCAAAATATCATGTGTTACTCTTTGGCATATTTTTAAGAATCAGATAATAAAACTTATTTAAGCTGCACCAGCACTTAAATTACATAATAGCAGTATATTTAGAACTCTAGGATATGCACAAAGTTTAAATTTAGAATTACAACATTATAAAGTATTGCATTATCCCAAAGCCCTATCTTTTATCAGAATATGATAAGGGCAATTATCACATTCTGTGCAATTACTAACTTATTTAACTTTGAAATGACTAAGTTTAGTGCATTAAATGAGGATTCAACATTAAAAATCAAATACACCTAGATCTTATTAAGCATTACCTATGTCCACAGTTCAACCCTTGAATACATAACTGATCTTACAATTTTATTGTCACATCATTATTTGATGAAAATGAATCCATTCTGCTAATGTGCATCTCTTACTTCTACCTTAAAAATTTTCTAACATCATTAATAGATTTTGGCCCAGTCTGTCAACAACTGATGATGATCCCACAACATCATAAACACTATTTCGGTTAAGAAAACACTATGTTAGATGAGTATTCCTAAATTTAATATTATTTCATACTTGCTATATGATCTGGACCTAATATACTTCACCATACACGATGGAAAAACTATCTCTATATTATCATGAGGAATTTAACACTAAGATGGGAGACTTTATAAAAATAACATGACAGTTGTATAATAATATATGGCTGATTCTATACCTCTCTATGGATATACGTATGTGTGTGGGCCTTGCCTACCATGAAAAGACTAGAATTCAAACCATAGATATCCTTTCTTTTTAGGATTATTTATACTAATGAGTATTCATTACTGCTCAGATTCTATCCATCTTTTCTCTCATGAAATTAGCCATAGGTTATACTCCATCAGGCTATGCTCCATATAAATATTAATATATTGGATGCCATTCAATTGGAACATCCTATTAACTCAAAACTGTCACTAGTCATTCTCAATATCATAGCAAGACAAAAACAATACCAACAATAACAGTGAAAATCTACATATTCCATTTTATAATGTAAAATCATTAATGTATTAACAGCCAAACCAAAATACCTATGTCTAATGATCGTTAATCATTTTAGAAGGACAACTATATTTTTATTAAAGAGAGCACGATGGATTTAAGCAATTAAGATCAAACCTGCATTTGTATTCAAAGTGGACATGTTCATTTCTATAGCAAATTACAAAATGGAAAAGGTTTATATCAAATTTTCTTTTATATCAGAAAATAATACAGTCATGCCAATATATTTATCTTTGATAAAATGTCTGTACATTTACCTTTTTTTTAATATACCTTAAAATTAGTTTTAGACTATGAGATAAGTAAATATTTTATCACTCTATAAATAAACGATCTATATAATTTCCGGTTTTCTCTTAACTAAAAAAAAAACATACATAAAATAGATATCTATTACACATTTCTTTTCTTTCTTTAACTCAATGTATATATTTTTCATGCCACCATAAAACACATAGGTTTTATAAACAAAATTTCTAAACAACACATTACATAAGTAATATATGTAACACAGGAGTAATAAAAAAAATAATAAGAGTACACTTTTATCCATTAAAATTTTATATTCTGTTCATCCAATTTATTTTGTCCTGGTGAGTTAGAATAATAAAAACGACTCTTAAAAATGAATATTGTGGTTAGCAAAACATTCCTGATAACGCATATATATATATATTTATTATCTTGTTTGATGCTAATATATTTTGGGCAATATTCGATACTTCTCCAAAAGCTGAAATTATTTAATTGTTTCCATAGCGATAATGAATCAGGCAATTAACATTCATGTTTTTAATTGTAGCAGATTTTTAAAAAAAATGAATTTATCTACTTTGCTCTAGATAATTCAAAACAAACTTCAAAACAAACTTATTAAAATCTTTATTGATTTATTAGGTAAGCATTTCAAATGAAGTAGAACAAGAATCATTTATTTACATTTAAATCAAGATAATTTTTCCCTGAAAAATTAATGGAATTTGATTACAAGTAGCATATTTATATTTTCCTTTCTTTTAAAACTGTGAGTTAAGTTTATTTTTCCCTGCACAAAAATACATATATGTGTAGCTGTATTTAAACAGTCTGGGCATATTCCAACATTGTAAACATTATTATACTGATGGCGTATATTTCTCAATAAAAATTCAAAAGTAAATATTAATTTCACTTTATTCCTATTAGAAAAGTGTGATTATCAATATAAATAAAATTATCTAATTATCACTTTGAAATTTTTAGCATTTTAATCAATTGGTAAATGATCATTTCTTTTATTACATAGGTTCCCACGATAAAAATACGCAGACAATATAGAGAATGAAATCACGCAATCATTTTCTTTTCTTTTTTTTTACTAAAAGTTAGATTATTTCAAAATGACTTTTAAATTTATTTACTATATGTAATATATAACACTTGTTTTAAAATCATTTGGATTTTTTTTTTCCTTGGTATTTTACTTTATAAGCACAATCTTGTTCTGCTGGATAACAAGACTAGTGCGCGAAATATAAACATTATCATTTTTTTTTAGTCTACTTATAAATGATTTGTGTATCATTTCCAAAGAAGATATTCTAAAAATATACACAACATAAAAGCAAAGGCTTACTTTTTCTTGAATTTTCCTGGGTTTAAAGCAGTAGTTATTCAAATAAAAACTTATCTCCATGGTTTTAATTTCCTTCTCCAGTATAAATCATAGGAAATGTGCAGTCATGGAAGTGGCTTAAAATGATAGCAAGATTTTAAGATTTCTTATTCAAACATTTTTAGATAGCAAGGTAATCTACTTCCATACAATTAGATTTCAGAATTTTGCTGATTTTTGAATTTTTTTTTCTTATTTCAAATCAGAGCTGATGTTTGTGTTTACTTGGTTCTTGTTTTTCTTAATTAGTCCACCCCATCTACAGCTATGTTAGAACATATATAGTTTGTATTATATTGCACTCTGGGAGTAAATTAGACAATGATTTTGGGTATGCATAATTAGTATTACCCCCTCTGGCTTCATTTTTAATAACTATCCATTATTACTTAAGACAGCTTTATGTTTAGTACTAAAAAATATGCTTAAATAATTTACTATAATGATTTATTTTACAAGACTTTAACAATTTGATTTAATTATTTATTTATTTCAATGGCTATTCAAAACTAATAAAATAGCAATGTGTTTATCTACAAAACAATAATAATACTTTTAAATTGTTATTTTAGTCTAGTCAGAGCCTAGACTGGGTTTGAAATCTTATCTCCACCCAAGAAAATTTCCCAGTACATTCAAAATAATCTCTATTGAAAACCACTTCAGTAAGATTTTGATGTTAAATATATCATTTAAAATTTTGGAATTATTTATTTAGGGACCTAAATAAAAGGTCACAATATATATATATATATATTGAAACAGTAAGATTCGTATTCGAATCTTAAGTTTCATCTTTTTCTGTCGTCTTTCACTGACCGGTCTATCCCACCCAAATTTAAACTTTTTGGTATCGAATTGTGTGTGTAGCAATATTAAAAATGTATAAATATATGTAGAATTCAACATAAACACGCACACATTTCGATCTCAAATTAAAGGCAATAAATAGGGATAAAATAATATAATTTAGATTTCTTTTAGTTATATAATTTTGTATAATTTTAATCATTTATTTTGGATTATAAAGTTCGTATTTATTGCTTTGTTTAAATTTCGTTTAATAATAATTCTAAAAAAATCTGATGTAATATTTAATTAAAAGTTAAAATAATCTTATGTTCCCTTTTTGTCTTTGAAATTTAAAAGCATCGGTCAGTGATAGATAATAGATTAATTAAAGAAAAATTCCCCAAAATGTAATTAGTAAATGTAAAATGTAAACAATAGAATGGCAGCTTTCTTTATAATTAAAACCAACAAAATGCATTGATTATCCTCAGGGCAGATTAAGTAGAACCTAAAAATACCTTAACAAAAATGTGAAAGATCAAGATAAGAAAAGAGGCCATCTTAGACTTGCTGGAGACATTCACTTAAACTTTAGCTTTGCTCTCGATCACTGAGAGTCTCCAAAATATAAAAATAAATTGTTCCTGCCAAGGTATGACCGAGTAAAAGCACCTAGATTATTCTCCATCGGGAGATGGCCTATCGGATGCCGAACTTTCCATTGCCCGTCATAAATTCACCATGAAGATCTGCTGCCTGAAATAAATGAGAAAGCTGCTGCTGCTGTTAAAGTAAATGAAACATCTAAATACAAGAAAGAATTGCCACTCATGAACTATTTGCTACTAAACCAATGGACTCGGAAAACTTCTTATAAAACAGGTACCTGTCTGTGTTCAAACTCTAGAGTACTCTAATAACATGCTATAGCTCTTCTTCATATTACTTATCTAAATTATAAAATGTAAAAACTATCATTTGTATAACTAAAATTGAATAATTAATTTAATGTGTAAATTTCTCTAATAATCTAGCTTACCTCACTCTATCTTTCTTGGGTGCGTATTTCTAAAATCTACATTTTATCTATATTTATTATTTAATTATTGCATGCTCATAATTGTCTCAATTTTCAAAGTTTAAATCTATGATCGCTTGAAACAGTGAATGCGTGTCAAATTTTCATTAATATTTACTTTCATAAATAACTTAACTTTCATATAAATCAACACGCATTCAATGCATCATTTATTGTAATGCAGGGTCTACTACTTCGCAAATGGCTGGCATATTAGTTGTAATAATTCCCAGTTTATATATGTTTTGTATTTATTAAATCTTAATGAATAATTCTAGAAAATTACATTTCTTTGAGAGTCGCCAACGTTCTTTTAGTAAATGTTGATAATGTAGGGCCGAGTTAGAAATCTATTTAAATCTTATCATAATCGTTTATACATTATACATGTGTTACGTTTTAGAGACGCGATGACCCATTCCGCCGTGAAATTCCCGGATTCTTCAGGGTTGAAATTAACCCCAGTCGTCCTACACAAGCGGACATAATGGGTGCTCCCGTAGGACTTGACGACGTCATGCAGCCAGCCGGCAAACTGCGACATGGACCGCTTGTCCCTGGTTATGCTTATGTGACACCTTACTTCGTCGGGCCGATGGCAGAGACCAGCCCGACATTCTTATAAACTCATTCACGGCATTGCAGTTTCGATATACTGCCATTCCATATCGCCTTTCTAAAGCGTACCACGTGTTCCTTTACTTAATTTTATTATTCTATATATCACTCCGCCTCTGTATTATCTTCATAATTCACTCTCAAATAAATGTTTGCCCTTAGTTATAAATAAATATTTTAATTAAATAAATATATGTCTGCCGCTACTCTTATAACCCTTACTTTAGACTCTTGCATTGCAAAGGTATAAATCCCTCCAGGCATGCATTAGAAATACTTACTCGAGAATTTTAGGTAGCTAGATTACGCCTTCAAATAAATGAATTCCTTTTGTAAACAAATAAATAAATGTATTCTTTAAAATATAATCATGTCGCAAATCCCGCTACTGAAGCTTTTAATCCATAAAATATTATTAGTAAATGATCTTATTAAAATGTGTTAATAAATAATTTTAAACTATACGTCTGCAGTTACGTTTCATTTATTCGATACCCATTCTATATAATATTTCCTCGATTATGTAAATATGAATGTTTAATTAATATTAGTTTGATTATTGGCTAACTCGAAAATAAAATCATGAATCTCTTGCATATCCCTGACCACCGTGCCTAAAGAAATATTTACTAATGTCGCATCAGATGCGTTGTTTCGTGGATTGTATTGTGGAACCGATAAACTATGTTCGAACTCAGTACCACGGGTGGCTTCGCTACCTCGATGGTGCTGCTGTTCTGTGTGGTGGTCGAATTCTGCACTATGTTTACGAGTCACACGTTTTCTGACTGTTACATAGTAGAATTTTTTTTTTAGCGTTTGGCGCTTTCCAACGTGGAGCTTTCGATACAAAAAACCCATATATACCCTGAGCAAAATATAACGCATATAAATTTCTTTTAGCGTTCGTTACTCGAGTTAGCTAATTATTCTATATATATACGATTTTGTTTTGATAAAAATAATGAAAAAAAAATAAATCGAGTGAAATAATGTGGGTCGAGTGAATGAAAGGACAGCAGGCGTAATAACAAATTTAAGGAAAGCAGGGATGTGTGTGTAATTTAAGAAGGAATGAAAATACTCGGATCTAATGAAATATTTTTTTTATATATATATATCAAAAAAAAAAAAGTAATCAGTCGCTAAATGAGAAAGCAGGTAGCATTGAATAATTTATTAAAGCACCGTTATATATATAGCATAGACAGCAGAAGCTTGTTATATATGTTAACAGTAAATATTTTGTTAAAGTACAAATATATATATCATAGACAGCAGTGGCTTATTATACGTGTTACCAGTAGTTCGCTATAATATATATGTTAAATATGTTAAACGCAGCAATATAGAGATAGGGCAATGTAGAGTAGGTGAGGGCAGCGAAAGAGTGTTATAGGGCCAATATACCGGTGGGGAGTAGTCAAATGCTAGTAGTATAAAATAAATAAATCATATTAAGAAAATGGAATCAGAAAATATTGATATAGAGCAAGTAGATTTATCTGAAGCTTTGGAGTCGACACCCGAGCGAAGGGAAGCTCCGCAACAATACAGAGGATCAATGGACTTTAATTTCAAGTTCATTGAGGAAATACTCAGACAGAATATGCAAGAAATGAAGAAAATGTATGAGGAGGAAATGAGAAAAAGAAGAGATGAAGAATCAAAACAGAGACAGGAAGAAGAAAAGATAAGAGTTAGAGAATATCAGGAATTTAAAGACATTATGTGGAGAGAGTTAGAAGCCATAAAGGAACATTTTGGAATATCCCCAGTTAGTAAAAAGGAAGAAGAGATTAAAGATATGGAAAAGGAAAGGAAGTCAGAGAGATCAGACGAACCGATGATAGTAGAAGGGCAAGCAGGTAGTGTAGTAAATATGAAAAAGTGTGATGAGCAAAGAAACCTCATTCCAGCCGATGAAGGCCCACAAGAACCGGAGAAGGAAGTCAGCATTAAAGAAGAGATGAAGATGGACACTGGACACCAAAGCTATTTAGCAAAGATGATCCACATCAAAATCTTTAGAGGGGAGATAGGAGAAAATCCTCAAGCCCACTTAGAGAGCTTACAAAAGTTCTTCCAAGTTCATAAGACAGGGCCAGATGAGCAGATAGCGATAGCCAGTTACCATCTACAGGGATCTGCCAAGGACTGGTGGAATATGGTGAGATGGAAGCCTAAAACCATAGAAAAATACAAAGATGCATTAATGAAGCATTACTGGAGCAATGAGTATCAAAGCGGTATCTACAATACACTCTGCCAGGAAAAATATAAGACGATACCCCAAGAGACGCACACACAGTTTTTCCTCCACCAAGCAAACCGGTTTAAATCCCTTATGACATTCGCCTTTTCGGATTCACACATCATAGGGACCATCCAGTGTAGTATGCCGCTAACCATCCAACAATTAATGGCAGGTAGTCGGATAAAAGACATAGAAGAAATGATTGAATTTCTCACTACCTTGGATTTGAACCATTGGGCCAAAGAACCACCTGATAGAGGGCGAAGATTAGAAAACCCAAAGCCGCAGTCATCGATGACAAGAGATTGGTATTATCCACCTGACCCGGGGTTGTAAAAATATTAGACTATTAGGACGATTATTAAACGTATATGAAAATATTAAAATGAACTTGATATAATGAACTTGGTTGAATGGAATGTACTTTAGTCAAATAGGGTTTTAGATAGAAATTTTGTTATATATATTATTGTTTTAATTACTATTACTCTTAAAAAATTTTTTTTTATATTATACTAACTAATCCTATTCTAAGAATTTTTATATATATATATATACATTCAGTTTAACTAATTATTACTATGATTTTAACCAGACACGGCCAAATTAGGCCATTTTAATTAAACTATAAATTCTAGATCCGGGTATATAAATTGTTCGTTGCTTCATGTAATCTCTGCTTTCTATATTTCAATATATCTGTAAAAACAATAATAATGTTTTCGTATTTAAATTATGTAATGTAAAAATTTTTTTTTCTCTTTCTTGCCTCCTTTTGTCCTTCCTTAATTGTTCACGGGAAGTACAGGGAAATGAAACAGTAAGATTCGTATTCGAATCTTAAGTTTCACCTTTTTCTGTCGTCTCTCACTGACCGGTCTATCCCGCCCAAATTTAAACTTTTTGGTATCGAATTGTGTGTGTAGCAATATTAAAAATGTATAAATATATGTAGAATTCAACATAAACACGCACACATTTTGATATCAAATTAAAGGCACTAAATAAGGATAAAATAATATAATTAAGATTTCTTTTAGTTATATAATTTTGTATAATTTTAATCATTTATTTTGGATTATAAAGTTCGTATTTATTGCTTTGTTTAAATTTTGTTTAATAATAATTCTAAAAAAATCTGATGTAATATTTAATTAAAAGTTAAAATAATCTTATGTTCCCTTTTTGTCTTTGAAATTTAAAAGCATCGGTCAGTGATAGATAATAGATTAATTAAAGAAAAATTCCCCAAAATGTAATTAGTAAATGTAAAATGTAAACAATAGAATGGCAGCTTTCTTTATAATTAAAACCAACAAAATGCATTGATTATCCTCAGGGCAGATTAAGTAGAACCTAAAAATACCTTAACAAAAATGTGAGAGATCAAGATAAGAAAAGAGGCCATCTTAGACTTGCTGGAGACATTCACTTAAACTTTAGCTTTGCTCTTGATCACTGAGAGTCTCCAAAATATAAAAATAAATTGTTCCTGCCAAGGTATGACCGAGTAAAAGCACCTAGATTATTCTCCATCGGGAGATGGCCTATCGGATGCTGAACTTTCCATTGCCCGTCATAAATTCACCATGAAGATCTGCTGCCTGAAATAAATGAGAAAGCTGCTGCTGCTGTTAAAGTAAATGAAACATCTAAATACAAGGAAGAATTGCCACTCATGAACTATTTGCTACTAAACCAATGGACTCAAAAAACTTTTTATAAAACAGGTACCTGTCTGTGTTCAAACTCTAGAGTACTCTAATAACATGCTATAGCTCTTCTTCATATTACTTATCTAAATTATAAAATGTAAAAACTATCATTTGTATAACTAAAATTGAATAATTAATTTAATGTGTAAATTTCTCTAATAATCTAGCTTACCTCACTCTATCTTTCTTGGGTGCGTATTTCTAAAATCTACATTTTTATCTATAGTTATTATTTAATTATTGCATGCTCATAATTGTCTCAATTTTTCAAAGTTTAAATCTATGATCACTTGAAACAATGAATGCGTGTCAAATTTTCATTAATATTTACTTTCCTAAATAACTTAACTTTCATATAAATCAACACACATTCAATGCATTATTTATTGTAATGCAGGGTTTACTACTTCACAAATGGCTGGCATATTAGTTGTAATAATTCCCAGTTTATATATGTGTTGTATTTATTAAATCTTAATGACAAAAATTAACAAAGCGTATGACACACTTGAATGAGAAGCTATAAAGATACACAGAAATTATTACAAGCTAAACGCTTTCAAGGCCTATGAATATGAGGCAAAAGGCCTTGAAAGCACTTAGCTTGTAATAATTTCTGTGTATCTTTATAGCTTCTCATTCAAGTGTGTCATACGCTTTGTTAATTTTTGTATATTAAATTATCGAATGAGAAGTCTTAAAATCTTTAATATTTTATAAATCTTAATGAATAATTCTAGAAAATTACATTTCTTTGAGAGTCACCACATTCTTTTAGTAAATGTTGATAATGTAGGGCTGAGTTAGAAATCTATTTAAATCTTATCATAATCGTTAATACATTATACATGTGTTACGTTTTAGAGACGTGATGACCCATTCCACCGTGAAATTTTCGGATTTTTCAGGGTTGAAATTAACCCCAGTCGTCCTACACCAGAAGTCATAATGGGTGCTCCTGTAGGACTTGACAATGTCACACAGCCAGCTGGCAAACTGCGACATGGACCGCTTGGCCCTGGTTATGCTTATGTGACACCTTACTTCGTCGGGCCGATGGCAGAGACCAGCCCAACATTCTTATAAACTCATTCACGGCATTGCAGTTTCGATATACCACCATTTTATATCACCTTTTTAAAGCGTACCATGTCTTCTTTTCTTAATTTTATTATTCTATATATCACTCAGCCTCTGTATTATCTTCATAATTCACTCTCAAATAAATGTTTGCCCTTAGTTATAAATAAATATTTTAATTAAATAAATATATGTCTGCTGCTACTCTTATAACCCTTACTTTAGACTCTTGCATTGCAAAGGTATAAATCCCTCCAGGCATGCATTAGAAATACTTACTCGAGAATTTTAGGTAGCTAGATTACGCCTTCAAATAAATGAATTCCTTTTGTAAACAAATAAATAAATGTATTCTTTAAAATATAATCATGTCACAAATTCCACTACTGAAGCTTTTAATCCATAAAATATTATTAGTAAATGATCTTATTAAAATGTGTTAATAAATAATTTTAAACTATACGTCTGCAGTTACATTTCATTTATTCGATACCCATTCTATATAATATTTTCTCGATTATGTAGATATGAATGTTTAATTAATATTAGTTTGACTATTGGCTAACTCGAAAATAAAATCATGAATCTCTTGCATATCCCTGACCACCGTGCCTAAAGAAATATTTGCTAATGTCACATCAGATGCATTGTTTTATGGATTGTATTGTGGAACCGATAAACTATGTTCGAACTCAATACCACGGGTGGCTTCGCTACCTCAATGGTGCTGCTGTTCTGTGTGGTGGTCGAATTCTGCACTATGTTTACGAGTCACACATTTTCTGACTATTACAATATATATATATATATATTGTACCGGTATAAATCCACCACGCTTACTCATACACAGTACCCGAGTTCAAACCCAGTCCACGTTTAAGAATAAATTCCCAAAACGCCAACTGAATTCAAACCCAAACCCCGGCATGACCAACCGATGATGACTTTACACCAGCACAGGGTTATCCCTTTTCTAGCTCAGCTTAGAACATGGACTAAATTCTTACAGTTAATGATATATAGATTTATTAGACTATAGATACTGGAACGGTCATTTATGTAACGTATATATTTAAGTTGCCAATACAGACAGTAAGTGGCTAAATAGACTTAGAGAGTAATAAGGTGGAGGACACAAAGATTAAGATTAAATAAAGTGTTTAATAAGCAAAATATAAAGCATATAAATATAGTGTTAAATAAGACAAATAGAAAGCACATGAATATAGTGTTATATAATAGAAATATACAGCATATAAATATAGTGTTATACAGTACGGTAAGACTTCATAAATCCTCTTGTATTTGGCTACTAGTCTTTAGTGAACGTTTTATTTAATAAACAAACTTATGCCAATAGCTGGGTAGTTAAATGATTGACGGGTGGTTAAGAGAATCAGAGTATTTGAGCACTGGAAAAAATATTTATCTAAAGATTTTTATTAACTTATTTTATTAGAATAGGCTCGAGCCGGAACGTAGACGAACAGTGGAGGTGGTTTTATATAAATACGACATAAGAGATAGATGTGCTGGTGGTTTTATATAAATACAACATGGAAGATAGATGAACTGGTGGTTGCCTGGATTCAAGAGCCCTACAGTAATCAATTGCGGTGCATTAACGGAATACCGGGCGGCTTGTACTTTGACAAGGCTTAATGCCCCCAAGTAGTTCCGGGACACGACAACCAGCCGGGATCATTTCGAACCCCGGTGATCCAAGAGATTACCGGGAAAGAAAAACTGCTTTCATTCCCCAATGGTAGAATGGCGAGACGCTAACTTCAGCGAAGGGAAGGCATTGCCACAGACGTGAAGGACGAATACTTGAAGCGGATTTTTTAAAAGAAATTATATAAAACCTGGAAACTATTTGTCTGTTTCTACGCCACAGGCTGAGATCCTTATCCCAATAAAAACATAGCGAAATTAAACTGACGGTGACAACAATAATTAGTTAAATTTACTCTGAAACTCTAACCCTTCGGGTTGACAGGCGGTAGCGATAGTATCAAATTATTCAGTGAATTATTTCTCATATTATACATAACATTAATGAACACTTTGAAACTATTATATATATATTTAAGATTGAAACTTAGATTGTAATTTTATAACAACTTAACATAGAATAATAAAGTGATTTAACATTTACTAACTCGGAATGTGAAAGAATATTTAATTCAGAACATGAAATTACTTTTAAATTAAATTGATCATTATTACACACTAGTTTACACAGATTTGGAAATATTACTATTGGCAATGTTTGTTTATGAAATAAGCAACATAAGAAAATATAAATGCATTCAGTTGAAATATTATTACTATTAATTACAATTTTATAAATGATTTCTAAAGACTAGAGCAGAGGATTAAAAAAGAAAAGAAAATTTACTGACAGGTTAAATAATAGCATTATAAATGATATAAAAACTTACATATAATTTATTTGATTGATAACATTAAGCTCGGGAGAAAGTTAAAAGTTCGTGTAACACAGTTACTCTTCTTTCTTCATCCGGCTTGCTTTTCCCGATTGATATTTCCGACGAACGTAGGCGCGCATTTTGAAAGTTATTTGCAAGGCATTGTCAATTTGGAGATTGGAAGCTGGAAACTACGAAGCACATACAACATGATCAGTCAGCGGCACGAAGATTCAATTTGGCAGGACAGAGATCAGCTCCTGGCACTTAGCCCATCAACATTGCGGTTTACAGGTAAGCTTCTTAATAAGATA
The DNA here is from genome assembly GCA_028023455.1 of Epiperipatus broadwayi. Classification (NCBI taxonomy): domain Eukaryota; kingdom Metazoa; phylum Onychophora; class Udeonychophora; order Euonychophora; family Peripatidae; genus Epiperipatus; species Epiperipatus broadwayi. The sequence continues at coordinate 594,393 of JAQFVV010000368.1, forward strand.
TTTGAATTATTGTTAACTGCTGTGTTGTCTCGAGACTACCTCTCTCAAACACGACCAAAGTTAGAATGTAAGTTTTTTTCTAGAATTTGCCACTGCTGACCTTTCCGACTTGTTTTTGTTTTAGGCTCCGCCTACTTTCTCTAGCCTCTAGCGATGCAGCTTGACCAACAATCAATTATCTGTTTTTAGCAATCTTTTAATTTAATATGCTATTTTTAAATCGATACATTAATTACATATAAAAATTCCTTACTAATTTTGAATACAACTTAATTGCTCTGAACATTTGTGCAATTAGATTTTAATTAAAAACACTGATCAAAGGAATGTGATTTTTGATCAGTATTTTTAAACGACTTTATACAATTTTAAAACTAAAATTTAAAACAAATACGCCCGCACTGAAACTTTAAATTAAATGATATAAATTCGCAAACCACGCACACACAAATATTATTTCATGGTTTGCGACATTTATATACGGCATCTTTACACATTGACTGATAAACTATAAAATATATAACTAATTTTTATTATAAATTAAAATAGACAAAATCTCACTGCGGGCGAACAGTGGTTTGAATTACCGTACATAAAAACACCTGAAACGAAGATCGGTTCTCCGATCTGTCTGTTTCATTTCTTGTCACTTTATAAAAAAAAACAACAAAAAAAAAATGATTATACATAATTTCTGGTTACATTTTTTTCATTCATTTCTTTACATAATTGATTTTTTTATTGATTTGACCTTGGAGAACAGTCTGGGTGAGGGTTTGAACTTAATATTTACAAAGGTGGGTATATTGCCGTAATTCCTTTTCTCATCATCATGTGCATGTCATAGTGGTCATTTTCCGGGTTATCATTTATTGTATATCTCTACCTTCTCCCTGGGTCGGGAGGTATATAAAGGTTATAGGTATGTCTTTTTAGATCTCTTAGTAAAATAGCAAAAGCGGTCACCATATTGTGCTTTGGTATATTATTATATTGTTCATTATTAAAAGTATCTTGCTTTAAAAGAATTTCTCTAACTTTCTGTGATCTAATGGCATCCATTATAACATTTTCACTTTGGGAGTTGAGAAGTCTTTCTCCATTTTTTATGAAACTATTTTTTTTAACATATGTCCATGCTTTAAAACAAAGTTTATTATTTCTGTTTAATGAGTTCAGCTCCTCATCAATTTTGTTCTGATCATATTTCATAAACAAATAATTATAGGTTTTATTAAAATGGGCAGCATTGTACACAACTAAAGATCTGTCCACTTTCTTCGTTTTCATATCAAGAGGCCATTCAGCATCATTTTTAAACTTTAACTTTGATGACTTCATTAATCCACTTTTCCACAGAACATCTTTATAATTATTATGAAAATATAACTTCTCATTAATTATGATTTCAGAAGATTCATCCATAACAGTATGTATTGTTCTATTAATATTTTTCATCATCGATACAGCCACTCCATTAGATGGTGGTAAACTGATATAATCACTTTGGGATGGGCTGGCTTGCAGTAAATTTGAAACCACCATTTCCTCAGTACTTTCTTCATTCTTGGCTAAATCTGCTAGAGTAAAACTTTGGCTATGAGTAATCTCTGTCAAATCTAATTCCTTACATTTTTGTTGAGTAGAGTTGGCATTTGTATTCATTAATCCAATCTCATGGGGTTCCAACCTTATTTTAGTTGGTTGAGGTTCTGTGTCCTCTGCTCCACTCCTCGCACTATTGCTTTCCTTGCTGTCCTCAAGATCTCCCGGGGTGGCCTGGTCATCTTCATTTTCCATTCCTGGGTCTTCAGAGGGATTTATTTCTTGCTGACGCTTTGCACTTTCTAAATTTGAGTTGGCTCGGATGCCTCGTGCTTCGTCGATCCTTTCCAGCCTCTCCAACATCATCATCATAATCTTCCTGTACTCTCTCCCCTCTCTGAGGATCGCGTTAAACTTCGCATCGCGATCGTGCTCCCTCTGTTTGTTTCCTTCTATTTCTGCCATTTCTGCTTCGTTTTTACTGATAAATGTCTTCAACATAAAAATTCGCTTTGTACAACGCTTTGATTTTTTTATATATATCATAAAAGGTTACTGATCCCTGCTCCTTGTGCCAAATCCTCCTCCGCTGCTGATACTGTTTGTGTGGCTTACTTCCTTTCTCTCTTTTCTTCCTTCGCCTACGTTCAGTCTGGTTTTTGTTATCTACGTTTTTTTTTTTATTTAGGAATATCATATGACATGTCTAAAATCATTACTAAAAATATACAGGGAAAAAAAAACTTTCTTTCACCCAGTTCGCACTGTTCTCCTCAGTCCTATAATACATACATATTCATAATGGGTACATAACATAGTATTTTTTTTTTTGTATTTCTGTCAGTAATTCTCTCTTTTTATATATGCCACCCTACTCTCTTTTAAAACAACACTCGCCACTGCTGTATGGACAAACATGTTTGCTGACAAATTTATTTGATAGGCGCCAGCCAGCAACATGTGACCAATAGATAATTTAATCTACTGATCCCCAAATATATACTTTTATATGACCTAATAATTTTTGATTTAAGATTTATATATGCAAAAAAAAAATTTAATACTGACTCCGGTAAGGTTTTTTTTTTTTTTATATTACAACATACATATATATGCACACACGTTTTTATTTTTAAAACTCAAGAATGATCCTACTTCTTTGTTCTTTTTTCACAAAAAATATTTTTCACAACAAACGAAAATATATATATATGCGTACACATTTTTATTTTTCAGAACTGGACTTAATTCTACTTCTTTATTTTTTTCATATGATTTAAACGACAAGAATGAACTCGCAAAAACATTATGGAATACTCATTTATTTTAATTAATTACACGCACGAATTGCTTCCGCTCTCTTTTCAAAAAAAAAATCTTCACTCTGACTTAACAATATTTGGGAGTACTATACTGAACCTTTGTGTGAGGGAAAAAAAATTTTATACATTTGTTTTATTACTATAGTTTTCACTTGCGCATTTTAATACGCCAAATACGTATCAATATTATGACTCGACACAAAAAAAATTGAATATTTTTATCATTTAACTGTTTCCTTCCGTTCACTCTGCAGGGTGTGGGAGATTTCTTCATTCGAGCACCACGGAGGGCGTCCAAAAATATAATAACTGTACCGGTATAAATCCACCACGCTTACTCATACACAGTACCCGAGTTCAAACCCAGCCCACGTTTAAGAATAAATTCCCAAAACGCCAACTGAATTCAAACCCAAACCCCGGCATGACCAACCGATGATGACTTTACACCAGCACAGGGTTATCCCTTTTCTAGCTCAGCTTAGAACATGGACTAAATTCTTACAGTTAATGATATATAGATTTATTAGACTATAGATACTGGGACGGTCATTTATGTAACGTATATATTTAAGTTGCCAATACAGACAGTAAGTGGCTAAATAGACTTAGAGAGTAATAAGGTGGAGGACACAAAGATTAAGATTAAATAAAGTGTTTAATAAGCAAAATATAAAGCATATAAATATAGTGTTAAATAAGACAAATAGAAAGCACATGAATATAGTGTTATATAATAGAAATATACAGCATATAAATATAGTGTTATACAGTACGGTAAGACTTCATAAATCCTCTTGTATTTGGCTACTAGTCTTTAGTGAACGTTTTATTTAATAAACAAACTTATGCCAATAGCTGGGTAGTTAAATGATTGACGGGTGGTTAAGAGAATCAGAGTATTTGAGCACTGGAAAAATATTTATCTAAAGATTTTTATTAACTTATTTTATTAGAATAGGCTCGAGCCGGAACGTAGACGAACAGTGGAGGTGGTTTTATATAAATACGACATAAGAGATAGATGTGCTGGTGGTTTTATATAAATACAACATGGAAGATAGATGAACTGGTGGTTGCCTGGATTCAAGAGCCCTACAGTAATCAATTGCGGTGCATTAACGGAATACCGGGCGGCTTGTACTTTGACAAGGCTTAATGCCCCCAAGTAGTTCCGGGACACGACAACCAGCCGGGATCATTTCGAACCCCGGTGATCCAAGAGATTACCGGGAAAGAAAAACTGCTTTCATTCCCCAATGGTAGAATGGCGAGACGCTAACTTCAGCGAAGGGAAGGCATTGCCACAGACGTGAAGGACGAATACTTGAAGCGGATTTTTTAAAAGAAATTATATAAAACCTGGAAACTATTTGTCTGTTTCTACGCCACAGGCTGAGATCCTTATCCCAATAAAAACATAGCGAAATTAAACTGACGGTGAGAACAATAATTAGTTAAATTTACTCTGAAACTCTAACCCTTCGGGTCGACAGGCGGTAGCGATAGTATCAAATTACGCAATGAATTATTTCTCATATTATACATAACATTAATGAACACTTTGAAACTATTATATATATATTTAAGATTGAAACTTAGATTGTAATTTTATAACAACTTAACATAGAATAATAAAGTGATTTAACATTTACTAACTCGGAATGTGAAAGAATATTTAATTCAGAACATGAAATTACTTTTAAATTAAATTGATCATTATTACACACTAGTTTACACAGATTTGGAAATATTACTATTGGCAATGTTTGTTTATGAAATAAGCAACATAAGAAAATATAAATGCATTCAGTTGAAATATTATTACTATTAATTACAATTTTATAAATGATTTCTAAAGACTAGAGCAGAGGGATAAAAAAAGAAAAGAAAATTTACTGACAGGTTAAATAATAGCATTATAAATGATATAAAAACTTACATATGATTTACTTGATTGATAATATTAAGCACGTAAGAAAGTTAAAAGTTCGTGTAACACAGTTACTCTTCTTTCTTCATCCGGCTTGCTTTTCCCGATTGATATTTCCGACGAACGTAGGCGCGCATTTTGAAAGTTATTTGCAAGGCATTGTCAATTTGGAGATTGGAAGCTGGAAACTACGAAGCACATACAACATGATCAGTCAGCGGCACGAAGATTCAATTTGGCAGGACAGAGATCAGCTCCTGGCACTTAGCCCATCAACATTGCGGTTTACAGGTAAGCTTCTTAATAAGATATTTGAATTATTGTTAACTGCTGTGTTGTCTCGAGACTACCTCTCTCAAACACGACCAAAGTTAGAATGTAAGTTTTTTCTAGAATTTGCCACTGCTGACCTTTCCGACTTGTTTTTGTTTTAGGCTCCGCCTACTTTCTCTAGCCTCTAGCGATGCAGCTTGACCAACAATCAATTATCTGTTTTTAGCAATCTTTTAATTTAATATCCTATTTTTAAATCGATACAGTAATTACATATCAAAATTCCTTACTAATTTTGAATACAACTTAATTGCTCTGAACATTTGTGCAATTAGATTTTAATTAAAAACACTGATCAAAGGAATGTGATTTTTGATCAGTATTTTTAAACGACTTTATACAATTTTAAAACTAAAATTTAAAACAAATACGCCCGCACTGAAACTTTAAATTAAATGATATAAATTCGCAAACCACGCACACACAAATATTATTTCATGGTTTGCGACATTTATATACGGCATCTTTACACATTGACTGATAAACTATAAAATATATAACTAATTTTTATTATAAATTAAAATAGACAAAATCTCACTGCGGGCGAACAGTAGTTTGAATTACCGTACATAAAAACACCTGAAACGAAGATCGGTTCTCCGATCTGTCTGTTTCAATATATATATATATATATATATAAACAAATTTGTTAAAAGTATTTTATTTAATAGTAATATTTGCAAGGATGTAAAGGTAAAAGAAAAATATGATTTTATTTCTTAGCCATATAAATTGTCTTCTTATAAAATTGTAAGTAGAAATAGTAAATTGTTTGGAAATAAGAAAATTGCTTGGAAAAGGGGTGTTACATTGAATAATTTATTAATAATCCAAAAGAAATTTTTGATAGAAAGACTATTCCTGCTGTAGTATATTTTATTCCTTGTTTATTTTGTAAGAAGGTTTACATATGTCAGAGTAGTTTGAGTGTAAATGAAAGAATAAAGGTTCATAAAAGTAGAGTTAAAAATAGATATCCTAGTTCTGCTTTGTATGTCCATGAAAAAGATACAGGCCACATTATTGATTTTGATGAAGCTAAGTTTGTTTTCTTTGAGAGAAATGAAATCAAAAAAAGAATTAAAGAATCTTTATTATTGAAAATTTATTATTCTGAAGCAATTAATTTATTTAAGAGTTCTTTTAATATTAAGGATGGATGGGAAGTGAATGGATTTGTGGGTAATGTTTAATATTATATATATTGTGTAGTTTTAGTAGTTCTTTACACTTGAGAAGTCTGCTTGTAGCAGTGAAATCTTTGGTAGTGTTTTAATATTATTTTTATGCTGGTCTGGTTGAATTTTGGATTTGGGGTAATTATATATATATATATATATATATATATATATATATATATATATATATATATAAACACTCAAGAGTTTGTGTTTAGATCTATTTTCTTATTCCTGTCTTTCACTGATGATAGCAAATAGCTTGAAATCATGATCTGAAGGTGGAACTAAAGTTAGAGATAGTGAATGCTTGCTCTGATGTTTATGTAAACAAACTTATGCTTGATAGTGTTTTTGGTAGAACACCATCTAGTGTCATAAATACAAGCGTTAGCAAGTTTTAACTTGTGTTTTTGTTTTTCATATATGTATATTGATAATATATGACTTAAAAAACATGCAAAATCAGAATACAAAAAATATGATATTTTTTTATAGTAATCATCCATTATAAAATTCAACCATTTTCAAATAATTTCAGAATAAAGATGTTGTCATATTTAATTCAATTTTTCTGATTTATAAATGCTCTTCGTCACACTGCAACAAAAATTTTTTTTATTTTTTACATTCATCTCACATATGGACTCTGTGTATGTCTTATAATCTCTCTGAATTTAGGATAAGAATTTAATTGTTCATCGATTTTTAGCTTGTATAGGAATTTGTCGAGGCCACTTATTCAGTCTTTTAATTTTTCAATGAAGGCAATGATACCTATTAATTTCTTCACCTAAATATTTTCCTCTCTATTTTTTTTGTTACTCCCAAGAAATATGTCTATATATTTTTTTAGTGTTGTGAAGTCTCAGATTTCTTTTTCCATTAAATTTCCACGTTTCATATTCATAAATAATTATTGGTAAATGTACATATTCAAATACTATATTTTCAAACCTATAGGCTTATTTTTCAATATCAAATTATTACTATATAATTATTCCATCTGACTTTAAATATATAATAAATTTCATAAATTATATTTCCATCAGTAATAGTATGAATACTGAACCCCTACCGTCTGATGGCGCTCTTTTTTGCCCAATTCACATCAATATACCAATTCACGGGCCATCTGTTTGTTTACATAATATTATGGAAAAAAAAATTTTCAACTCGTTTTTATTATTATTTTCATCAGCGACAGTGAACCACCAATGTTTTTTTTAGTTTCTAATATTAAGGTAAAAATTTTTTTTTCCCAACCGGTTTTTAATTTTTTTCGTCATGGTAAACCACCAAAGTTTTTTTTTATTCCACCTGGAGTGTTTTTGTTTTTAATAAACAAATAATTTGTTTTTAGATGGTCTAGGGGTGTTGGTTTGTTTGTAACTTATCAACTAACTGACCGTAGGTTTCTTTACATAATATTATTTACGGTAAAGCAAATTTTTTTTCATACGTTTTTTTTTGGTTTGTTTTTTAAGAAACAAACCCTTTGTTTTTAGATGGTGTAGGAGTGTTGATTTGCTTTTAAATGATTGGTTAATGCTCCGTTGGTTTGTTTACACAAAAATATGGTAACAAACATTTTGTTATTTTTAGATGGTGAAGGGGGGTTGTTTGCTTTTAACTTATCTTTTTATTTTTTGTTTGATGTTTTGATTTGCTGAAAGACCAACAATTCGGTACTTTTGAATAAACCAACACTTGATTTTTTACAGGGTGGAGGGGAGGGGGGTTGTTTTGATTTTGAATTGTCTTTTTTTTGGTTAATTTATTACAAGGCTTTTTTTTTTTAAATCTTTACACTACAGAAAGCTTTATATGATAGCAGAAAGTTCTTTCTTAATTTTTTGGGGCTTTAATTTTAAAAAAAAGACAGAAACAGTTCGTTTTTAAAGAACTTTTTTTTTTTAAACCGGGGAGATGGGGTGGCTGGGAAGGTTTGTTTTGATTTTTAATTATCAACTTCTTTTTGGATTTTTTAAACATTTTATTGTTACCACACAGTTCTTTATTTTTATTTTATTTTTTTGGTGGGGCCTTTTGAATAAAACCTACTTTAACTGTTAATGAAACTTATCAAATATTACCCACCTACTTTATAATCATGTGAACAACAAAAATAGCAACAAGTTTCCCATTAAATAATTTATTGAATAAAAAAAAAATGAAACTTTGGACAAGTTATGAATCAAAACAAGTAAAAAAACACCATTAAAAACAGCAGCCAAAAGTAACACGTAAATAAAATAACAGGGAAATCTCAAAGCTGTAAGTAATGGGATTTTGGAGACTTTGAACCAACTTCCCTTATGCAGACCTACATAGGTACACTTGCAGGAGTTTCTTTTTCTGGGAAAACACAATATTGTGCATCCATTTGTGTGGCCAGCTGGAAATTCACTCAGCTTCGACCAATTCAGACAACTTTCAGACAACATCTTACTGGTCTCACATGGATTCGTGCATAAACGGGCATTTGCACATGAAATCAAGGAAAAAAGAAGAATCTTTTCAAGTTGTGTGCAGTTGAAAAGCATAGGGAAGAATGTGTGATGACATGACAATTCTTAATATGGAATACTAATTCCACTACGCTTTCTAAAAAATTTCTGACAATGAGTTTTTGCAGAGTCTTGTCTCTTTCTAATATGGCCACCATCAAATCAGACTGTAGTGAGAGTTCAAGAGCACTTACTTGACGAATACTGTCGCAATGCAATGGGCATAGTATATTGTTACGTAATCATAGAATACCTCATCCTCAGGTGGCCTGTTACGGCTCAAAAACACCTATTTTACTGTCAGCCATAAGTTAAGGCCACTAAAATGGTATATTGATGTGCATTTTGTGAAAAACAGCACCATAAGATGGTAGGGTTCAGTATTCATACTTATACCTTTCCATCTATATTAATAATTCTACAACGAATTCGAATTTATTAGCATTATCTAATTTATTTGTCAATTTTTTATTACATTTTTTTCAAAAAAATCTATTGAACACAAGTTGTCTAATATATATATATATATATATAAATATATATATATATATATATATGATAACTCTTGCAATATTTTGTGAAGCTATGAAAAATTATTTATAAAAAGAATAGTTATTTTTACACTAATTTTGATAGTAGTGATTGAAGTAAACCCTTTCATTGTAGGTATTGACTTTTAGCTTTTTCAATAGCTTTTTTATCTATTTAGTTTTTCTTTTTTTGTAGATGCATGTGCAATTTAATGTGATATCATTTTGGAAGGATCAATACATAAGGCTTCTTGAATGTTTCACTCAAAGTATTTTCCTTCTTCTACAATTTTTTTTAAGACTGGGTCAGTAATGATTGAATTTTTGCAAGAGTTCAGAACATGGATTTTGTATCCTGCTTTGCAAACATCATTTTTATAACTAAGATCAATCTAGAATCAGACTTCCGAAACTAAGCTTTGACTGGTTAATTCACCACTGCTAGGTTCCATACTAAATTCTACTGCCCTCCCTGTATTTCATTTTTTAAGAACAATCTTGATATCAGTCTTACATCCAATCGCATGACTACATCAAAAATTACCACATTAAACCATAATCAATTGATTTATTTTTTTACAAGAAAGTCTATTTTTATTTTTCTTCTCAAAAAAAAAAAATGCGATTCGCACAATAATTCAAAAAATAACTGCATTTGTTAGAAATAAAGACCTTAATCTTTTTGTTATAATTTGAAAATAAATATTCTTTTTATATTCTAGGACCTAATTTCTTTATTTTTTTAAAAAAAATATGTACAAAATAAGTTATATTATAGAAAACATTACACCACCCTTGGTATTTTTTTTTACACTTATACCCAATAAAAAAAATAATTTTTATATTCATATTAAAATGTTTTAAATTTATTAGAAAATTATTTCATGTACGTAAATCTTTTAATAAGTTTAATCTAAATTTATATTTAACAACAAGGTATCCTGGTGTTAACCATAAAAAGAAATAATGATTTTCAATATATAATTTTCCAAAAAATTAGTAATAGTCATCATAAAAAGAAAAGGTAATATTAAATTTATATATATATAAATATTAAGTTTATCAGGTCGAGTTAAATGATTTGCATAGATTTGCACATAAAACAACTGCGCTGTATCACTAGCGACAAAGGTTATGAATATGGGAGTTAACCCCCGAAGGCGCTAAGCCACATATTATTATTTATTAGTTTAATAACTTCACCAATTTGCGTTAAAGAGCAATACAATTATTACGAACAATTGGCGAAGTAAATCGTTTATTACAGAATTATAAAAAAGTTGTAAATTGTCATTATTATTTTCACTTCGTTTTATAACAAAGTAATACACTATCCACATAAGATATAAAAATATATACTCATTATAAATCTTAGTTGAATGATGATTATATCTAAAAATATAATGGCGAAAGTAGTATTTTATGCACAATCTAAGAACGTTATACAGCCTGACTATTATTAGTACTATATTTTCACATATTTATTACCTATCTATCAACTAAAAGTTAGCAATTTTTATTGATGCTTTAAGAAATATAATAGTTACAGATAAAATTCTTTATGACAATTGTGCTTCATTCTACTAAAGTTCACTTGTACTTTAGCATAACTACTTTCTGTCTTTTCGATTGTCTTTCCTTATTTTTGTTTTCTTTTTCACGTCTTTACTTAGCTGCAGTGTTAGCATTTTTTCTTAATTATAGTTGTTCATAATATTGTTTTTTTTTTTAGTATTTTCATAATTAAAATATTCTTTTCTACCAATTATAGATCTTTGAGATTGTTTTTTTTCCCAATTTATCTTCTGATCGTTTTATTACTTCCTGCCACTGAAATTTCTTCCTTTATCTTTAGTTCATTTACTAAATTACATTTATTTTTAAAAGACTGAAAATATATGTTTTGAAACCAAAGTTCTTTTATATTAATGCTAGAAAGCTTATCTCAGAATTTCAAATTCCAAAATTTTTTCAAAGTTATGGTTAGGATTGATACTAAGTATGTCATGAACAATATTATTAACCTTACTTTTTCCGATTATCTAAACAATTTTGAATTTTTGGTCACATGGAAATAATAAATCAGTTCGGATTTTTTACACTGCATCTCTCAATTTCTCAGGTAATAATATGACATCTACAAACATCTCCAACTAAAGCCTTGTAAAGAGGAAGATTAATTTCAACGTTACCAAAACTTCACTTCATAATTATACGGTTGCATGCGAAAAGAAAATCCAAGATCCTACTAAGCCAATACCAAAAAATAATTGTAAACAGTGAAAAAATGATATGAGATAGTTTAAATCTATAAAATCTTCAGTAATTATAATTAAATAAAATGTGTTCATTATGCCAACATTCATTATATAATAAGTAAAGTAATTGGTAAAAATTTCAACATTTTTTGTCTATTTAAGATTTAATTATTTTGTCTTTATTTTTTTATCTTCTGTATTTTATATGATATACTAAACAATGTACACTTTTATATTTGAATATTGAGCTGAGACATAATAAAGCATTCTTGCAAAATAATGAAACTGCAGATGTGAAATAGTGAATATTATTTTGATAGTCAATGCTGAAAAATTAAATATTATTCCTAGATAAATAGTTCGATGATAATCGAAGGTTACAGCAAAGATGTACTTCCTGACCAATACTTTATTGAATGAATTAAATTTTGTTATTATGCTTAAAAAGCAAGGTATGAGCATAGTATACTAATCTTGTATATCAAATAAATAATGACAAATATAAATGCTGAAAAGATTCTGAGTTGCAATTTTCCATCCAATAATCAATCATCACGAAGCTAGTAAGAAATATAAGGTAAATTACTTAAAATAGATGAGATACAACTTTGATTTAAAAAAATATATTTTGGGGGATAAATATAACACTATAAAAAAACTAATCAGTTATAAGACTGATGTAGTAGGTAGAAAGTGAGGAATAAAGAGTTTAAAATAGAATGAGCAAAAAATAATACTTTAAATAACACTTTACGTTGGATAGAATAAGATAGAAAAGAACAAATGAATTTAGTAGGAGGTAAAACAGGATTCCACGAAAGAAAGTGACCACATGTTTAAATTTTGTGATAGAGATATAGAAGAAATGTTCAATTAAAAAAATGAATTAAAAACAAGTTATAAAATGATTAAAAATAATCATGTGATCTATAAATATATAGAAAATAGTTGCACAAAACTCAAAAAATATGGAATATCAAACTACACAAAATCCCAAAAAAATCACAAATCAAGATGCACGAAAATCAACAGAAACGGAAACATCAGATTCCACAGAGTAGGTAGAAAATAGACGAGCAAGTTTCAGAAAAGTTCAAATTTAATGATAAAACAATTTGAATCAATGAATATTTGAAAATATAATAAATCAAAAGAATGCTTAAATAAAACATAATATGAACAAAGGAATAAGCAGTAACTTAGAAAATGCAAAATATGACTTTAATAGTGCTTAGGAAATGCAGAGCATGACACAGGATTTGAATGTAAAATTATTCAAGAAACAAATAAAAATTTCCAAGAAAATATTAATGGCACCCATAAAAATGTCCAAGTAAAAATGGGCGATGTGAATAAAAACATTTAAGAAATAAAAAATCACAACGAAGAATAAATAGATGAAGCAAATAAAAACATTCAATAAAAGATAACATCAAAAAATATATGGCAGGTAATAATAAAAAAAAAAATAAAATAACTATACAAAGATCCTACGTTATATAATAAATAAAACATTGCCAACGCACCCGACATATATAAGTACTTTCCAGAATATTTAAAATTCCATCCTAAGACCACTTTTGGATATTATTATTAACGGGATTAATATTTAGTATTATATGCAGATAAATATCAGATAATCTTATTTAACTCAAATTTATATGTCAAAACAAACGCTTAAAAGGTAAACAATTCTAAAAATTTTAATCCAAGTTTAATTTTTTTGAAAACTTACATTTAAAACCTATTCAGTAATAATATTTTTTTAGTAAATTCAGCATATCATTAACAATGGGAATTGTATTTTATTATTATTATTTTTTTTTTACTAAATCGATTATATTCAAAACTTTTGAATTTGATTTCAAAGTTTTCAACTTGAAAGATGAAGTATTGTTAGAAAATGTTTCTGAAAATGTATTTTAAGAATTCAATGTTTAAAATAGATTCAAGGAAGGAAACGTTCAACAATAAGTGAGATACAAGATGTATTTATACAAAATTAGAAAAATGAAAATTAAAAACAATGTTATAATTGGTTCATATTCCTAATTGTTAGAATAAACCCCAATGAATTCTGAATTTTATAAATTTATTAAGAGAACTTGAATAAAAGTTAAGGCTCAATTGTGATCAATATAAACATAACTAATCTTATACTAAGAACTGCAACAGGAATGAAAATTTTCTTTACATCAGGTCTGTAAAAATTCCGGTATTATCGAGATTGGCTTATTAGCTTAACGTCTGAAGCGACCGTTTATTGTGGTTTTTATTAATCACTTCGAAAAATGGAAATCGTTCTATATGATTATATTTTGTTGCAACGAGCGTTTGTTCTGATTCGGAAATCCATCGAGTTTTCCTCAATTATAAATAATTGTTAATTAGATTCAAAAAGCTTTATAATTTGCTGCAGGTATTATTATGCTTAAAGATGCAGGAGGAAGCACTTTCTAAGCAATTGTTTTCGAAATCTTCATATCCCACAACATCCTTTTTTTTTCTTCAAATTTTTACATATTTTTCATTAGGCGTAGTGCTAACATCGATTGTCATGTCTCCGACCGATCCTATCCTTATAAAATGCACTGGCTCATCGCCAAACTTGAGGGCAAGGAAATTTATTGTGATAGAAATTGTTAAAGATTTTATCAGACCTACAATTTATCCAGGAATATGTTTTGGATGTGACTTTGGCACTACGACTGAGTTTGATTGGACAAATGATTGTTACATTGTTAATGAAAGTCATGAAACCAGCTACCTCCTACAAATGTTTGTTGGCTTAATCAAAAATTGGTACATTGTCCTGAATTTATTTATTCAGAGATGCTGCTGGTTATTCATCAAAAAAGCAAATAGTTACTCAGCAGTGTAATTCCTGTGATCATCAGGACAATATTTATATTAGGCATAATTTAACTATCTTCATTATAAATAATCCACCAAACCGGATAAATTCAACCCTTCCAGGTTTTAGCCAAAAAAGAAACAAATGTTAGATATGATAACAATAAAAACTAAATGCAAATCATAACGGATATGTTAGCCCTACTGGCCTTGCTCTTGTGAATGCCTATATCTAATCCCACCAGGGTCAGTAGTGAAATTGAAGATGATTGCGGTGAAAATATCCAACAGTATACATTTATAAAATATACGGGGGCATTAAGTGATAGCATACAAAGTTTGACCCATAATTAAGATTTTTAAAAATCACAACAAGCTTGACTTGATCTTCTTTATAATTTTGTAAAAAAAAACTGCTTAGAAACAAACAACTGCAAGGCTAGAAAAAGAAATATTGACTGAAATTGAAGACTTTAATATATGTTAAAAGAGGCCTCTAATTTTTGTAGAATTGCTTTTTGTCAAAAATATGTTGCAGCAAATCAAAAAAAACATGATATAGTTATTTAAAATTTACTCATAATAATTCCAAAAGTCTAAAATATCTTTTTGTGGGTTTGAGAACAATTAATTGCTTTCGATCGTTCCTTTTTTGTTGAAAACTGTCTACTTGAATGAAGAAATTATTCTTCATTGGGCTACAAAACCTTCCAGGAAATATATCTGTAAACAAGTTGTTCAAAAAATTCCAGACAAAGTTGAACTTTTTATTAATTTCTTAAAAGAAGCTGAAGTTGCACCATTTTTTGGTAAGGATGATGACCAAGAAGATAGTGAAAATGAAGAGAAAAATACATGGGCTAAGAACTTTTCAATCAAAAAATAAGAATGAAGATGATATTGGCATTGATGGTATTTAATGATTAGTTTACTGCAATGGCTTGTATTTTAGTAATCCAATTGTTTTTTTTTTAAATATTTTTTGGATATTTAAAAATCAGTATTGTCTCATCTCTTGTTGAATCTTGCTCTATTATTTGAATTCTAATTGATGTATGTTAGTCAGATTTAAATAAATTCTGCCATTCCAAATATTTTGATCTCTCGAATAGTAACATTTTTTTGATTAATAAACTATTTTTCATTAAAAAAATTTCAAGAAAGATAGATCAGCAATTTGCAAGTGAAATAAAGAAGGGATATTAAATTATTTAAAAATAATCCATTAAGAATAATTACATATATGGACTATAATAAAATAATTTGAGAAGATGTGTTATAATATTGTAAAACCTATAGTGTAAAGTGACATAGAAAGCTATAAAAGAAAGTAAAAGTTTTAAAAGTATAAAACATCATCGTGATATAGAAAGAAATGTAATTACAGCAATAAGATAAAGAAATATAACTATTATTAAAAAGAAGGATGATATCTTAATTATGTGTATAGTTTTACTAAAAATTATGTAACGGATTTGAACTCAGACTTTCAAGCTTCTTTCAACTGTACAAACTTTGTCATACAACAGATGTACATGACAACACACATGCCTAAGAGATAAATAATCTCCAATATATGTATTTCTTGCTGAACCAGCATTCATCAGTTGGTCCAACTTATTAACTCCCACACCCACATGAATATGAATATATATATATATATATAATCAGTACTCGATTTGTTAAAATAGCAAATCTTCAAACTTTAATTGGCAGGGTTGAAACTATTCCATTCTCCAATTCTTCAGCCATCCCAGTGGTTGAAGAGTTAGAGATTAGAATAACTTGAAGCCTGTCTATATATAAATTTATTTATAAATTTTTGGGGCTTAACTCCATAACCAATTTATAAAGACTATTTCTTTTCAAACAAAGGGAAAAGTAACTTAATGAATATATCAACTCATGTATATTTCATTCCTCTTTTCTTTATTTTAATCCTACATGTAATTATGTGTGTATATATGTGAGTATATGAGCATTCACGCATTCGTTACCAAGCTTTCCAATATGTAACTTTGGTATTGTCAATATAATAGTTACATATTCTCTCCCATCAAGAGGAGACAATGGGACTGTGGAACATTATATTTTTTATTTTTAAATCCCAATTCCATTAAATTTTATATAATTATTTTCTTGACTTTTTTGTCAAAAAGTTTTTAAAATGAAAAACATTCTTATTGTAATCACAAGCTGGTAGTTATGTATATCAGATGGTTTATTAGATTCAATTTTTTTTTAATTAGACATATTCAAGTCTGATATTTGTTTATTAAGAAACATTATATATTTGCATTTTCCATAATTATTGATTTTTTTTAACAAATCTCAACTCAATAGGGAGAAAGTCATTCTTTATATTTACTTAGTATCAATTTCGATATGCTCCAATGTGAGCATTGTATGGTCCCTTTATGTTTTGTCATTCTTGATAAAAAAGTCATATTGTTCAGAATTGCTCACATTGGACACCTTCATAAATATGTAATTTCCAAACATGAATATATAAGGGATTTGCTTTTGTTTATGCTTCTTCTTTTTCTCTTGGATACACATTCTCTGATATGCTTGACACTAATCCTCTTCCATACTAAGATTTTCTGTAATTATTCCTAAGAAAGTTTTTATCAAACTTGGAGATGCTTTCCTAAAATGGATAATATCAAATCCTGTAGATCCATTCCATGTCCAATTAATATAATTAAGTATAGTCTTGTTTGCTTGACCCATTAATAGTGATTCTTATGAATGTAAACTCTCAGAAGTCTTCTAAGCTCCCTCCTAACTCTTTCACATGGGTTAAATTATTGATTTCAGATGGAAGTCAGTAAATGTTTAATGTCATTTCTTATTATCCAAAACTTTCATTCTGCGAGAGGAAAGGCATTGTATCGTCTCTCAGAATTGCTCTAGGTTTCCAATTATAAAAAATGTTGTTTTTCCTACATATGAATAATATTCTTTGTATTAGCTTGTGTAATAGGATAGGTGACCACATATTTGGAAAAGACATTATAAGTAACTAATAAATATCTTTTCCTCCAAAATGCTGGCAATTGACCATAATGATCAATAGCTAACATTTTATTAGGATTCTTACACAAAATAAGACATAATACCCTGGCATGGTTTGGAGACAAATTGCACAATTACATAGAGCTGATATCAACTCCGATACATTTTTGTCCAATAGAACTGTTTATGCAACAGATATTCTATTTTACAATAGCTGAAATGTCTATATAACTGATGCATGTAATTAATTAGAATCTTTTTAAAACCATACAAAATTACAATCCTCCATCTGTCTTCTTTTATTTTATATTCCAAATATTCATTACTAATTAGATATTTATGTTATGATTTTTTTTCTACAACTACTCATTACATGAACCATTTTCTTCTCTAACTAACTAATTATGTCTTTAAGATTCTTTGTATCTGAGGCAAGATTTTAACCTGTCTTCCACAAATTCATCTATATCTAAATTATAAAAAGTCATGCAAAGCTCTTCAGTACTTCAATGTTGCTCTTCTAGATAACTAGGATTTTGACTAAAGATGTCATCTATGTTTTCCATATCCTTGCAATATTGAACTGAATACAAATATTTCTGAATATAGGGGCTCCCTTGCACCAACCAAATAGTAGTGAGGTAATATAATTCAAATATTTGAGACTTATGGTTGATAATCATGATAATTTCTAATCCCAAGAGGAATTGCCTTCATCTTTGGAAAGCCTAATTCACAGCCAAATCCTCTTTTTCTGTAATGACATAATGCAGCTCTAGACCATTTAATATTCTCTTCAATAAATAAAATTCCTGATAGTTCATTCTGAATTTGAAAAAGAACTGTCTATTGTCCATAGTTACTATTACCACTTTGGATATAAAACCGTTTATAGACATCAGAATATGCCAACACCAATGTACCTACAAATTTCCCTTTGATTTTTTTAAAATATTCATCATGTTTATATATTCAATTCCATCTTACATTCTTTTTCAATAATTGCAAAAGAGGTTACATATGCATTGCAATGTTGGGATGGAATTTGTGATAAAAATTACGCAAACCTAAAAATGACCTGATGGACTTGGGAGTTCTCAAGATTTATTAGGGACGTTATTTTATCAGGTAAATTTTAATACCATCCTTGACTACTATATGGCTAAGAAATACTATTTCAGTAGTCAACAAGTTGCTTTTTTAATATTAATTTGCAAACTTTTCACTTTACATTATTGAAATAAAAATTCCAATTGTATTAAATGTGATGTACATAACCATTACTAATTCCTGATATTTCCAAAAATACTTCATTATATTGATTCAGCAACACCTATAATCTCTCTTTCCATAATCTTTTTGTGAATACATTTATATTCGAGCATTTTAACATTATTGAGAAATCTTTTAACTTTATACAAGAGATTTTATTCAAAGAATACAATCTTGTAGATGCAAATCTGAAGTGTTGTGCCAGTGCGCTTAATTGATTTTTTGTATAATTGAGTATACATCTTAAGCTGGTGCATAAAATCGGATCAAAGCACCACATCATAAATCAGTTCTTTTAATATTAAAATTATATATTGTAAAGATATTTCTTTTATTTTGATATTAATCCAACCTGTTTGGATCTTATCTGTACTTTCTTTTTATTAGTCAACCTTACTTGTAATGATTTTATTGGAAAACTTGTATCAAATAATTAATAGTGATAATATGTTTATATAATTCTTCCTAATTCACTGAAAGTTTACTTTTAGAATTGACTTCCAATCTCTTCAATATTGACAGCTATTTTTGGACACATCGCATATAGAGGTATCTCATTCTCCCAATCACAAATCAAAATCACCAATTCATCTATTATTTTTTTGTGATTTACTAGTTTTCCCTCTTCCAGCCTTTGATCTTGACAAGAGTGACATTCTATCGAGGTGCCTTCATGTTTAATACCTTTTTGGTTGGCTATGACTTTTCATAATCAGTAAGTCTCTCACTAATGCTTCAGAGCTGCAGGAAATGTTGCAGGAGTTAGCAGATGAAAGTAGAAAAGTTGGACTAAAGATAAATGTTAAAAAGACTAAAGTAATGTTTAATCGATTTGCTCAAAATATGAAAATAAAGATTGATTATGAAGAATTAGAAGAAGTTAACAGTTACAAATACCTTGGTCAGATTATTAATACAGATGGAAACATAATGGAGGAAATTAATCATAGAATTAAACTTGGTTGGAGTGCTTTTGGTAGAAATAACTTGATACTAAAAGGAAATATGCCTATGTGTTTGAAAAGGATGGTTTTTAACAAATGTGTTTTACCAGTTCTTACTTATGGATCTGAGACTTGGACACTTAATAGAAGAGCAATACAGAGACTTCAGACCACTAAAAGGAGTATGGAGAGATGTATTTTGGGAATAACAAGAAGGGATCAAAAACGCAATGTATGGGTGAGACAACAAACAGGTGTTACTGACCTTATTGAAAAAATTAAAAGATTGAAATGGAGTTGGGTGGACATATTGCTAGAAGAGATGATAATAGATGGACAATTGAAATTTTAAACTGGATTCCAAGAGATTATAAAAGACCCAGAAAGAGACCACATGTGAGATGGATGGATGAAATAAAAAAATGTGCAGGGGTATTGTGGGGAAGAGAAGCTAAAGATCGGAGAAGATGGATTAAACTTGGAGAGACCTTCATCCTGCAGTGGATTGATAATGGTTGATGATGATGATGATGAAGTCTCTCACTTGGCCTTAGAACAGGAGATAAAAGTGATGCTTGGTTACAAGTAATCTCACTTTTAGGACTGGATGGCATATTAGATCTATATATCACTCTCATTCTTCTATTGGTTTCATAGGTTTTTTAACTTTTGACTGACATCTATAAAGTTGGTATCTTGGATTACAATCAATCTTCAAACTACCAATAGATGTGTCACCATTACTAAATTATGGTTGGGCTATTATAAAAGCTTGCTTTTTTTACTCTGATGATGGTAACTCACATCTATGACATTCAAGATATCCACCTCCTCTTTAATAGTGTTTCTACCACTATTAATAAACATCTCTGTTCAATCTTGAAAAGTAAGTTGTGTGCCTTTTTATTTTTATTATTTGGCTTTCCGAATCCACGTGCAGATAATGTGAATAATTCTGTATATGTTTCATACTGTTTTATCCTAAATTTCTCTAGCATGATTTGGTATTACAAATTGTTTGTCTTTATTTTGACTAAAAGATGCTTAGGATTTCTTTTTAATATTTTGGATTAGTAGTTGCTTTACTTATCAACAAATTCCACCACTCCTTAGCCAGTCCATTTAAATTGTTATACGCAATGGCTACTTGCCGTTTTTTAATCAATGGATTTAACTCAAAATAGTTTATTGACCAAGAGTTCCCAAACTTTATTCGGCCACATCTTTTACAAAAACTTTTAAAATCATCGACCCCTAGTCATTTATTTTACTTACTCAAATTAATAAATTTGTACAATAATCGATATTACTAGATATCAAACTTTTCATTTTAATCCCGTGTAATTAATGATTGAAAAAGATAAAAAGACTATAGAAATATAGTATAATCTTGTGCCACATTTAATATCGAAATACTAACTAAAAGACTGCAGAAAGGAGTTTGCTATTAACTGAAAGGAGATCCTTTGATTCCTCTTGGAGGTCTTAAAGAAACCGAGTAGGGCAAAGTCCTAATGTCCAATTCATAGGTTTTTGTCGTTGAAGCTGTTATTACTGTGTGATTATTTATATAATATACAAACATGGATGGGCTGCTCATCAACATGCATTAGCCAGCTATTGGATTTTTATCTATGAGTTTAAGATCAAGAAACACCAAGATCTTTTTTCTCAGTTTCCTGATAAGGAAGAATGAATGTTTGTGTGAATGATATTTTTCCCAATAGATATATACAATTATGACAGACAAAAATAAATCATGGCCCTTATTGCCAGGAGTCTGTAAAGTCACCAACCAAGGCACCAGTTGGGGGTTAAAGTTGGAGGGTGCTAAAAATCCCCTGATTGCAGACCCAGGCTGCCATTTGATGATGAATTTTTCTTTAGCTACTTACAACTGCAGATCACTTTCAAGTGAAAAAGAAGAATTGTCTTAAATGGGACAATAATGGACTTTATGAACTTAGAAGAAAAGTTGAAGAGACAATTGATTTAAAAAGTGGGCATGTACTCTGTTGTAAAGGCACAAATATTGGAAATAGAAATGGAGTAAGATTCATTATAAATAAAAAGTGGAAGAACAACATTGTGAAGATTGATAGTGTATCGGACAGTGGCAAAATTAGTTATACAACTTAATAGCAGATACCAAATGCAGATAATTCAGGTTTATGCCCCAACAAGTTCTCATAGTGATGAAGTAATATATTTTATATGCATGTACAAAAGGCTTTTGATCAGAGTAAATTAACATTTTAAAATTGTTATGGAAGACTTTAATGTTAGAATTGGTAAACAAATGAAAGATGAAAGTATTGTAGTTAATTTTGGTTATGGTAATAGAAATGAGAGAAAACATAGATTTGTGGAGTTTGCAGAAAAAGAAAAACTTTATATTATGAATTCTTTTTTTGAGAAAAATGTTAAAAGGAAATGAACATGGAAGTATCCAAATGAAGCTACAGCAGAATTGGGTTATATTTTGACTAACAGAAAATCCATATTTCAAGATTGTGATGTTCTTAATAAATTTAACACAGAAAGTGATCATCGATTAATAAGATATAAGATACATGTTAATGCAAAACTAGAGAGACAAAAATTATTAAGAATAACAATATTTACAGTTGCTTTTCCTAATCTTCAGAAAAATTCTAATGAATTTAAATTAGAACTTACAAATCGGTTCCAAGTATTAGTAGATTTTGAACATGATTCAGATTTGAATGAAATGGATATGAAAATAACTGATTCACTTTTAAAAACTGCAACAAAGATAGCTGGTAGAAAAAAAACAGCAATTGACCAATAAAATCTTTACTGAGACTAGAGAATTTATGAAGAAAAGAAGGAATATGAAGATATACAAAAATGATGCATTAAAAAGGATTGAATATCTTGAATCTTGTAAAATGGTGTGGAAAAGAGTTGAAAATGATTTAAGAAAGTATAACTGTGAACTAGCAAGGAAAGCTGTAGAAGAGAATAAAAGTCTCAAGAATGGACCCAAACCCTAAATACTTTGCAAAGAAATTAATGGTAAATGAGATAGGATAATGATTATGTGCTCATTTACTTAGTGAACTGGGGATATCGGTATGATTGGTGAAGTGTATGCGCTAGTAAGGAATAATAGTAACCCTGAAATTGGTACATTTTATGTAGTGTAATGTGTGAAGTGTATGTGCTAGTAAGGAATAATAATAATCCTGAAATTCATGCATTTTATATAGTATGCAGAGACCATCCTTATGTGTCTGTGAGTCTTATTTAAGCAGGGTCCCAAGAAAAAGGGGAGGATGAACCAAGTGTCCAGAGTCATAAGTCTCAAAAGAATGAACAATGCTCTGCCATGCTAAAACTTGGGCTCTTTGTTGAACTCTATGGGGATGTATATGCTTACTGCGAGCATGGAAGAAGTCCTTGTGTAATACATTATTTAAATCCCTCGATCGTACATTTCAACATCATGATTTCTATTAGACAGCAGTTGATATATATATATATTGAACCGTATTCGAATGTGTGTATTCGAAACACCGGCCTCTTAGGCAGAGAAGAACATACTCGGAGAGTATGTATGCCCAAACGATAGTTATAAAGTATATAACTAACGTCACATTTCCAGGACATAACTTCTTCTAGACTGTTGAGTTCAACACCAAGTTCAAAGCACTTTTTTTGTTTGTGTATAAACACGGGCGCCAGCTGCTTATTCTAAAAGAATAGACAACGCACTTTGAATAGTGGCAACTAACCCAACGCCTAAATCCACGACTAGCTCAGCTGTTTGTAATCACTAATAGATTATACTTAATTAGTGATTAAAAGAATTAATAAAAGAATTTGTTAAAAAGAATTGATAAAAGAATTGACCGACAAATATAGTTTAATTTTAAAAATAATTTATTAACTAACATTTATTTACTAAATTTAAACATTTTATAATTCTAATAAAACACACGCATATTTTAAATTAACATTTCTAAATAGTTTAAACATTCCTATAGATTTAATAACAAAACATTCTAATTTAACTAATAAATATTGATATAATGACCACGCACATATTATCTCATGCACACACATAATAATGATAATAAAGGACTACATAGCATTTGAAATTTAATCACACACATCAATAGTTCATTTATGTATGATATCGAGTTCATATAATTAGACTCTTGGAGGATTCGCACGAATTAATGAAATGCAATGGCTATTACAATATAACGAAAATAAGCAAATGTTTTACCTAGGATTTTAAATGTTGACGTAGAATTTTGTTCTTTGGAGGCTGCTTTCGGTGATGATATTTCCATTATAAATGCTTACCAGCCGGCTGGGATGTTTCTTTGCTGAGTTTCCTGATTTTCACGATTGTTGCTATCGGAGACAAATAGATACTGACGGAGATTTTTCTAAGATGTTAAGCTGACATTATTTCACGGGCAGTTCTGCTGTTTTCATCGGACATCTGGACTGGAGATAAACGTGCGTTCCCAAGATCTTCTCAACACTGCATTTTGTTTGTTAACTGCACAATTAATTTCTGAACTGCACACTCTCAATAACTTTGTGAACCTGATTGTCTCAACTAATTTGTGGAATGAATACTGTCCGATAAAAAAGTCTATTTATACCTGCGCCTTGTTGTCTTTCTAATATCTCCGGCAAAGATCTGTTATCAAATTCCAATGATAATCATTTGATAAACATGTTTTGGAAGATTGCTTAATTAGTAATAGCCATGCAGAGATGTTGTTTTATATTTTAATTAATAACCATTGCCGTGTTTTTTAATAATAATCTTCTTTAACTTTATAATAACATTTATTCTATTGTTGACAATCGCACATATATACGGTCATATATTTTAATACAATTTACTATTTAGTTTTAATATTATTTTTTCTTTAATTAAACTTGAATGAAAAGAGATTTGTATATTTATATTTTTACGAATACTAATAAAAACTATTTAATTCCTATCTTTTTCTAAAACAAACTGAATAAACTCTTCAACATTTAATTTTATGTTTTTCTTTTATGAAAGATTACTTTAATAATAATTTTAGATAAAAATTATATGTGCCTATATCAATATAGGTACAATATATTGAAGCAGTCAGATCTAAGTTCGATCCTGGCTTCATGACATCTTGCCAGAAGCCCACTTCAAACCCTAATACTAACCTTGAATTTCTGATGCAATGGGGTTTTATATGTTCAATCCACACTAGTTTCCTTAAAGAAAAACTATTATATAAATGTGTCTTAAAATTAACTCATTTGAGGTTTAAATTAATCAATGCTATTAATAAATTCATGATATAATTATTCATGAATTTATATATATATTATAACTGCATGGATTGTGCATATATATTTATAAATATTTAAATATACATATTCATTATAAAGTTTCATTACATCGGGAATGTTTTATTTTACTTTTAAATAGTTTGTTCAAATTTTAGTGATTAAAAGCTACATTCTTTTGATAAGCTTTCAGATTGTCCCTTTCCAAAGACAATGGGGTAAGCTTTATTAATTAGCAAAAGATAATTTAAAATGTAAGGATGGTTCCTAATTAAAACTGTTTTTTAGATTTATAAATTCATTTTCTAATTAAAAAATGAATTCAAAGTTAATGAGCTTGAAAGCCTTATCGAAGGAATGTATCTAAAATCAATTAGTAAAATTTTGTAACATTGATAATGAAAGAAGCTCTAGCCTGAAGGCATCAGAGGACAGTATAAATAGCCTGGAAAAGTTTGGAAAGGGAGAAGCCATCTTTGTTTTAGAGAAGTACCATTAAACTCTGTGCATTTTTAAATTATGAATTTAAAGAGCATTTCTATCATGGTGAGGGGCTAAACTTCAGGAATCTGACTACTGTTCCTGAAGTCCCGTGGATATCTTCAATGAAGCTGAAAATCTTATCCAGACCAATCGTGCTGCCCAAAAATCACGAAAAAATCAATCAAAATGCTGTTCAAGTAATTTACCAAATGCACGCCTATGTTTCCATCAGTGTAAACTAAGGAACCAGCCCTGGAAAAAATGGTAATATAATTTCATAATGAACCGTAACTTTCTGGCCAGTTTCCGAACTTTACTTTACACTCCCTTTAAAAGCTCTTCTCATTCCTTAATGTAATAATCTGTATAAAACTGTCTTTTTATTTATGCTATTTTAAATTATGTAGTAATTCTCTCAATCTCTAGTCCTTAGATTTAACTTTTATTTCTTACGATGGCAGTTCCTTTATTGTATTATATATATTTATTGTATAATTTATTAATGCCATTTATTTTTAATTATATGCCAATAATCCTGTGACTCGCTGATCTCCTTTGTTCCATTGGCCTTATACAAGTAATAAAATATTAAGTCTGATAGTAATTTCTGCCCATTAGAATTAAATTTATACCGTTCTATTAATCATCGAGTCGAAAGAATTTATTAAATATTTGCTATTTTTTATAATTGGCTAATAATAAATCATTAGCTCCATTTCTAACCTATGTCCCCGGCTCTTTTATTTAGTTTACAAATGTTTATCTATTTATATTTATAATCTTAAAATATTTTTGCAAAGGGGTTGATAAAGGAATCAAATGAATACATTCTAATCCAAATTTTTTAACTATCTATTAATATTCAGGAGGGGCATGATGTTTGGGGCATAATTAATATAATTTTATGACTGCTTTAAAATAATTTTAGTTAAAAGCTTGTTTGACTTTAATTAATTTGATCAAATCATCATGTAGAGCATTCTATAATAAATTGGGTTTTATTATTCAAATGGTGACTATCAAGTCATCATCTATGAACATTGCTGATGCAAGACAATCTTCTGCTCCATAGGCTTGTTGTTGGTGATATTACTGTTATTTTAATTATAGAAGAAGAAACCACTTCCTCCCCTGCTTATATTATATTTGGAACACCAAAGGTTCGTGGCTATGACTCGGCCTCACTTTCCCCATATTCCACATATTCTTAAAGGGCAGTAAGACTTGTAAAATACAAGCTGCCATACTACTTAAATCACTGACAAGCTATTATCTTTCATGTTCATTTTATAGCTCATAATTCATCAGCACTGTTACCTTTCTGTTCCAGTAAAGCCCACTCTTATCTCATAATTTGTGATGATGTGATTTCATTAATGTCAAACAAATTCTTAGTCATCTCTACTTAAATAAGTTTTCTAGTAAATGTTAAAGTTATGCCCTAAATACGTATCTTGCTCTTCATGAATTGATTTGCGAATGTGAAAATAAATCGCACATTCTTTTGTATAAAATTAGAATAACAATTTCCATCACCACTGAATACCTTTATCTGCCTTTATTTTCTTGTTGGGGGCATAGACATATAGACTTCTTTATAATATTGCGTAATAGTTGTTGGCATATAATAGGAACTGCCATTCTTATTGTAATTATAAACTCTGTTTAAGGACTAGAGGTAATCAATATAGTCATCATTTAAAAGTTGAACAAAACTATTACTATTATTATTAAACATTTTATTAACACATTTGGGTTCTTAACTCTTTTATTCAATCATTATTTTAATGTTAATGCTCATTGTCTGTGGTGGCAACATATGATTTGACTTAAAATTATCTTCAGTTAGTTTATTATCCATTATTAGTGTCAGTTCAGGGGTCTCAAATCATCATCATCCATTGTGCTAGTTTCTTGGTGCATAGTCATGTACCATCGACCTATGTCATCCATTGATTTGGTCTGAGCTCGTGAGTTGGGTTTGAATTCAGTTTGCTTTGACTGAGTTTGAATATGACTTTGGATTTAGGTTGTTGGTGGGTAGTTTTTCGACCAGTACAATATATATATATATATGAACAAACACGTCAGTTAGAGATGATTATTAGCGTTTGGAGAATAAAATTGTGCTGTACTCCAAATTTTATTTTTGTCATTGACCGTATTTATTCTAGTACAAATTAAATTGGCAGTTAGAAAGTCAAATTTGTAAAGTACTTAAATAGAATATTCCATTTGTTTTAAATATTTAATTTGATTTACACAACATTGGTTAAATACATTTATTTAGTTTTCTTAAAAAAATAACTTGAGAGAGAGAAAAAGTGAAAACTATTTTTGTGTGTATTTTTAAAAAAAAGGGAGATAAAAAAATAACTTATCGGAAAAAGCCATTAATCACAAAAAGTATGGTAGTTGATCATTAATTAAAAATGGCAATTCCAAGAAGAGAAAGTATGAATTTAAACACAAAATTCTACAAAAATGAGTTGAACTAATAGGTGTCAACAGGTGATGCGCAGAAAAAAAGATCATGGATATAAAAGGAAAAGTGCATCATAAGAGGACAGTCAGAAACAAAGAGAAAAAGTGAAAAAGAAACCCGAGAGCTGTACTTAAAAAATCAATTGTAAAAGGAAGAAAACTTTGCACAAAGTTAAGAGCATGCCAAAGGACTCATCAGTGTGCCAGCTTATCTAAAATGTATGAGCAGAAGAAATCATTTCCTGGTGTTGTTTCTACTTGATGTCACATAAGACCCTGAGCAAAGTCATCTACAGAATTTAGAATCACAAATTATCTGTGTGCTACTCCGGTAACAGATCACGGATCCCCTCATTCAAAATAAATTCATGCATGTTAGAACTTATAATGTGCTTTGTTAACAATAAAGTGATCACTATTTGTCTTAAACTATGTTTTTTCTTTCTCACTTGAACTATAACCATCATATTAAGAGTTTGCTTAAATTAAATGGAAATCTTAGAAATGGTTTCACCCTATTTAATCTCTCTCATTATTATTATTATTATTAAATTTGTTATTCTAACCTTAATAAAGATATTTTAGTATAGATTAATAAAATAATAATATAACTTATGTTGGTGTTAATTATTACAAATATTGTTTATTGAAATTCTTGAAAAATCCACCATGATTGCCAGCCAATGAATAAACTGCTGATTCTGTACCAGAAATATAATCCTTTGTGTGTTTTAAATACGTTGTTTAGTGTTCGGGTAACGGGGTGGGGGAGGTGTTCAACCAGTGAACTCTAAAGATGAGTTCTGGCACCTTAAATAAATAAAAGCTGATTTCCTTTTTTTTTCCAAGTAGAATTGAATTGTTTAAAATAGAATTAAGTGACCAGGAAAAATATTTGCTGCAGATAAATTGCTTAAATCATTGCAGGCAGGTGATTTATAATCTAATGCAGGTTGGTCGCTGAATATGAGATCGCAAATCGTATAAGAAAACTCTTTATTTGTATTGTGAATGGTACAATATATATATATATTGAAACGGTTACACCTGTTTCACCTATTATCTTTGATAATAGTATATATTTGTTGTACTCAGATGGCGTGTATTTCTTAAAATTTTAAAAACTTTGTGCTTATAATATAGCAGGGTATGTGCGTATATAATCGTCCTATAAATATAAAATTACAGTCTCAAATATTTATATACGAGCATATTCTGTTAGATTTGTTAAAACTGAAATAAACATAACTGTATAATTAAAATGTATCTATATAGCAGCATAATAAGTTAAATTTATAATATTACTTATTTTTCAATATTCTTTCTCAATAATTATTTAAGTCAGTATTTATTTTAAATAATTTCCAAGTTTTCAATTCTTTTGTTTGCTTAAAATTACAAGCAGAAAGTTTTATCAGTTTTAACACTTCGTTCTAAAAATAAATCTTTGGCTAAAATTTGACCTATTTAAAAATTATAACCAAGACCAATTATAATATTCAGTCAGGCATAAATCTATACAGAAATCTATACAAATTGCTTATGACCATTCTCTTGAAAATATATCTGTTAACCATGACGTCAATTAAAACAATAGAGTCTTACCAAGTCCAGATTTAGATATACTTAATATTTTTACTAACTGGATATTTGGTTAAAGGCTAGTTTGAACTAGTCATCTTGTGATGTGGCATGACTCAAAGTAGGAGGTTACTACTGTCAAAAATATAGCATAAAAAGGGCCCAAATAGCCACAAAAGCCTCTTCCATCATCTATCATCATCCGTCTTAAGTTTTGCTGTTGCTGTGAACATTGTGATTGCTGCCGAAATTATTTCCAAGGCCAGAGCTGAAGCTAAGTAAGAAAGCTGTTCCTGCCGTTTAAAAAAGCTAAATCGTAAAAAGCTACCATCAAAGCTGCTCCAAAGATGACAGTGGGCTAGAGACAAAGAGACAGCCGTTTGCTCTTCCACGAGCGGCTACCGATGAGAGAAAACCTCCACCATGCCCATAACAGTAAGAAAGAAGCTGTACCTGAGAGACCAGAGAGTTCCTGACCAGAGAAATGGGGAAAGCTGCCACAGAGATAAATTTGCGAAGCTACATCCAGACTAAAACCTAAGAGAAGCCCAGCCTGACTGAATATAAAGAGAAGCGAAATGAACCATGCCTTAAAGACTTTCCGGTAAACCCTTTCTACCAAATATTAAATTTCATAACTAAAACGTCCTCTAAATGAAAGCTAGCTAACTAAATCACACAATTAATTATATTTTCTAAATGTTTATCTTAAAATGTTTATCTTAAATTTGTTTAAATCCTAGAACACTATTCAAATTCTTGCTTGATCATTAATAATTTTAAATAATCCTAAACATCTAGTTTCTATAAAACCATACAAGAAATTCATTTCTAAATTATAAATCTTATTGATTGTTTATGCAATTTATTCTTATGTCATCTATCTATAGTTTTAAGTTCATGTTAATTGATTTATGCTGTGTTTTTATCAGAACGGAGTCTTGTGTGTTAATAAATTATCGGGGGGAGGGGAGTGAGTAATCACTTTTAGTATATCAGAGTATTGCGATATAAAGAATATAGCCAAAACTCTTTTCTGAATTATATTTGTGCTAGAGTGAATCGGTATTTATAATGCCCGAACAAGTTATTTAAAATCTTTTGCTAAAGTTATTTAAAATGTATACTTAGCGTATATTATTTAAAACGCATCTTTTCTCAAGTTATCTAAAGTGAAAATGTTTTGCTAAAGTTTTAAAATGAAAATTTTTGCTAAAGTTATTTAAATGTATATTTTGCGTATATTATTTAAAACGCATATTTTTGCCCCCAGATTATTTGCGTAAGTGATTTAAAATAGATATTTTGCCAGTTATTTGAAAAAGTATATTTTACGCAAGCTATTTAAAATGTAGGTTTGCATTCGCTATTCAAAACATTTTGCATTATTAGTAAGGTCTATTTTGACGAATTATTTAAGATGAGTAATTTATTTAAAAATCAATAATTTGCGTGAGCTATTTTATAACTCATATTTTATTATTTAAAAATCAGTTTGATATTATTAGATGTAGTTATACTACATATAACTAATGTTCTCAGTTCTAAAGTTCGTTTAATTAGAGAATAAATAGCTATGCAGAAAAACCTTAAATCAGATTCTCATTATCTCCTTTATCATATAATTTAATAAGCTCATTTATGAACTAACCGTTGGTAGTAGCACTGAAGAAGCTAAGATTTGGCGTAATTAATTTATAAAATATTAATTTAGCGTCGCGAATGTATTGCTAATTTGCATAAATATGCATATCTACTTGCTATGTCTATAATGGCCCATCTCAAGATTGTTCAACGTCCAGTCACGCCTCGAAAGTTTAGGCAACTGCGACAATTCTTCGTATTTCATCAAGTCACGCCTCGAAAGTTTAGGCAAATGTGACAGTTACTCGTACTTAACGGAACCAAAGCGTTTCCAAAGGGCTCATAAGCCACTCTCCTGTTCATTTAATCAAAGGGCCTCTTCCATTATAGCAAGCAGATCGGTTAGGGAACCGTTTACTAGGTAATAAACCCAATTAAGAATGCATTCGAGTCGCACTTATCTGATACTCTAGTTTCTAACGCACTAGAATCGGACGTTCCACTGCCATCCCCTCTCAGTTCAACTTCCCTAGAAAGTAACTTCGGCTTTGATCCGAACTAAAGTCTGAGTTAATGTGTTTATCTGTATAACCATTATATATCACGCAACTGTCTCTATAATATGATTTTGAATATATTTATGATATAATTTTAAACTTAGTAATTATAATATAATCTTAAACTTAGTAACAATGATATAATCTTAAACCAATAATCTCTATCATGTATTCATCAATCGATCACTCTAGCTAGCTATAACTGATTTCCAATATATAAAACATAGCGTGAATTAAGACATGAAAGATGACATAAGCTTATTAAAAAGTCAATTGCTTTGATATTATTTTATAACATAAGCTTATTAAAAAGTCCATTTCTTTGTAATATTATTTTATAACACTGAGAATCCACTCAATGCTTTGTAATATTATTTTATAACCCTGAGAATCCACTCATTGCTTGTAATATTATTTTATAACTCTGAGAATCCACTCATTGCTTTGTAATATTATTTTATAACCCTGAGAATCCACTCATTGCTTTGTAATATTATTTTATAACTCTGAGAATCCACTCATTGCTTTGTAATATTATTTTATAACCCTGAGAATCCACTCACCTGCGTGTGAGCTAGCTATACACCAGTTACTATGCTTTAGTATTTATTAAATGTTATATTAAATTTATGAAATATAAATTTGTCTCAGTCTCATTACTTGCTCATTATCTTATGAATCACTAGTTAAGTTATATAATAGAATATGTAATAAGGGGGGAATGTCTCATGTTTTACTGCTTTGCTATTGCTGGAACGTGATCAAAGAGATATCGAGTGTAACCTCAGGCATGTCATTCGCGATGGGTTGACTTGGAAGCACGAGTGAGAGAGTTAAGGTATGATCAGATGTAGGGTATTACTATCCCGACTTGGTCAGCTTTTGGTTCTCTGGCTTGGACTCTCAGTCTGTTGAGCAAATGTACAAACCTGACCGTTACAATATATATATATATGAAGTCTTTGACAGGTTAAAAATGAAAATGATATATTTTGTGTGTTCATCCATGTATGATTTTTGATCATCCAATCTATTACCTGAATAATAAATACAATACTATTAAAATTGTTATAGAGATACTGCAAACAAATAGGAGAAAGTTTTTAAGTCCTTCACATTTGTTGGTGCAAATTTGTCTTTTGAATATCTCCATGGCTTCTCTGATCTTACATTGGAGGAAAGTGTCACATCTGGATAGGATTCTGTTATTAGAGATATCAATATTCTGGCCTGAATTTATAGCATGGAGTGAGAATGATGAAGATCATAAGTGTTGCTTAATTCAGCATGTTCATCTCTGTTAGTAGGGATGTGACGATTACTCATACCTATATAAGAAAATGCCACATAAAATTTTATGAACTCCTTTAACATCAAGAGGAAATGAATGTTTAAACTTGGCTAGAAAGTTATTAATTTTTTGATCAAGTATTGAATGCTGTTTTATTTTGTTGTCTTTTAGAATACATCCAATACTGTTCTGTAGTTCCTTTTATATATGGAATCTAAATACTAAGAGTTGTTTTTTTTTTCTTTTGGTTTCCTGATTTTGATTATTTTGGGCTAAAATTAAAGCTTATGTATAATTTTATTATTCCAACGATTAACTAATAAAACATTATTTATATGATATATATTTCTTCTTTCAGATAGTCTTATTTGAAAGATTAATTATTCTAATGAAAAGAGTTTTGGCCACAGAAAACAATGAGTTGGATAAAAATTGTGCAATTGGTGTCTGGGTATAGTTTTTCTGACAATTGAAGAAGATAAAAAATATTTTGTTTGTTAATGAAGAGTACATCTAGAAAGAATCAAACATGAGACATGATATTGGGTCCAGTGGCACTCTGTTGCCCTCTGGATTGCACAAAACAAATAAAGTACTCTGAATAATATGGAACTGACATGGCAAGAAATTAAAAGTAATGAAGTTTTGTTTATAGAGGGTTAGACTTGAGGATAATAAATTATTAGTAGATTTACAAACCTTCTAGGTTATATACTTTATAAACGTACTCAATAGAACATAATTATATGGGCCCAAAGGCTTGCAAAACTAATATAGATATATACGATCTGTTATGAGTCTCTAAGGTTACTTTGGTTCGTTCGGAGTAAACGTCTCACTTCTCAGTGAGATTATAGATGAAGAAGGGTGACTGCAGCACCCATCAGATGGCATGTCTGCATAACTGGCTGTGTATAGAATTTCCTCTCCATTTAATGTTTTAATGATTGGGTTAAATTCTTATCTTGAGATTGTATATTATATATGTTTATTAAATCGTTTTCTACATTTTCATTGAATATTAGATCAATGTTTTTAATTCGATACAGATTTATTTTTGTGCTAATTTAGCTTTTTTATTGTTAGCCATGGCAACCTGTATTGATCTAAGTGGTAAAATCTTAATATTAGGATTTTTATTTAAAATCCTATCATAAAACGTTTCAGATATTACTGATATTTGACTTCCAGAATCTAATAAAGCCTTCATTAGAAAATCATCAAACAAAATGTATATCATGGAGTAGCTTTGTAAAAAATAGTTTTGTGTTTTATCTTCCTATGAACACATTAAATTAGTGATTTCCCTATTTAGTGGCTTATTTTTGTTTCTTTTTTAATGTGGTCACTTGAGATGAGGGACTATATCTCAGATAATATTTAGTTTGATTTTGGAGTGGTTTTAGGTATAGATTTACTACATCCTGATTTTGATAGTTTTTGTGAATTACTGGTGGGGTCAATTATAGACCTTATGTTGACATTCATTGTTTATTCTCTCTCTATTATTGACAAGTTGATTTGGCTTGCCTTTCCTATAATATGAATCACTGTTGTTTTTTCTCCTCTTATAATTCAAAGCATTGACTTGTATTTCTTCTTTCATTTTTTCAGAAACTTTATTGGTCATATTATGATTATTTAAGTCAATATTGTTTAATAAGTCTGCCACTTGTTCGATACTTTGTGCATTTATACAGAGTAGAGATTGCTCTATATTTAGTGGAAGGATGATTGTGAGTCAGGCAAAATGTATTTAAAGTTTTTTATTTGGCTACCTATCGCCTAAAAAATTGTCAGGGTTCCTCCAGGCAGTTTCTGTACTTTTCCTGTAACAATTGGAATAATAATGCTTCTTGTTGATTCTTGTTCCAAATGTTTTTTATTAATAAAGACTGATAGTCATCATAGGTGGATGGTGTTTGAAACAAAGATCACTATGACAGTACAGTGCCTAGAAAATGGTTATAGGTTATGATTAGTTTTTCCTCTCTGATAAATTATTATTAACTGAAAAATTTGTGGAAGCCTTAAATGTTTTCAGTCATATGAAGTGATGAATTGAATTCATTTGTGCATTATTGTTTCTAACATTGACCTCGTTTGAGGCATTTATAGGTGGTTTTATCATTTGCTTGTTAGTATTTTCCCTGTTTCCATTGTAAATTGTTTTTTTATACTATTTATTTTGGGATAATTCCCCTATTTCTTTGTATACCTCATATGAATCATCTGCATTATTGTGTTTATTGACCATACTATTTTAATTTTTTAAAAATAAGATCTAATTTTTTTCATGTTTAAATCAGATTTGCTTTAAGATAGTTTAACATTTCAATATCTTGGACTTGTTTCTCTTTTAATGTTTTTAGTTTGTAGGAAACTTCAGAGTCTAGGTTCTCAAATTTTGGTTCATTGAGCTGTTCATGTGCTCTATTTGGCTTTGTAGATCATTCTGATTTTCGATTATTGCCTCATAGTGTCCCTATTTTGAGTGAGTTTGGTTTCAATTGAATTTTGTCTGATTCCTATACCACTGTTATCATTTTCTATAGATCCAGCTTTCTTCTCATAATTCTCTAGCTTATTACTTTGCTGTTTTATGGAATAATTTACTTCTAACTGAATTTTCTCTATTTCTTTATTCAGTTTTAATTGATATTGTTCTTGGTTTTTTAACATTTCAAGTTTTAAATTATCACAGGTCTGTATCATTTTAATGAATTTATCATCAATTTTGTTTTCTATTTGTTTTCCGAATTCAATGAGTCTAATTTGACATTTGTGATCTCTTTCATCAATATTCCTTTTCATTTCTTCTTTTAGTTCAGAATTTTATTTATCTATTTTATCAGATAAATCTGCTTTCAAATCAACACTCTGTTCTTTCATTTTATTTAATCTTAATTTGTTCCTTTATTGCATTGCCTTAATTAATTAATTAATCCGTTTTTTTATAAAAATCTTTATTCTTTGTACAATGCTTACATAACACCCATCAATCTCTACAGTTTTGATTGCCCCTGCAATGAAAGAGGGTGCTTGTCTTATAGCTAAAGATGTCATTGGATGGCGCCATTTTCACGCTAAAACTATAAAATATGAACATTCATGGCCGTTGATTTTAAAATAAAATCGTCTTTTTTAAATATTATTTTTTATTAACGTATACAATTTAAATGATAATAATAAATGTAAAATAAAATCAACAAATTACAATTTGATTCGTGTTTTTTATATTGTATACTTTTTAAATTGTGTTACTGCTTTTTTTTATCAATTTTCTATCGGATATTTTTTTACTTGTGTTACGCCTTTTTTTGTAGTTGTTTAACTAAAAAATAATAATCGTTATAAAAGTAAAAGTTGTTACGGTTAGATTTAGGGTTAGTTTTAGGGTTAGGTTTAAGGTTAGTTTTAGGATTAGTTTAGGGTTGGGTTTAGGGTTAGTTTTAGGGTTAGTGTTCTGTTTGTTTGTAATGCTAAAATAAAAAAATCGTAACCGTAATCGGACAAAAGAAAGAAACTCAAACTTTTTTAAACAATAACACACACATACAAATGTCTTCTTTACTTATTAAACATGTTTATAATATTTGCTTTTTATTAAATTTACAAAAAAACTGTATATTTAGACTTTTCTTACTGGATATGTTTTTCGTACAACTCTTTTTTACTTCAAAAATATACAGACAGTAGAATCTTCTCTGTCTCGTGGAATGTTACTAACAGTACGTTACTTGACACATTACCTAATTGCAACTCAATAAAAACATAGATATTTAACATTTTCCCAAATAAAAGTTCAATACAGTACGTTGTAAAAAGTCTTATAATTATTGCTTTAAAAAAATCTGAACATTTCAATACTTTAAAATAAAAAAAAATCCAATGAAAACAACATTTCAATACAATTCAAATACAAACTCTCTCATCAAGCTGTAATTATTTTATAAATTGTGCAAATTCAAAAAATGTATTTGCTGCTATGTGACATACATGCTGTACTGCGACGCGACATAGTGGCCTGCATTCTGTAGCACAACAAAAAAGTTGTATTATAGAAAACGCGGGTTCGAACGTGTCGGTCGGAAACAGCATTTTTATGTGTTTCGCCACAGAGCGGCATCTTTAGCTAAAAGATAAGTACCTAAGAGAAATGAAAGGTGGAAGATAAAGAAATATTTTAAAAGTTCTGAAGAAGATTGCATGGGCGATCAAAACTATTGATGTTGATGGGTGTTATGTAAGCATTGTACAAAGAATAAAGATTTTTATAAAAACGGATTAATTTTTTCATTTTATTAGATAAATCAGTTTTTCCATTTTGATAAAAATTTGTTGCATCATTATTATAATCTGTTAGAGAGTAGGATTATACGAGTCTATTTTTTCTTTCCTTTGTGTTCTACAATCATTGCTGTTCCTTGAGGGTGGATTATTTTTGAGACAGTACCACACATCTTTCAACATTTTTCTACTATATTTTCAAAAGTAGAAATTTTTAAACTATCCATAATAGGATTTTGTATCTATTTAATCTGGACTTCTTCTCTTTCAATTTCTTTTCTAACTTCTTTACTAATTTCTAATTCCATTGTTTTCATTTTGTTCCTAATTATCATTTAATATATATTATGTTGTACTATATTTGTTTCATAAAGTAACTTTATGCAATTTTATTTCAAACTATTTTTTTTCAATACATATCGAGTAATTTGATAGACATCATAGAGACTTTCCTGTTGTCAAACATTTAACATGAGTTACTATTTAACTTTTATTTGATTATCATTTTGTTTATTTTCTTATTTTTTTAATGCGCTACTTTATATTTCATTTTATGCTTTGTTTATTTGGCTGACTACACACCTATTTTATTGGTAAATGTTTATTGGTGTATGCTACTTGTCTAGTTTGCATTCATCACATATTGGAATTTTTAACATATCATGAAATAATCATATAATTTCCAGGCCTTAAATTTTGGCCCCATCTACATGCAATAATATAATATGTTTTGGGCCACTATAGTTTGGCACCAGATGTATAAATAATGTAATCATATATTTTTGGGTGCACTATAGTAAATGTAATGAGATGAAATATACTCCTAAGCTCTTATTTAACAGCTTCTCAAATTTGTGCAACATATGTAATGGGACACATATTGTTGAAAACCTAGAATAGGCAAACGAAATAGCTTAATCGTTGGATGTCATATGTAATGGGATGGTCTGGTATCGAACAATTGATGTGTGTTTCAAACCCAATGATTGGCTATGCCAGAGATAATGAGACAGTCTTTTTTCCATGAAAGATATATTTAACTATGGTCACCCATTTGGTCTTTTAGGTAGGGCATTAAATCTGTTAAGGCAAGATTATGCGATGATTTCCTAAGTTTTATAAAGTGGTTCCATGATAATTATTGATTGAATTGGATGAAATTTGCACTTACATAACTTCCCTTACTTTACCTCTTCTTGATCCTGCTTATGCTACAGAATTCGAACTCAGGAAGAATGTGCATGTAGTCTATTTCAAGGTAAAACAGTTTCATGTCTAACATGTGTATTGGATATGTATATTATGAAATTAATTGGAAAGTAAAAAAGTCAAATGGAAAACAATCACTTTGATTTAATATTTAACAAATTAATTTTGATGATGGTTTCTATTCATGATTGTTTTATAACAAAACTTATATTTATTTAATATTCAATTAATGTATAGGCATGATCATCCTTCATTTGTATTCATTAACCATTTACTAACCTATACCTTTGATCTCCATGATGGATAGTCATTCCCCATTCCAATTTAATAATCTCAAATTTACATCGAAGATAATGTAAACACTATATTTTAACAAATAAATTTAAAAAAAATATTGAAATATTTGCTAAGGAATTTCTTGAAGTTGGTTATAAGATTGAACAGATTAACATGACTAAATGTCAATTTAAAAAGAGTTATAATGATTTAAAAAGTTGAAGATTGATAATAACAAATGAAAAATGAAAATTTATTCCATATATTTCAAATGATCAATATATATATTGTAACGATATATAAATATGTCGTTACATTAATTTAAAATAAAAACTTAAAAGTTCGCAAATAAAAGTAAAAAACTAAATGCTAAAATTAAAATGTTTGTTAAACGTATATACATTCGCACAGATGCCAAACTTTAAAAATATTTTTTTTTAAAAAAACAAATAAATAAGTATTTGAACGTACTTTTTTATAAAAAAAAAAGTAAAAGATTTAAAAATAAAAACAGGTATTAATTAATTCTTGTAATCTGTAAATGGAAATGATTGTTTATAAATGGTTTGAAAAGCAAGCTAGCCTTGGGCTCTTGTATAATTAAAATAATGAGATGAAAATTGGATAAGAAAATAAAGAGAAATTAGCTTGACCAATGGAAGCACTAAGCCTTGGCTCGGACCCTAACGAAAGTGATGGATTAGTGACGTTTTGTTGATTGAATCCGTGTGGATTAATATAAAAAGGGAAATACAGTTTTTTCGGACAGTTCCAGCATTGTGTGTTTGAGAGGTGGTAGGACGCACATACCACACTCTCTATTTAAAAAGGAAAAATGAAAAGACTGTGATACCTTGAACCAGCTATTGCCATCTCCAGAACATTATCTTCCAATGGAGGCATCATGGGAATTAAAAGCAGAAACCTGGACTCTTCTACCGTGAGCTATGAACTTTACAAATTAACAACAACCAAAAAAAGTAATTAAGAACTTTCGTCATTGATTTTTTTTAAAGATTCAGCTAATTTAAATTTTAAAATGAACTCTTATTTGATTTTCAAATTAATAATTGATTGTTTAAATTTATATAGTTAAGTTTTGCTAAAATCATTTCCATTTTATTATTTTTATTTGTAGTAATATTTATTGTAGAAATTATTAAATGCATTACATTTAAGTTGGGTATAGACGTTGCAGAGATTCGTTAGCGGTTGATTATGTTGTGGTTTTCACAGTTGATTAGAATATATAAGTCAACGATGTCATAGGGTGTCTTATGATGAACACCAAAGGGTCTCCTGTATTCCCTCAGCAATTGACGTTATCGATTGACTTTGTATTTTGATCGGTTGTGTTTAATTTGGAATGTTTTTGACCGTGGAATCTGTGCAGCCGATCTATACTCAACATTATAAAACAAATTGTATAAAAATAATCTGTGCGAACGTATTTAAATGTTAAATTTAAGTCGGGCATGAATGGCTATATAGTTTTGTAAAGTTATATTAAGGGAGGGTAATCTTAGGTTATTCATTTCGTAGTTGAATTGGTTCAATGGATTGGATATATTTGTGTAATTGTAGATGTAGTATGAGGTCCGCTACGGGCAGGATTATAGATATACGCCACACACCCTCTGTTTGCCTATGGATGGATTTGTAAGACGGCAAAGGACCGCAGTCCATTCCTATGGAGTTTTATGTTTATTGTTCTACTCGCCAACAGATGTCACATTCCTGTTGGTGGAGAGACAATGTCTTCTCTAATTCTACTTACTGATCAGATGTACATTCCTGACAGTATAGTATTTTGTGTTGTCGTATTTTCATGCTACATTGAATACATGAATGTATCAGATGGATTGGCGCCAGTTTGATTGCGAAATTTGTTGCCTAAGGTTAAATCAGGGAAGAATATTTTCTTTTCAAATGCAGATCTATGTAGTCTATTCATACTTGACTATCTAAATAAAATATTAAACTCATTGAAACTTAGTTAAATGTAAAATTAAAAGTTAATATAAAAATCTAAAATGTTAAACTTATTCCTCAAAATTTAAATGTTATTTTATATGTGCGTAAATAAATATTTTTATGTGTTAATTTCTGGCAGTGGCTTTTATTCTTTTATATTTAAGATATAAATTAAGATATAGATTTTTATCTCTGCGTCTCCACTGAGCTAGTGACTTGGGCTAACGATCGGAATATTTAAATAAAGTGGAATCTTAACAGCGCGTATCTGCCTACTCTATAAATTTTTCTAGGTTTAAATGCCTAGATGGCGCCTTGTAGAGCAGATATCGTAGTTTGCGGTTAGATTCGATCTTCACTTTCATTTCGATCGTTATAATTGGCATCCCAAGTGTGGCCTTACCTCAGAGATTGACCCTGAGAAGGGGAATTGATGATGATGAAATTTTCTATCTTTAATAAATCACGAGTGCCCTGAGAATTTTAAAAGTGAATCATGCAAATAACATTTGTTGTTTTTTCTGAAATAAGTACATTTTTGTACTAACGTAAAGTTATAGCCAGATGTTTAATAAACCACTAGTACTTTTGAAAATAAATCATGCCCGTAATATTTTTTCTGAAATTAGTATAAATATATTTGTTGTATTGACGTGGAGTTGCAGTTTGAAGTTTTGTTTAAAAAGTGCTGCCAG
The DNA here is from genome assembly GCA_028023455.1 of Epiperipatus broadwayi. Classification (NCBI taxonomy): domain Eukaryota; kingdom Metazoa; phylum Onychophora; class Udeonychophora; order Euonychophora; family Peripatidae; genus Epiperipatus; species Epiperipatus broadwayi. The sequence goes on from JAQFVV010000368.1 coordinate 635,835, forward strand.
TAAGAAAAATTGCGCATATGTAGAGATAAATTCGAGGAATAAAAACTAATAAATAAAACGTAATAATAAATCTAAATCATATTTTTTTTTTAAAAAAAAAAAGTCTTGTTAAATTAAAATCTAATCGTTCAACTTGCCTAAGTAATAGTTAAAGGTAGGAGAAATGAAACTTGGAAGGGAGGGGGCAGAAATTTAGCTGGTAATAGGGAATCAACAGTCAATTTTTTTTTAAATCATTATATTTGTGTGTAATTACTGTTTTGTCTTGTAAAAAAAAAAAGTTTTGTCCTTTTGAAATTTTCATATATAATCAATTTGTGTAACGTAATTACTAACACTAAGTAAAGTCTTTTTTTTTTTTAATGTTTTTGTTTTTTGAGGAAGTTTACTGATATGTAACGATATATAAATATGTCGTTACATTAATTTAAAATAAAAACTTAAAAGTTCGCAAATAAAAGTAAAAAACTAAACGCTAAAATTAAAATGTTTGTTAAACGTATATACATTCGCACAGATGCCAAACTTTAAAAATATTTTTTTTTAAAAAACAAATAAATAAGTATTTGAACGTACTTTTTTATAAAAAAAAAGTACAAGATTTAAAAATAAAAACAGGTATTAATTAATTCTTGTAATCTGTAAATGGAAATGATTGTTTATAAATTGTTTGAAAAGCAAGCTAGCCTTGGGCTCTTGTATAACTAAAATGATGAGATGAAAATTGGATAAGAGAATAAAGAGAAATTAGCTTGACCAATGGAAGCACTAAGCCTTGGCTCGGACCCTAACGAAAGTGATGGATTAGTGACGTTTTGTTGATTGAATCCGTGTGGATAATATAAAAAGGGAAATACAGTTTTTTCGGACAGTTCCAGCGTTGTGTGTTTGAGAGGTGGTAGGACGCACATACCACACTCTCTATTTAAAAAAGAAAAATGAAAAGACTGTGATACCTTGAACCAGCTATTGCCATCTCCAGAACATTATCTTCCAATGGAGGCATCATGGGAATTAAAAGCAGAAACCTGGACTCTTCTACCGTGAGCTATGAACTTTACAAATTAACAACAACCAAAAAAAGTAATTAAGAACTTTCGTCATTGATTTTTTTTAAAGATTCAGCTAATTTAAATTTTAAAATGAACTCTTATTTGATTTTCAAATTAATAATTGATTGTTTAAATTTATATAGTTAAGTTTTGCTAAAATCATTTCCATTTTATTATTTTTATTTGTAGTAATATTTATTGTAGAAATTATTAAATGCATTACATTTAAGTTGGGTATAGACGTTGCAGAGATTCGTTAGCGGTTGATTATGTTGTGGTTTTCACAGTCGATTAGAATATATAAGTCAACGATGTCATAGGGTGTCTTATGATGAACACCAAAGGGTCTCCTGTATTCCCTCAGCAATTGACGTTATCGATTGACTTTGTATTTTGATCGGTTGTGTTTAATTTGGAATGTTTTTGACCGTGGAATCTGTGCAGCCGATCTATACTCGACATTATAAAACAAATTGTATAAAATAATCTGTGCGAACGTATTTAAATGTTAAATTTAAGTCGGGCGTGAATGGCTATATAGTTTTGTAAAGTTATATTAAGGGAGGGTAATCTTAGGTTATTCATTTCGTAGTTGAATTGGTTCAATGGATTGGATATATTTGTGTAATTGTAGATGTAGTATGAGGTCCGCTATGGGCAGGATTATAGATATATGCCACACACCCTCTGTTTGCCTATGGATGGATTTGTAAGACGGCAAAGGACCGCAGTCCATTCCTATGGAGTTTTATGTTTATTGTTCTACTCGCCAACAGATGTCACATTCCTGTTGGTGGAGAGACAATGTCTTCTCTAATTCTACTTACTGATCAGATGTACATTCCTGACAGTATAGTATTTTGTGTTGTCGTATCATGCTACATTGAATACATGAATGTATCAGATGGATTGGCGCCAGTTTGATTGCGAAATTTGTTGCCTAAGGTTAAATCAGGGAAGAATATTTTCTTTTCAAATGCAGATCTATGTAGTCTATTCATACTTGACTATCTAAATAAAATATTAAACTCATTGAAACTTAGTTAAATGTAAAATTAAAAGTTAATATAAAAATCTAAAATGTTGAATTTATTCCTCAAAATTTAAATGTTATTTTATATGTGCGTAAATAAATATTTTTATGTGTTAATTTCTGGCAGTGGCTTTTATTCTTTTATATTTAAGATATAAAATTTATATTTTATTATCTCTGCTACTCCACTGAGCTAGTGACTTGGGCTAATGATCTGAATATTTAAATAAAGTGGAATCTTAACAGCGCATATCTGCCTACTCTATAAATTTTTCTAGGTTTAAATGCCTAGATGGCACCTTGTAGAGCAGATATCGTAGTTTGCGGTTAGATTCGATCTTCACTTTCATTTCGATCGTTATAATATATATATATTATGTTTAATGTTTCATTTTGTGATACAAATAATGTTAATAAGTTAGTGAATAATTTTAAAAGAATCATACCTGTTAAGTAAAAAAGTAATATGTATATCAAATTTTTTGTGGATGTATGTTATCATATATAGGGGAATCCAGGTGCAGTATTGAAAAAACACTAAAGGAGCATATATTGTTATACAAGTGTGTGAAAGTAAAAATAATAATGATTTAATGACTGCATCAGTTTTCTTAGACCATGAAAGGATATGAAAATATAAATTTAAGTTTGATCTTGAGTGTTAAAGTTCTTCATAAGAGAGAAACCATAATAAATGGAAATATACAATAACTTAGTTTTTTTTAAGAAAAAAAACAAGGCAAATAGATCCTCAACATTAAAGCTCATAAGCCACTACAATTGCAACTTGAGAAAGTTGTTTGAAGAACCCATCACAAATTCCATAAAGATTATATTTTAATCCAAGTTATAAGCTAGGAAAGAACAAATCATGCATGACTAGGAAGTGAGAAAACATCATGAAGATAGAGCTGCTCATTATGCAACAATAAATTTCTGATATGATTAGCATTTAAAATTAACATCCATGATGACCATGCTAACAAAAAGATCTACAACAGTCATGTAAAGAAATTACCTCAGCATAGAAAAGATAGTTTATAAAAGGAGTACCCACTATGAAGATCCAAATGGTAAATTAATACCATCAGCTAAACTACCCTCCAGTTAATGCAAAGAAACATTCCTAAAGACAAAGATATTTGATCATTCTCCAATACGAACAATAATATTTTGACCTGGATAGTCTACACTGGATTAATATCTCATGTTATATATTTTTATTTTTCTTGTTAAATTGATTTCTTTCTTTTGAAAAAGAGTCAATACATCCAATCATCAATTAGTCTATAGGGAAGGGGAATCATAAATTATAATATTAACTTTTTATTTAATAATAAAATGTAGGTGCAGATTCCTGAGTTTGCTTGATAATAGATTCACTAATCTACTGACTTGAAAGGTGAGACTTTGTTCTTATATAATATTAAGTTCTCACACTGTGACAATCACAATAGTTAAAGTTATATATTTCTGTTCAATTAATTTAATTACCAATTATTTGTTATTTTGAAAGCATGGATAAAACCTTGAATGATTGGTCTATCATAAATCTATATGACCCCAGAACAGGAGGGGATTCAGAATTTAAAAACAACTCTCAAAAAATCACAAAATATAGACAGACAGATTGGAAATTAATGACCAAATGAGGGCAGGACCTAGTTATCAAAGAGTTAGCACACTGGTACCGATATAATTTTTTATTAAAAAAGAAAAAGTTCTAAAATTTGCCATCTTATGCATAATTGGTACTTTTGATTTATAATTCACATATCCCCTTCTTGCAATGGTTTGATTATTAATTTATACCTTAGCATATCATTATTTCTTGTAATAAATAAATACAAAATACTTAATACTTTTGTCATGTTCCTTTTCAATAGTACATTTTAAGCCATTCAAATTATTTAACTCCTCTACAAGTAAATTTATAGTATTGATATTTCTGCAAACAAATATATCCATATATCTTTTGTAAAATTTAATATATTTAAAAGTACCCATATCTAAAATACCATTCTCATATGTAGACAAAACAAAATTGTAAACTCTTTTCCAATGGTGTGTGTAGTACTATGTAGTGTATATAGATGTATGCGTGTGTAAAATCTATGTACTTGTATATGTAGCACTGCATAAATAAGTACATAGGTGTGTATGTGTGATGTGTAGGTACAGAGTAATATCCCAAAAGGAAATAGATGTGCTTGAAATTTTTTTTATATGTATTGCATTGCTATATATTTTCTTGGAAACCCATATGTCTGGAGAAATTGTGTTGTATCTCAAGCATAAAAGCTTGAAAAACTTTTTGCCATAAGTATAGTACATATGTATTTTTTTTTCTCTTCAATGTAATCACCTACATACTTCAGTCATATATAAATTTTTTTGTTATTTAGACATATATGAAAAATGTGTAAATAATTCATAAATCATTTATCACTCTGTGTTAGCTGGCGCCCTTATAAAAAGAAATTTTGCTAACCAGTAGTGAATCAAATGCAAAAATGTTGGAAGTGGAGGATTCAAACTCAGATAAAAAATTATTGAAAGCAATTTTTTTTATTTAATGCTTTAATGTATAAAAATTTAAACATGTAATAAGCAAACTATGAGTTTTCTTTTAAGATGTAGGGGTGTGACAAAGAGAAACTAAAAAGTGAAATGACTAGATTAGTATAAAATCTTAAATAAACAAATTTTTTTCCCAGCAAGCAAAAGATAAAATTTTCAGCTAAACTATAGTTGGGCAGATATATAGAAAGTGTGGGAGCAGTGAGAGGTTAGGCGGGAGATACATTTTTTAAAAACAAGGGGAAATAACAGAGAACACTAACTCAGTTTTAAAAAAAATGAAATGTACATAAAAAAATTAAAAATAATTTTTTCGTTGCTTCTTTTGGTCATCACTTGAAAAATCCTAGTCAAGGCATTTTTTTGCAATGTTTTTGTTTTTGGTTTCATTGTATGTGCAGAGAAATGAAGCAGTCAATCTTAGCTTAAGATTGAGCTTCATGTTTCCACCTACTAACCTGTGTTTAAACCCTATTTCCTACCTGCTCCTTTTGTCGTGTATATATATATTTTAGGTATACATTTGAGATGCGCACCTAAATTATAAAATTTTAACTTTTAAATTAACATTTTTATTATTATTAATTTTATGATTATTAATTCTTTTTATTAAAATACATAGGTGCGGCTCAAATATATATATATATATATATATATATATATAGGAGCAAAATTACTAACAAAAGATTGGTGTTTTAAATATTTTATTATATTGTCATTTGTACAACTTTTTCTTTTTAAAGTATTTTTTTCTTTTAAACTATATATTTTGTAAAATCCAATATGGAAGATGCTACAGTTGATTGTCTAAAAATAATTAAGGGGGTTGGAAGCACTATTGCTTTAATCTGGGGTAGGTATTTTAATTAAAGTTTTACTTAAAATAAAATGGGATTAAGATTAAAGATACTTTTGTTATAAACATGTCAAATCTATTTCTAATCTGGAAATAGATTTTATTTTATTTTTGGACATTATCTTACTGTTGCATCTTCAAAAACAACCGATAAAGAAAAAGTATAAAATGGCTGAATTTTTAATCAGATGAGATTAGCTACTATTGAGAGAAGTGATTGCTACTAGACACTATGCTGTTTTGAAATCTAAAAATGATCTAGTAAAAGCTTTTCCTGACCCTTGTGGGTCGTCTTCCACTGCCATAATATTCTGCTACCCTAAAGTGAAGTAAAGGTCTGATGGAGAACTTTAAAAATGCTAATAGAAACTTGCTGTCACCAAGAAGAATTCATTTGGATCCTCAATTTGCCATGCATGAGCCATACTTTGAAAATAGACTTATTAAAAATTGTAAGGTAACTTCCAAACCATCACCATTGAAACTAAATATAGCTTGATTAATTAATCTCGAATCCTGCTATCAAGATTTCTAACACATTGTTCAATTTTCTATCTTTTAAATTAATTTGTAAATGTAATTTGCTCTTAAATGATTTTATAAATCTAATTTACTCTCATATGCTCTAACTTTCTTTAACTTTGGTGCAGTCAATTCTTTATAGTTATTTATTACTTGATTTTATATATATATGCTCTTATTATTATTATTATGCCAATCTAAAACAATCTGATGAGTTGAATTTTGTAAAATCTTATTCTTTCTTTTAAGTAAACCTTCATGAATCAAGGTTATTTAATGACCCTTTAAAATATAATGCATTATTAATTAATACACTCACCAGATTGTTTTACGAGCCAACATTTTATTTATGTTTTAATATAAAAAATATATTTATTTTACTCTGGATTTTCTACCCAGGGTGAATCCAGAACTTAAGCTAATTAACACTTTGAAATCTTTTAAAATGTTTTGTTTTTATTCAATTCTGAAAGAGTGACCCATTAATTATTTTTTATAACTTCCAGTCTTCTTATATTTTCCATACTCTTAAAATTTCAAATCTTGTATTTAAATATTCCAGTTATTATAAAATCAATGAAGGTGGGATTGAATTATTTTAAATAGTCGAAAAGGGAAGGGGGTAAATCTTCATGTTTCTTTTACTAAGTAAAATCTTAGCATATTAGGGAAATCTTAATATTTTACTATTTTAGTTACTAAGTAAAATCTCTCTCTCTCTCTCTCTCTATATATATATATATATATATATATATAACTGCATAGCGTAATATGGCATTCAAACTAGGGGCATTTATTTTTAAAAGCAGTAAATCTTATTTAATGTCGTTAGTGACATTTATTCATACTGCATTACTGACATTTTGCCTATCTTCATATATATATATATATATATATTACATGCTTCTAGTCTTGTGCTCTTCCGTCCATTTCCATGACATTCCCTTACATAATAATTACAGTAGAGGCTCCATGTCTGAAGCAAAGTTTTTGTAAAATTTATTGTAGAAATTACACAGCCCCAAAAATGATCTCATCTGTTTTGGTGTTAGAGGGGCTGGGAAATCTTGTATTGCCTGGATTTTGTCAGGGTGGGGTCTGATTCCATTTGCATTAATTAAGTGCCCTAAGAAATTCACTTCTTCCACTGCTAAACAGCTTTTTTGTAAATTAATGTGAATATCCTTCATATTGCACTCTTGTAGAAACAACTTGGGGTGTTGTAAGTATCATGAGAGTTATTAGATGCAATAATCACATCATCTATGTAGATAGTGATTAACTTTTTGATCTCAGGGAGAGTACACAGTCAAGTCATTTTAGCAGGCCTGCTCCACTATTCTTGAAACCAAAAGGCATTCTGTTAAATTGGTATGATATACCATTATATCAAAATGCCCCGTACTTCCGCTCAGCAGGGTGTAACATGATCTGCCAATAGCTGGCAGTCAGATCGAACATGGAAAATATCTTTTTTCCTCAGAATTTATTTACCAACTCATTAATTGGAGGTGGAACATGTTGTTCCGGCCATGTAATCTTGTTCAATTGCCTGGCATCCAAACACAGTCTTATGGCTCCATCTTTTTTTTTACAAACCGTTAGTGATAATATCCCACTCCTCCATTTTAGCTAATTCTCTTTCTACCTCAGATCTATATTGGTGTGGCACAGGATATGATCTTGCCTGGTATGGTGTACTGTCAGCAGCCTTGATCCTGTGCTCATACCCTTTAATAACCCTGGGTTTATCTGAAAATTTGATTTATATTCAATTAGAACTTCTTTTAGGTCCTCTTTCCATTTTTCCTTCACTTCATTTATTATCTCATCAATCCATGCCTCTATTGAAGGATGTTCTATCTCAACCTCCATATTACATACGTTTTGCTAATTCATTCTCATCTGCAACCCAAACTCCACTTCTTCCTCTTCATGATAATCTTCTCATCTTTATAATTGATCACACACCCAGTTTTGTGCATAAAGTCTTATCCCAATATGGCTTCATGTACCAACTTTTTTAGAATTAATAGTGTGTGGGGTATAATTTTATCCCCTATTTTAATTTGCACCCAAACTTGTTTCAAACTCTTTGTGCCTTTTTGTTATTTGCCAATGTTATTTGCATGCTTTTCACCGGTAGAGTTGGTATCTCTATGGGTTGGCTCTGCATGCATTCATACGCCATTTCCGACATTACTGATATCTGCCTGCCAGAATCCCACAATGTCTCTACCTTGATATTGTTTATTTGCAAAACAACCTTTGGGCATTCTTGAGATGTGTACTTAATCAATTCACTGTCCCACTCACAAATAAGATTATCTATCCACTTTTCTTCTGTTGTTCTACTGATTACTTTATTTTTTCTTTTTTTCCCCTTTAATTTTACTGGTTCTTTTATTTCTTCTTTTAATTCTCTGACCATCTCTGCCATTTCTTTTTTTATATCTTCTTTGAATTCTGTCATGCATTCGTATAATAGTTTTTTTATTAAGGGTTCCATGCCCTCTTTTAATTCTTTCTCACTTTGTGCCATATTTTATATATTTTTATTACTTCTCAATTTCATATATGGTCATGTTGCTTATTTTTGCTATACTAAACAAAATCTTAACTTCATCAATTGTTATGATATAAATTCAATATTTTATTTTGCTTTGCTAATAAATTCGTTCACCGACACCTCTCTTTTATCACCCTATAATCTCCCATCCCTCTCTACCTTTATCATCATTGCTAACCTTTGATCAGTTTTATTTATTATTTAATTTATAAGCTATTATTTTATTTCAATATAGTCTTATTTAAAATCTTACACTCTTATCCTACTCTTAAAAAAACTTGTAATCATACGCAATAACTTTTTAGACTTGCACACTATTTGTGGTCATATTTATTTTCCGGCGACGGACATTAAATTCTCAATTTTATGCCGTTTTTAAATTTTCTCAGGTCATGGTTTTTTTTTGTTTTGTAAACCTGAGTTGGGTCGTCATTATAACATTTTCCGTCTTGCTAGGCCTCAACATGCAATATAAACTGCCGGTAGAGTTGATCAAGTTATGCAAAAAAGAAGAAAGTTGTATTTCTATTTCTAAAAAAAACATAACTATATTTCCTGATCAACTCAGCCTAGAATTATTACTGAGTACAATTGTGAGCTGAATCAGTTTTTAATTTATAAATGAGGGTGCCAGGATCGTTAGACCCACTGATTCTGCATCAAACATATTGTAACTCATAAAGTAATAATTATACGAGCGGGATTAAAATTCCCGTTAAGTAAGAGAAGATATTTCCCTTTGACTTAATTAAAAAAAATAAATCTACTTAGCAAAGGTAATTTGTACACTAATTTGAATCTAAATAACTAAATATAAAACTTAAATATAATAACATTATTAATTTTATAAACGTACAATGAAAGTTATGTTAATAATAAAGATTTATTCTAGCCCATCAAACATTTAATATTTATGATTAAGAAAAAATTATAATATTGGAAAGTATTGTGCATATGAATTTAATAATTTGATTTAAATATTGAAGTAATAACTAGTTTGTGTCTTATTTGTCTGTGGTAACAGTTTCATTCACTTCTCAGTTCACAAATCTTTAGATCAAAAAAATTATGGGATAAACATTTCATTCAAATCTCTGTTCATAAAGCTTTATGTAAAAGTTATGGCTATTAACTTACCGGTAAGTTGATATTTAAGTAGGTCATTGATCCTCCGACATCCAATTCATTCAGTGGGTAGTCCGCAGTAGTTTTTTTAGTTTTCCTCCCTCCGAATCTTTGATCCACCTTGAGGTAGAGCCAGATGACGATTTTAGGTAACTTTTCTTGAGAGAAAATGCTGGCAAATGATAGAGTTCTACTCACTCATGGAGAGTGTTTTCAGTTTGTATCTAAGTGGACACATTTTATTTTTTTTATATAAAAAAATATGAGGCACTTCAAATTGCTCAACACTCTCTGGAACAACAAGACAAAGACCCTTTTCAAACCTGTCGGCTCCTTTTATATCCCCAGATTCTTTTTAGAAGTTCTGTGCATATTCCTTTCACCTTTTGTTCTATTTTATAAACTTCTACATTATTTCTCATTTTTTTATTACAAAGTCTCTTTTCTCATTATGAATTTCTGCCATTTTTAATTACTATCAGAAAATCGTTTCTGATAGCAATCTTTTACCTTTGAAATTTCCTTTCACCATTTGAATCAATTATTCAGTATGCACTTTCCAACATTGAATTTATTTTAGTTAAATTATATATATAAAAAAGAAAAATTAAACTTTCACGGTACGTTTTTCTTAAAACAACATTATATTACAAAAAAAAATTAAAGATCGGGTTCTCTCTTTTTTATTTAAATGATATACAATATTAAATAGCAATTTGTACCATATATATAAATAAATGGTACAATATATATATATATATATATATATATATATATATGAGATATATATATCTCAGAATATCTATCTAGTAAATTATTTATATTTTTGGTTAACTTATTTCGTAGTTGCACAACATTCTCACATTAATTTCATTTTCAAGGTGTATGTATTGAACCCCCCTTAAGTTTAAGTCCTCATATTGTTAGTTAAAAAAATTGGATTGTTATCGAGTGAACTGCGATAATACCAGAGGAAAATATTTTCATACAGAGTTTTTCTTAAAAAAAATTGGCAATTGAAAGCAAGGAACTAAGTTTAAAACCTATATATTCTAATAAGATTCTTAAAATGAGAGCCTCTGAGTTAGTATTTGGTGGATGATGACAAAAAAATATAACCAGAATGACTTATATGAATATTTATATAGGAAGTGGAAGTTTTGATCATCATCATGACATCTGATTATATTAATTTTTAGATATACCGATAAAATATACATTAATGTACAATAATTCGTATACACACTGTCTGTATTATAGTTTATAAGTATATTCTGTCTAGATAAATCATCACTTTATCATCATCAGTGGAGATACTTTCCGATACTATATATATATATATATATGTGGGGTGTGTGTGTGTGTCATATATTGTCATATTTTAAAGAATATTTGTAAAAATGCAAGAGCAACAATTAGATTACATAATGATAGTAGGAAAATCAACATTGAAAAGGGTATAAGACAGGGTGACTCCATATCTACAAAACTTTTTACAGCAGTGCTGCAAGAAATATTTTGTGGATTAAAATGGAAAGCTAAAGGAGTGAAAGTAAATGGAGATTATTTAAGTCATTTAGATTTTTCAGATGATGTAGTTGTATTTGCAAATAATGCTTTAGAATTACAGGAAATGTTGCAGGAGTTATCAGATGAAAGTACTAAAGATAAATGTTAAAAAGACTAAAGTAATGTTTAATAGATTTTCTCAAAATATGAAAATAAAGATTGATTATGATGTGTTAGAAGAAGTTAACAGTTATAAATACCTTGGTCAAATTATTAATACAGATGGAAAAATAATGGATGAAATTAATCATAGAATTAAACTTGGTTGGAGTGCTTTTGGTAGAAATAACTTGATACTGAAAGGAAATATGCCTATGTGTTTGAAAATGAAGGTTTTTAATAAATGTGTTTTGCCAGTTCTTACTTATGGATCTGAGACTTAGACACTTAATAGAAGAGCAATACAGAGACTTCAGACCACTCAAAGAAATATGGAGAGATGCATGTTGGAAGTAACAAGAAGAGATCGAAAATGCAATGTATGGGTAAGAGAACAAACAGGTGTTACTGACCTCATTGAAAAAATTAAAAGGCTGAAGTGAAGTTGGGCTGGACATATCTCTAGAAGAGATGATAATAGATGGACAATTGAAATTTTAAACTGGATTCCAAGAAATTGTAAAAGATCCAGAAAGCGACCACATGTAAGATGGATGGATAAAATAAAAAAAGTGTGCAGGGGTGATGTGGAGAAGAGAAGTTAAAGATAGAAAAAGCTGGATTCAATTTGGAGAGACCATCCTGCAGTGGATTGATAATGGTTGATGATATATATATATATATATATATATATATATATATATATATATATATGTATGTGTGTGTGTGTGCGCGCGCGCGCGCGTGGCTGCAGAAAGGAGTTTGCTATTAACTTAAAGGAGACAGTTTGATTCCTCTTGGAAGCCTTAAAGAAACCGAGCAAGGGAAATTTCCTAATGTCCACTACATACATTTTTGTCGTTGCCGCTGTTATTACTATGTGATCATTCGTATAGTATTAGAACATGGATGGGTTGCTCACCAACACCAGATTATTGGCTTTTTACCTCTGAGTTTAAGATCAAGAAACACCATGGTCTTTCTTGTCAGTTGCCTGATAAAGCAGAATGAATGTTTGTGTAAATGATATTTTTCCAATACATATATACAATTATGACAGCCAAAAATAAATCATTGCCCTTATTCCCAGGAGGATGTAATGTCACCAACCAAAGCAGCGGTTGGTGGCCAAAGACTGAGAATGCTAAGAATCCTCTGATTGTGGACCCAGGCTTCCATTTGATGATGACTTTTTATTTAGGTACTTACAACTGCAGATCACTTTCAAGTGAAGTAAGATTGCAAGAATTAGAACAAGACCTGTCTTATATTAAATGGGACATTATTGGACTTTGTAAAGTTACAAGAAGAGGTGAAGAAATAATTGATTTAAAAAGTGGCCATCTACTCTATTATAAAGGCACAAATATTGGAAATACAAGTGGAGTAGGATTCATTATAAATAAAAAGTGGAAAAACAACATTGTGGAGATTGATGGTGTGTCGGACAGAGTAACAAGATTAGTTATACAACTTAATAGCAGATACTAAATGCAGATAATTCAGGTTTATGCCCCAACAAGTTCTCATAGTGATGAAGTAGTAGAAGATTTTTATGTGGGTGTGCAAAAGGCTTTTGATCAGAGTAAACAACATTTTAAAATTGGTATAGGAGACTTTAACGCTAGAATTGGTAAACAAATGAAGGATGAAAGTGCTGTAGGTAATTTTGTTTATGGTAATAGAAATGAAAGAGGACATAGACTTGTGGAGTTTGCAGAAAAAGAAAAACTTTATATTATGAATTCATATTTGAGAAAAATGTTAAAAGGAAATGGACATGGAAGCATCCAAATGAAGGTACAACAGAATTGGATTATATTTTGACTAACATAAAATATATCTTTCAAGATTGTAATGTTCTTAATAAATTTAATACATGAAGTGATCATCGATTAGTAAAATGGAAGATATGTGTTAATGCAAAACTAGAAAGACAAAATTATTAAGAAAAACAATATTAACAGTTAATATTTCTAATCTTCAGAAAAATTCTAATGAATTTAAATTAGAACTTACAAATCGGTTTCAAGTATTAGTAGATTTTGAACATGATTCATATTTGAATGAAATTAATATGAAAATAACTGGTATACTTTTAAAAACTGCAACAAAGATAGCTGGTAGAAAAAAGCAGCAATTGACCAATAAAATTTCTCCTGAGACTAGAGAATTTATGAAGAAAAGGAGGAATATGAAGATATACAAAAATGATACATTAAAAAGGATTGAATATCTTGAAATTTTGTAAAATAGTGCGGAAAAGAGTTAAAAATGATATAAGAAAGTATAACTGTGAACTAGCAAGGAAAGCTGTAGAAGAGAATAAAAGTCTCAAGAGTGTAAAGCAACATTTTGGTATTGATATGAAATTTCTATCTGCAATAAGACAAAAAGGTGGAATTGTTACTAAAGTAAGAGGTGACATCATGAAATGGGTAGAAGACTTTAATCAAAAATTATATAGTTATAACGAACAAGTACCTCATATATCTATTGCATCTTCAGAATTGCCGAAAATTTTAAATGAAGAAGTGAGACATGCAATTAAATGTATGAAGAAAGGAAAGGCTCCAAATAATGATGGCACTATAATTGATATATTAAAAGAGCAGGTGAAGAAATAGAATTTTGTTTAGCAAAGCTATATACCAAATGTCTAAATGATAAAGATGTACCAGATGATTGGAAAAATGCAGTATTAATATTATTTATAAAAGGTGATAAAGAAGATATTAGAAATTACAACCCTATCAGCCTTTTATCAGTTTATACAAAAATTTTACCAAGATAATTACAACTCGTCTACAGAGAACATTGGATTTACACCAACCATGAGAACAAGCTGGATTTTAAAATGATTTTAATACAGTAGATCATATCCAGGTATTGAGAGAAGTTATAGAAAGGACAAATGAATATGAGTTGCCATTATGTTTTGGATTTGTAGATTATGAAAAGGCATTTGATTCTATAAACATTTCTTCAATGATTAAAGCATTGGATCATCAAGGTGTAGATCCAGAATATTATATTTTAAAAAATGTTTTTAAAAATACAACAGCAACAATTTGATTACATAATGATACTGTGAAAGTCAACATTGAGAAGGATGTAAGACAGGTGACTCCATATTTCCAAAACTTTTTACAGCAGTGCTGCAAGAAGTATTTTGTGGATTAAAATAGTAAGCTAAAAGAGTGAAAGTATATGGAGATTATTTAAGTCATTTAGATTTTGCAGATGATAATGCTTTAATGCTGCAGAAAATATTGCAGAGGTTATCAGATGAAAGTAGGAAAATATGTTAAAAAGACTAATGTAATGTTTAATGTGTTCTTTCAAAATATGAAAATAATGATTGATTATGATGAGTTAGAAGAAGTTAATAGTTACAAATACCTTGGTCAGATTATTAATACAGATGGAAACATAATAGATTAAATTAATCATAGAATTAAATTTGGTTGGAGTACTTTTGGTAGAAATACCTTGATACTAAAAGAAAATATGCCTATATGTTTGAAAAGGAACGTTTTTAATAAATGTCTTTTATCAGTTCTTACTTACGGATCTGAGACTTGGACACTTAATAGAAGAGCAATAGAGACTTCAGACCACTCTAAGTAGTATGGAGATATGCATGTTGGGGGTAAAAAAGAAGAGATCGAAAACGCAATATATGGTAAGAGAACAAACAGGTGTTACTGACATTTAAAAAATTAAAAGTTTCAAGTGGAGTTGGGCTGGACATATTGCTACAAGAGATGATAATAGAAGGACAATTGAAATTTTAAACTCGATTCCAAGAGATTGTAAAAGATCCAGTAAGAGACCATATGTGAGATGGATGGATGAAATAAGAAAGTGTGTAGGGTGATGTAGAGAAGAGAAGCTAAAGATTGGAGATGGATTGAACTTAGAGAGACCTTCCTTCTGCAGTGGATTGATAATTGGTGATGATGATGATAATATATATATATATATATGTGTGTGTGTGTGTGTAATATATAGAATATTATAAATTATGAAAATTATTTTATAAACATGAAAGTTTAATTTTTTCAAAGCCTAATGTTACTGGAACAAATACGTAAATTTGATAATTATTTTATTACCTTATTTAAAATTCTAGTTTATAAATAAGCAGCAGATTATCTTCTTCATTAGAATGGTTAAATTTATATTTCTATAAATTAATCTGGTGGATCATTAAAATTGTAATTAAATTTTTAGAATTTCAAGGGTAAAATATTTATGAAAACATAAGGATTTGATATTATAGTACCACTTAAAAGCTATATTGATTAAAACTTTTTGAAATAAGCATTATCATAATTTTGTACTTTATATTTATATAGAAAAATGTCCCAATGTTAATAGCCAAATAAGGAACGCCGTATGTTAACTCTCTATCACATTCTCTTTCTGATCGATCTTTCCATTTGCACTCTTTTAATGTTACATTTTCCAGTAAACATTTTCTAGGCAGACACTCACAAGTATCTGGTAACAGAATCCCAGTTTCACACATCTTCCCTTGGCAGATGTACCTCTCACTTTGATTAGTATAAACTTTACATATTTCACAAGTTTTTAAGCAAGATTGTTCAACGACTTTACACAAATTTCTTCTTCTGTAATAAGCACAATCTCCCCTTATATCAGCACATTTTAGAGAACAATCAGCTCCTCCCCAACCATCTTTACACTGGCAAACACATTTTTTAACTTTTTCTCCTCCATTCTGACAGGTAATTATTGGACAACTGCAATTCAGATTCACACATTGTTCTATAGGTTTGCACATTGTTTCATAACAGTTTTCTATATTGTAGTTACATAAGGAGCATGGTTGACCTTCAGTATATGGCAGTTGTCCATATGCTTTTACCCCTGGGTAATACAAACATAAATACACAGTTAAAAGAGATGGTGAAGTACATGTATGGTAGCCACATCCTACTTCATTTGCTGTTGCCCAAATCATTTGTAAATAGTTATTGCATGTTTGTAATTTACATGTATTTGTTTCATATTCATAATTTATTTGTTCATCTATCCATCCTTGCATCCAAATCGCTGGTTCAACACTTCTAGTATTTCTAACATGATAATTCAGCCCTATACGCTCATTTCTATCCCAATAAATTTCAGCCTCAAATAGTTTCTTACAGTCCATAGAATGACTATCAGCAAAAGCAGCCAGAGTAGTTGACCAATAAAGGTATTTCATATCTGCAGAAGGTGGTTGAACAGCTCTTCTTACATCGTTATGAATTTCAAGAATTTTTTCAATTTGTTTGTCTAAAGTACCTTGATTTAGGATTACGGTAAACCTTGAGAAAAAACACCAAAGAACAAGCAAAATCCATTTATTTATTTTCATAGTTGACAACTATATTTGTTGACTTCCAGAAAGAAGGTATATTTATTTGTACAAATTAATTCAAGTCCAACAAAGTGCGAAATGATAAAAATAGAATTAAAAACACTTATATAAAAAGAGCGTGAACTTAATCTTTTAACTATTATTACAAAATTCGATTAGATTGATTTCTGTTATAAACATTTAAAAAAAGTAAAACAAATAGTAAGCGTAAAATAGTAAATAGTATAATATCCCTTTAAAAATGAAAATTCCAAATAATACTAAATTCTTTTTTAAAAAATTTAATTTTTGTTTTCTTTTCGTATTCTTTTGGAATATCATTTGTAAATAATTATATTATCACATGAGTATAAAAAAGTGTACAATATGTTTTAAAATGTGGACTGATTAAAAAAGGTAGTTAATGCCGGGCACTTAAAATAGTTTATAATTTATCAGTATAAGTATATATTATAGACAATAAAACATTTTAATTTAAAATAACAATTTAACTTTTCTATTCGCTTTTTCAAGCTTTGTGCATATTTCCACTTCCTGTTTATATTTTGAGGTGCAATATTAGGGTAGAGACAGCTCATTTCTAAATATTATGTCGTATGTTTCTTTTTTTTTTTTTTGTCTATGTTATTTCAGTTGGTAATAATTACAATATAATCAAAGTTACTATTGTTTAATATATTATCATCTATCATTATTCAAATATGTAACATTTGTTTTGTGTAACAAAGTGTTTTTTTTTCTCTTTTACTGCACTTAGCATTAGGTTATATAAAAAGAAATCACTTCATTACTCAAACGATTACAAATTTAAATTACAAATATAAAGAAGAGAAAATCAATTTTGCCCTGTTAATTTTCTGAACACTGCTTTCCTTGTCATGAAAGAATACTGGGGTAATTTGTTAATCATTTGAAGATTTCTTAAGAAAAATGGCGATTTATCATAGTAATACTATTACTACCACTTAATTGATAAGGTCGCTGTCATATCTGCCTTTGCCTTTAAAAGTGGACTATTTCAGATTCCTCTCCTGATTGGATAGCACTCAGTTGCTATCCAAAGGGATTAAATCCTTCATTGAGGTTTATGTACCAAATCTGCATATTTCCAGTAAGGTAGGGGACTTGCCATTAAATACTCAGTCTTTTGGAGGCAAGGCAGAGAGCAATTACTTCTGTCAACCTAAACGACTGAATGTGTTCTCCATTAAACCCTCTGCCATCAGTAAATGTAGTTTCTCTACTCAGAGCACACGAGGCAGACTAATCATTTAGCTAGAAGTGAGTTTTATACTTGACTCGAATATCTCAGCATTCAATTGTATCAACTGTATTTATTTGTTTGTTTAACTAATGTGTATATTTTTGGACTAATAAATTGTACATATTAATTGCTGAGTACTTATTCTTTTTGTAACTGCTGGTTTGGAATGAACTTGTAAGCTAACCAAACACAACTGTCTCAATGTGTAATGTATAGCTCTTAGTACTAATTTTCACCGGCAGGTTTTTTTTTTTTTTGTGAACTTTTAGTTTTTTTGTTATTTCTATTTCTAAAATGGGTCAGTTGTAAGTTTTCAAGGTTTCTATAATATACCTAATATTGATTTATAAAATTGATTATTAATATTTCAAATAATTTTTTTCGTTTTGTAACTGGCATATTTGTTTTGGAGTTTTTATTATTCTATCTTTAAAAAATGTGTAAATTTCTTATTTTTTTATTGGTTTCTTTATAAAATGATGAGAGAGAAGGGAGGTGAATTGCACCCGTAGCATTATCTACCTTTGTTGGATTTGTAATTAATTTTATGTTTAAAAATTTATACAAATGTGTGGGAAGAAAGACGAATCAATTAACCATATCATCATGAGATGCACCAGATTAAATATTCACAGACTATTAATTACAAATTGGACAAAGAACCTAAATGCAAACATCTTATCCAGAAAAAGTTGTATAAAACATGGTGTTTATGCACAAATTAGACTTTCCATTTTCTTCAGTTACATACTTTGGTGTCTCAGGTGAAAGATAGTAATGAAGCAGGCAGAAGACCTTAAAGGTTACATATTTATGAAAACAATAAACAAAATCAAGAAAGATCGTTTAATCACCCCAAAATACATTGTGGAATCTACATGGTCGTCACTGGACCTACATTCTGCAAATCAATTTGAACATTTTTAATATAACTTATCAACAAATATAATTTATAGAATAAATTTCTTTTAAAAAAATTATAAATTTCTTATTTCTCATTTGCTTTTTAAAAAGTAAAAAAGGAGAGTGATAGTTATTTGCATCTGTAATATTTTCTAATTCAAAGAATCTCTGTTGATTAAATGATTTGTTTTGGAAGTTTTATTATTTGGCCTTAAAAAGGTTTAAATTTCTTTTTATTTCATATTGTTTTTTTAACGATTATTTGTCAATAAAATATTTTCTATGATCATTTGTATTTACTTATTTTTTTATTTTAATCACTACATTCAATACTTATTAAATTAATCAAAATCAACTTTTTTATTTTATCAATATTTTTTTTATTATCCACAGTTTGATTTTTCTAGAATTTATATTCAAAACTGGCATCGAATACATTTATATAATTTGCAAAAATTATCTAAATTTTGGCATATAAATTAAAAAATTATTAATATTTAAAAAAAAAAAAAACAAGTTTAGAATAATTGAAAGTATAGAATTATTTTGTTGTATATTTTTTTATACACATTGCTGATTTTGAATAACTTTAAACTCAATGATGTTTTTGTAAAATTGTAAGATAAATTTAATATGATAAAATTTTACTTAAAAAAATATGATAGCCATACAATTATTCTAAAATTATACAAAACATAATATATATATATATATATTGTACATATAGGATCTCATCCCATACATATATATTTTTAAATTTAAATTTTTATTTATTTATATATCTTTGTGTGTGTACTTATTGTATATATTATAAACAATAGTTATTAATGGGTAGTGATGAAAAGTGAATATTACAATAAATATTATTATTTGCAATAGACATATTAAATAAAGACATTAGTTATTTAGCTTAGTTTTTCTTTAAAATAAAACAGGCTAAGGGGGCAAATCTCAGGTTAACAGATTTATAGCCTCTCAAAGCACACATGTATGACTGTGAAAACAGAGAAGGTATAGATGTATTAAACAGAAACATAGACAATCTGTGTAATTACACATAAATTTTAAATTTTTATTCTTTTTATATTTCTGAGTTTATAAATTGTCAAAAGAAGAATGTTTGATAAATAAAAGAACTATTAATTTCTTTTTAATTGCTTTTGACCAAACTGAACTGTTTTATATCTCAGATGACATTTATTCTTGTAGGAAGAAACATTTAATCTGGACAAAGCTGAGGGGGAAAACAGAAAAGCTGGGGGTATAAAAGAGCAGTTTAAAACAGAGAGAGAGTCAGTATTGTGTTATTCAGGGGAGTATCTTTCAAGCTCCAACTTTTTCTCTTAGAAAAAGTTAAGGCAAAATGTCAAGCTCTTGCTTTGAACAGCATAGAAGAAGATGTGCTGATATATAAACACTATGGAGGCAAAGTTAGTCTGGAGGGATGGATCAAGATTAAATCCCTAACAAGCTGAATGTTCTAAGAAAAGTGCACAAATTACTACTTTAAAAATTGTATTTATATATTTTTCTAGCTATAAGAAGACAATGATGTGTTACTAACTCTGCTATGTTTTGTTCCCAAAAGTCTCTGCCATCATGGGTTAATGCAATAGTTTGTTTACACACTCATATATAAGTTTTTAATACCCAAAGAATGGCTGAGTTAACCACATATGCTGTTTGAGATACTTCTTTTTTGTCTCCTGGCCTGCTAAAGGATCATCAACTTTGAAGGGAGGGAGAAGAGAAAAGAAGAGAAGAAAGAAGATGTATAAAAGTCACACAACCAACCTCAACTAGTCTACAAATCAGATTTTTTAAAGTGTCTTCATATTCATCAAAAGTGCTTGCAATACTTTTAAAATGGTAAAAACCAGCTAAATCAAGGTAGTTCGAATTTATATACAAATCCATCTGTTGCTTGAACATAGAATATTAATAAGAACTGAAAAATGGATCGGGTGACTTTAAAATTTAATTAACAATTTTTTTACTTATTAAAAAGTAATCTTGGAGGTCTTTTTATATTCAGACATTTTTTTTCTTTTAGTACATAAACATTAAAAGTTTATATATTGATTGTATTATTAATTGTCATTACTGCACAACAAGAAACACATACATTTTGAACTTATTAAAGACAATGTTTCATTATCTTTGAATATTTTTCTGTTATTGTGATGTAATATTTTTTATTGTTATATTATGAGCTAAATAAAGTACTTGAGCAAACTATCACTATATACATTATAATGTTATTTTTTTTTATCTGTTTGCATATTTACATTTGATATAATTTGTTTTTGTTTGCTCAACATTTAATAATATTTATATATATATATGTGTGTGTATAAAATATATATATATATATATATATAAAATTTTATAATTTGGGGGGAAGAAAAAAAAAAAAAGCTTTATGTATCAATGAATAATATAAAGGGAAACATTTTAACATAATATATATGTTGACATATCACACTGTGTGTATAAGAGTAACTGCTTATACAAACAAGTCAAAAATAGGTTAGACTAAAGTCTTATCGATTAAGAGTTATTTTAAGGGAGAAAATTAAAGAGCAGGGTTTCACACATGTAGGAAACAAATTAAAAATCCTTCTTTTTTTTCAAAAAAAAAACATATATATATATATTACAAAACTCCAACGTTTCAACTGTTTTTATCTTCATACAGTCATTTTCAAGGATCTGCAATATGAAATACATATTTATAAATAAACTTCAATTACATAAATACATTCATCTTACATTATCATAAACAGTAACAAACATATTATACATATATAATTATATTTTACTTACATAACCCTCCCACTACTATATTTTATTACCATTTCTTTTATATTATCTAATTACAAATCTGCCTTAAAATCATCCAAATAACATTTTATACAAATTTAAAAAACAACAACCCTAATTTCAAATAACATTCCCCTTTTTAAATCTTATCTAAAACCCATTTTAAAACTACATTCCTAAACTATAGCTTTAAATGAATATAAAACAAATGTAAACATCTTTTTTTATACAAAAAAAAAACTTTAACAATTTACGTAAACCCATTAAACATTCATTTTAATTATACATTATTTTAGATTCCTTATCTACTCCATTAATTTTATTTAAAGTAGGATTATATTTTTTTATGTAAAAAAATTATTTTACCATCCTTTCCCTGTAATTGTTAACCCTTTCCAACATTTTAATATTAAATTCTTTATGACCTAAAACTTTACAATGTATTTAAATATTTGAATTTTTGTCATATAAATGTTGTCTAAGTCTAGTTTTTAATGTATTCTTTGTTGTACCAATATATGAAATCTTTTCCACTCCTTCTTACAATTCAAATATTCAATTAAATAAATTCCATTCATTTTGTCAGATTCTATATTTTTTGTACCATTAATTAAATTTCCTAAATTTAATTTCTTTTTATTTACTGGTTTAATAATTAACTACTTTCCACTTTGTATTTATTATTTATACTTTTTTTAATCTTTTTAATCTTCATAAAAGTATCCCTAGAAACATTATAACTATTATATATAAAATTATTTACATCTTTCCCATTGTTTCTCTTCTTTATTATTCTTTTAATATTTTTTTATTACATAATTTATCAATAACTTTAACTGAATAATTATTTTTGATACCTTCCTCTTTTATATTATAAATTTCTTTTATAAATATTTTTTCTTCAGAACATAAATTAATTGCTCTGTTTATCCTATTATTAATAGTATTAATTTTATGTTTATATTCAATATCTGAATCCCAACTACTTAACAAACCATAAAAAGTTTCTTTTCTAAATACACTTGTTTCAATAGCAACCTTACAATTTCTAATAACTTTTTTTATTATAACATCCATATAAGTAATTGCATCATTTTTTTCATAGTAAAACTAATGTCATCATCAATTGAATTAATATACCTTATAAAACATTCAGATTTTCTATAATTGCCGTTGAACACTAAAAAATAATCATCAATATACCTAATCCAAAAACAGGCTTATATTTTGTAATACAAAAATATTTATTTTCATAATCATCCATAAATATAGCATCTAACAATCTACTCATACTATTCTCCATACTCAATCCTTTACATTGTTTATAACAGAGGTCGGCAACCTATGGCACTCATGCCATGCTTGGCACATCAACGATTTTCAATGGCATTCGGAATAAATTGAAATAGTAAAAAATATATATTAATTACAGCATCTTTTTTTTTGTTTGTTTTCATGTTCAACATTGAATTAATGATTAATTAAATCATTATTTATCAGAAAATAATACAGTTGACTTCATTTAAAAGATATTTTTGTTTGCAAGCAAAATAAATTCTACATATTCACATTTTATTTCTGATTATATTAAAAAATGAGATTGTAATCCAAATAAAAATCTTATTACATTATCAATTCTAGAAAGCTATTTTCAGTAGTTGAATGGTAAATAATCGATGCTCATTGGTGGCGCTTTTTTCAAAAAAGAGATTCTCTTGGCATATTGACTGAGATATTCCCAAAATGTCCCACAAAAGACAAAAACGTGATATTCGCTCTTTTCAAGAATCTTGGACAAATGAATATGGATTTATACAACAAAAGTATCATGGTGTGTGTACATTATGCTGTGAGAGTATTGTGTGTCATACTCAAGTGTATGAAGACATTATCAAACTAAACATCTGTTCACGTTTGAAAACACAGGTGGAAAAAGTGAAGCTATAAAAAGAGCTGTTTCTGCCTTTAAGAAACAAACTACTTATTTCAGTCAAATAATTGGAACTCAAAATAAAGCCAATGAATGTAGTTATACAACTATTCCTTGTGTGGCTTTGAAAGGCAAACTTTTCACAGATAGACAATTCATCAAAGAAACTTTTTTGAAAAGTGCTGAAATCTTATTCAGTGATCTACCAAAATAAACAAATGATACCATCTCGAATTTGAGAAATACCAGCTTCTGCAAGATCAATTCAAAGAAGAATAACTGATATGGCTGTAGATGTAACAACAAAACAGAAAACAAGTTTACAACAAGCTGTTGCATTCAGTGTTGCTGTTGTTGAAAGTACTGATGTAAATGAGGTGGCGTGCCTAGCAATAGTTGCACAATATTGTGACAACAATCATATTTATGAAGAATTGTGTTGCTTGATTCCTCTTACTGGTACAACAAAGGGACATAACATTTTCACTGCATATTTCATTACTTTGAAAATCAAAAAATTAATATAAATAAAATATTTAGTGTTATTATTGATGCCAGCTGTGCAATGGTCAGAAGAAAAAGGGATTAGTTAAACTTCTGGAAAATCATATTAAACACCAATATTGTGTTTCCACTGCATTATACACCAGAAAAATTTAGTTGCAAAAATGTCATCACAATGCTTGAATTCTGTAATGGACACTGTCATTAAAATAATTAATTGCATAGTTTTTTGTTCTTCATTGACATATAGGCAATTTAAATCCCTTTTGCAAAAAATGAATAGTGCATATATGGACCTCCCTCTATA
The DNA here is from genome assembly GCA_028023455.1 of Epiperipatus broadwayi. Taxonomy (NCBI): domain Eukaryota; kingdom Metazoa; phylum Onychophora; class Udeonychophora; order Euonychophora; family Peripatidae; genus Epiperipatus; species Epiperipatus broadwayi. The sequence goes on from JAQFVV010000368.1 coordinate 660,363, forward strand.
TAGCAATGTTTGTTAGATTAGTTGAGGTAATGTCTTAAACAGGTTTGTATCATGTCTGAAAGAAATCAAAATGTTTCTTGATGAAAAAGACACATTATCTGGAAGTAAATAATGAAGATTGTTTATGCAAATTGATGTTTCTGACTGATGTAACTCAACACCTGAATAAGTTAAACTTACATTTGCAAGGGAAAGGCCAAACAGTACTAGAACGTTTTGAATATTGGAAAGAATTTGCATCAAAATTAGATATATTTTGGCATGATATTACCACTAACACCTATAAGTATTTTCCAAATTTAAAGGCCCATGCAAATCAATTTAATGATACACAAGATAAACTTCAAAAACACATTGAAGCTCTCACAGAATAATTTTCCAAATGATGTGAAGACTTCCAAATACATACAACAATATTTTCTTTCCTCTTCAAACCTGACTTAATTGATTTAAAGATGACTCCATTTAATTTATCTCTTTTTGAGTGAATGGATATTGGTAGTGCTGAAAGGAAATTAGTAGAATTAAGGTCATCAGAATTGTGGAAAACTAAATTTGTGGAATTGCAAAAAACTCTTGAAGGGAACTATCTAGAAAAATTGGCTGTCATTCTCAATTGTTGGACATCATTACCTGAAAGATTTAATTCTTTGAAAAAAAAAACTGCTTGTGATCTGCTTTCAGCATTTGGTTCAACTTACTTATGTGAACAAATTTTCTCACATATGAAAGATATTTTGAGTTTGCCAACATCTGAAAATTCAGAAGTATGTGTAAAACTAAAAGTGACCTATTACACACCTCACATTGAGCAATTGAAAAAAGAGGTATAAGGACAAGGTTCACATTAATTTATTTTAATAATAAAAAATGAATAATCATATTAGAATCCATGATAATTTTTTTCTTATTTAAATTATATATTTTGTAAAGGTAAAAAGTTGTAATTTATAATTTGTAATATAATTTTTAATAAGCATGTTAAAAATTATAAATTTAACAAAAGGTACTTTTCTCATATGATTCTAAGTATTTTAAAATATTGAATGACCAATAATATAACATCCAGTTATAATGGATTTCAAATGTATATATTATATAATAGTATATATTATATACTATAATATTATATATAACTTTTAAGCCTATTATAACTAAACTAATTTTGATAGTATATAATATAATAAGATTGGTAAAATCATATCGGCACACGGAATAACATTGTAACATAGGTTCGGCATGATACTACTATAAGTTTGCTGACCCCTGGTTTATAATATACCTCATTATATTTAAATACCACATCTTTACAACAAATATTTAACATATCATACAATTGATTACATTCCATTTTTATACTCTTATTATTATCTTTAATATATCTATTCAATATTATATCAAATGCCTTATGTGGTACAATATTCGTGTACATACTACATATATCAAGTTTAACAAAAACACATTTTTATACTTATTTCCTTCTAAAAAACATTTAAAGTCTTTACAAAATCATATGAATTACTTACATTATTTTCTTTTTTTATTTCACCATATTTTTGAAAAATTTTATTATATAACCATTTAAACAAATTTTCGTAATACAAATCCACATTACTAATAATAGGTCTTAATGGTATACCTAATTTATGTATTTTAGGTATCCCATATATACTTGCATCTTTAAAATCCATTCTTTTCAACCTAAATACATCCATTTTATTAATATAGTTTTTAAAACAGGCAAAACTCACTATACATATTGCCATACACAGCAAACTAGAGTATCCAATGGATGCCAGAAGGCTTGTGCATAAAATCCCCATCTAGTGCCTACTCATCTAATATTACCAGACTAGTTTCTGGCTTGTGACCTTCATCAGTGAGGAGCCTTGGATCTGAGAGCACTGAATCTAGATCTTAGGATCTAATGCAACCCTCCAGCAATCACCTTTTATCTCCATTTATCTACAAAGCTATGAGTTTTAAACTGAAAACACCTTAATGTTTTCAATCCAATCCCATTAGCTTATATAGTCATATGGGTCTGAACCCAGTTCAGTACTCATACATTTTGGTGTCTTTAATTTTTTTAATAACCATAGCCACCAATATCCTATTAGGTGGTCATATGATGTTTATTGGCTTAAAACAAATCCTGCCTAATAGGATATTGGTGGCTATGGTGATTAAAGAACCAAAGACACCAAAATGTATGGGTACTGAACTGGGTTTAGACCCATATGACTATATAAGCTAAATGGGCTTGGATTGAAAACATTAAGGTGTTTTCAGTTAAAAACTCATAGTTTTGTAGTTAAATGGAGATAAAAGGTGGTTGCTGGAAGATTGCATTAGATCCTAAGATATAGATTCAATGCTCTTAAATCCAAGGCTCCTCACTGATGAAGGCCACAAGCTAGAAACTAGTCTGGGGATATTGGATGAGTAGGCACTAGATGGGAATTTTATGCACAAGCCTTCTGACCCATTGATTACTCTAGCTTGGGCAATACATATAGTGTTTTGTCTGTTTAACAACAGTTATACACAAGCATAAGAGGTGGTGGTCTTGTGATGTTTATTGGCTTAAAACCAATCCTACCTAATAGGATATTGGTGGCTATGGTTATTAAAGAACCAAAGACACCAAAATGTATAGGTACTGAACTGGGTTCAGACCCATATGCCTATATAAGCTAATGGGCTTGGATTGAAAACATTATGGGGTTTTCAGTTTAAAACTCTTAGTTTTGTAGTTAAATGGAGATAAAAGGTGGTTGCTGGAGGGTTGCATTAGATCCTAAGATCTAGATGCAGTGCTTTCAAATCCAAGGTTTCTCACTGATGATAACCACAAGCCAAAAACTAGTCTGGAAATATTGGATGAGTAGGCACTAGATGGGGATTTTATACACAAGCCTTCTGGCATCCATTGATTACTCTAGCTTGCTGTGTGTGGTGATATGTATAGTGAGTTTTGCCTGTTTTAACAAACAGTTATACACAAGCATAAGAGGTGGTGGTCATGTGGTGTTTATTGTCTTGATATATTTTTTATTATACATATCAGTTATAATCCTATTAATCATTTTATTTTTTTCTATACCATCATTCTTTCTAATTCTTTCAAAACAATCCTCATCCAATATTTTTTTCATCTAGTATGGTAATTATGATGAAGGAAAAATATGATAAAAAAATGCTGTCTGATCTGGAACAGCAACCATGAAACATTCTCATGTTTCTCTGCACAAGTCATGAAATAACTACTGTTGTGAAAGAATTCTTCCCTGATGGTTTTTACGTTTTGTAAATAAAGTTTTGTCAACCTTTACAATTTTTCCTGTCCCTCCAATTTTGCAGGATGCCTGAGATAGCAGACTTTTTTACAAGCTTCTTTCAAATATTGCTTCATTGCAACGACAGTGCTTTTGTTCAAATCCAAATCATTTATATCTGATTGACAGTCAATTGGTTTTTACTCCACAAATAAATGATTCAGATGGCTGAGACAAAAGATAATCTGCAGCCTTCAAATCAGGTTCCTTTTCTAAGTGCTATACAATTTTTACAGACACTACTGTTGCATTTCCATTGTATCCTTGGGCTCATATAAAGATTTATTTGATGGCCATTGACACACACTTTTTGAGAAGGCACAACAATGAAAAAGATAATAAGATCTTAAAAAGAATGAAGAAAAAATAATTAAAAGAAAGAAAAGGTTTTGTTGCAAAATTACCTGCAATACTAAAACATGGTGACTGCCCAATCACTTGATCAGAAATCTGGACCTTCTCAAAACACGGTAACCCAGGGAAAAAATATAGATTTAGAAAAACTACGCCTGACATTCTTAGAGATTTAGATCTGGAAAATCAGGATGGAATTGAGCCTTTCTCCCCACAACACACACAATGGATAGATGAAATGCTTGAACAGATTGGGGAGAGGTTTAGTAGCAGAATACCAAAAAGACAATTTCCAACATTTAAAAGATTTTTTACTGAGAAATCAATAGTGTTGGCAGTAACAAACAATCATTGTATTCTCTACCATTTTATCAGGGCACTCCTAATTGAATCACTAAATAAAAATAATTTACTCGAGACAGTACAAGGCAGGAAATCATACTAATAGCAGTTATCTAGCAGTTGAGATTTATAAGGCTACACAGAACAATTTAAATATAACATTAAAATTCTAGAAAATTTTGCCATGGACTTAGTTGATGAAAGCAAATATAAAAATATTTATGGAGTGTTAAAAATTCCTACTTTGGATATAACTTTGATGATTTTCAAAAAAATGACCCCTTCAGAAAAGTTTTTTTTTCAGCAAATAAATCCAAAAGAAACATCAGTACCTATATCTGCAAAGAGTTGCAAATATAAAGTTATGTTGCATGATCATATAGACCTGATAACATTCCAACATACATAACAGACCAAGAAGCTACACCATGAGTATATATCTGAGGCTGAAGTCACATTGTTTCACCTGTGGCCAATGAGGCCAAAATATCAACACATTGCAACAAAAAAATCTAGCTGCAAAGAATAACCACCCTTTATAAACATTAGAAGAGAATCCAGATAACACACCCAAACCCAGGCAGCTGAAGGACATAAATTTCTTCACACTCAAGGCAAGAAAATTGATTATCAAACAAAAATGAAACTATAGACCAGAGATTCCCAACCCTATGACCATGGGCACCATGGCACCCGCAGACCATTTTACATGTACCCACTACTATCTGAACATGATAAAAAATTATTTATCTGGTACAAATAAATTTAATTTTTAATATTTCTTATAAATTATTGTATTATATTGTAATCAAATTGTAGGGCATACTATACTTTTACAGCATAAAAGAGTTTATCTCTCAGCCCACCAAGTGCGGTCTTTATCTGCACTAGCACAGAATAAGTAAAGTTAACACAGACACCAATCTTTCTGCTTTGAGCATGTTTATAAATTGTATCTGCACATATGCCATTTTGAGAAATACTAAGTCAGAATCAGATTCAGAATAAATTGAATTACTCTTTATTTTTCAAAGATCAAATTTCACAAATTCTAACCCCAAAATGAGTAAAAGATAAAGAACTTATAATTTTAATATTGACTGGGAAGAGTCACATTGTTTCGTCAATATTAAAGATACATGTGTTTGTTTGTTATGCAGCAGTAGTTGTTTCGTCAATATTAAAGATACATGTGTTTGTTTGTTATGCAGCAGTAGTGTTGCAGTTGCAAAAAATATAATATTGAACGTCACTTCCAGACAAACTATTCCACTTTTAATACCAGCTATCCACTTAAATATGAATTAAGAAAGAAGAAAATATCTCAACTAAAATCGAACCTGTCTGCCCAACACCCAGTTTTCACTAGGCCTGTGGTAAAATCTAAAAATGCCACTATTGCTTCTTTGAAAATTTCTCACATGCTCACAAAGAAGATGAAGCCTTTCCAGGATGGGGAATTGTTAAAATAAGCATTCCTGACTGGTGTCGATTGCTTATTTGAGAGATTTTCCAACAAATGTGAGATTATGTTAGCAATACAAGACTTACAGTTGTCTGATAACACCATCACAAGAAGAATACACAACATTTCAAAAGACTTTCAAACTCAATTAAAGAGTGATTTGGAGATATGCAAATGGTTCTCACTACAATTTGATGAGTCTATAGACATAACAGACATAACACAGTTAGAAATTATAGTGAGAATGATATTTAGTGATTTTAGTGTAAAAGAAAAATTACCAAAAATATTACCAATGAAAGGATGAACAACAGGTGATGATATTTACAACATATTCTTAATATACACAAAAATTGATACCTTTGCACAAGCTGTCAGGGATAACCACTGATGGAGAACCAGCAATGGTTGATAATGTCAATGGATTTAGCACCCACTGCAAGAGATTTATTTCCTAACTTTATGTCTTACCATTGCATTATCCACCAGGAAGTTTTGTGTGGTAGGATATTCCCCTTTGGACACATCATAAAATTAGTTACTATAATAGTGAATCTTATATGAGCAGCCTCTTTACAACACCACCTTTTTTAAAACCTATTGGAAAATTCTGAAGAACCAGATCTTGTACTTCATAGTGAAGTACGTAGGCTTAATAAGGGTAAAACTCTTTCAAGATTTGTCAATTTAATTGAAGAAATAAAAAATATCTCAATTCTAAAAATCAAAATTTTGTTGAATTAATGAACTCTTCCTGGCTTGTGGATTTGGGTTTCATCACAGATATAATAAAAAAATTGAATCATTCAAACAAGCAGCTGCAGGGGGAAAATTTACATATATCTACAATGATAAGATCTGTAAAGTCATTTAAATCAAACTGGTTTTGTGGATATCACATCTGCAAATGAAGAAACTTGTACATTTTCCAAATATGGAAAAGTGATAGGCAATGCTGAAATTGACTTTTCATCATTTGTTGTCAGTTTTCAATTACTTCAAAACTAGTTTGAAAAACGATTTTAGCAGTTTAATATCATTGAGATAATAGCTGCACAAATTGCAGAGCTTGTTCAAGTTAGGGCAGAAGAATTGGAGTTAGAAATTTTGGATCTTCAGAATGATATTGTCTTGAAATCCAATGTATCAGATGAAAAATTCTGGAATATAGTTGACAGAAATAAATTTCCATTCTTAAAAAGAGAATCACACAAAATAAAGTCGTTTTTTGGTTCCACATACTTGTGTGAATCATTGTTTTCAAACATGAATATCATAAAATCAAAATACAGATATTGACTGAGAGATGAACATCTTAATGATTGCTTATGAGCAGGAATATCATCATACTCCCCCTAATTATGAAGCAATTGCCAATGAAGTGCAGTGCCAAAGATCACATTGACATGTAATATTATATATAATTTAGTAATTTACATAAAAATATAAATGTTAATTATATGTTAAAATTTTATTTTTGAAATAAATATTTTTTTGTACATTATGTGTATTATTAACAATATCTAACTATAAATTTGCATTGAAAAAATAAATGGTGCCCATCACCTGGTCCAGTATTATAGAATGTGCTCTTAAGTGCAAAAAGGTTGGGGACCTCTGCTATAGACCATCCTCCACTCATGTCAAACCTCAACTCTCTGGGTAAAAACACAGTGATTTTTCAATGGAAAATGAAATTGGTTACTTACAAAAAGGAACCAAAAACACTACCAAATGTAGATACTAATCAAGTAGAGCCCAAAATTATAAATAAAATGTCAATGGAAATAATGTGTACCACCACTCAGTGTTTTCCATTAATTGAAAACACAGCTTTGGAAAGCAAAGGAAAAACAAGAAAAAAGCAAAGAAAATAAGAGAAAATAAAAAGATAAAAACAAATAATCTGGACTTTATCCAATTAAATATCAATGATGAAAATATAGAAATGGATTCAAACTCTTGAAATTCAAAAAATTTTGAAAAATCTCAATGATAGTGATCTGATAAATCTAATGTATATAGAATCAAAAAATAACACTAACCTCCATTCAAACAAAATAAACTTACAAAAGGAAAAAAAATGAAAGTCACACACTTCAAAATTGCACAATTCCCTCCCTCCATGACATTAACCAATATAAAAATAAAAATAGTGGCATTTAATGTCTGAGTCTTGAACTCCACAAAAATACAACAAATTAATATGTAGATGCAGACAATGCAACTCAGCATATTGGGTCTACTTGAAAGCAAAATATATAATAGATACCAAATCAACCCAGTGACATATATGAATAAACTGGGTTTTTATCCATATTTGAATAACATATCAGCATTATCAAGTGGGAGAGACATATTTATCAGCCAATAATTTCCCTTCTCATCATTTAAGATAATTTTCATAGACTCCAATCTCCTGATAATTATATTTAACCACAGAGGTTTTTCAATTCACATTATATTTGTACATATTCTCCCTGATCCTCCTGTAATTAACAGAATAATTTTAACCATGAAGTCCCTTTTAGCATCCAATCCATAGCCAGTGTATTTGCCAGGGATTTTAATATGAGATACCAAAAGTTTGTTGCAAAAGGGATAAATCAACTTGCAATATCACTTATGAATGATGAGGGTTTTCTCCCACCGAACTTAATATCTTTTTGTAACAACCGCCACAGCACACTCATTGATTTAATGTAATTTTCCAATGTTACATAATTTAATTGAAGTAAGTCTCTCCTCCCCATTTTCTTATCACTCAGCACAAATAATAAAATTAAATAATTTAAACACATACCACAACAGGATTATTAACATACAAAAGACAATATGCATACTCTTACCAGGCATCACTCCAGAGTTTCTCTATTTAGAAACATACATCATGATAAATAAGCTCAATCAGAAGCAACTTGACCCAAATTCCATATACATAGCAGATACACACACCTCTCATTTAATATCAATCATATTACTGAAAAATCAACCCCTAACTAACTAATCATATTAGCAGATGATTTACACAAAAGAATTGTCATGTCAAAATCAGTAACTCACAATCAAGCAAATATAAAAATGCTGACACAGCTATATATAATCAAACATGTAATAAACTAAAATAATATCTAGCAACTAAAAAAAAATTTGTGTAACACAGCAACACATATGGATCTGCAGATACATCTGATAGGCATTGGCTATGCAGCCATAAATAGAGTCCCCATGGCACTAGAATGGGATTGTAAAAGTCACAGCAAAATACAACATGATACAACTTATATATCAGCACTTCAAAGAAAAATTAACAAAGCTTATCCCATTTAAACCCCTTGAAATGTTTTTTTGGAAAACCAGAAACAGAGACACCTTCTGAAATCTCAGATTTTTGACTCATACTAGTATCAATTCCAGGTATATGACACCCAGAACCACCAGGAATCACACAATCTGTATTGTCATATTTCCGCCAATTTACAAATACATTCCTGTGCCAGCTTCAAATTACCTATCACAAAATCTATAAATTATACAAGGGTTATATCCAGTTTCAATGTTCCCCTTCATTAAAAAACAAGCACCAATTGCCACAATTTCCAGTCTGTGGTCAATATAAATAAAGCTTTCAGATTAAATATTTTAGATAATGTTTTAAAAGAAAAAAAATTAACCATATATAATATCATTATTATCATAACATCAGTATGCAAGAATAATTCATCAACAGGTCAAACAGCACTAATATACAAAACAATCATTAACTCAGTAATGCCAATGCCTGTGCAGTTAGATTTTGAAAGTGCATTTGATTCAGTATTCAACAAAACCCTATTAATTCAACTTAAAAACAGAAATACCATGCACAATATTATATACAATCACCAATCTGCTACTAAACAGAGAAATTCACATCACACTCAATGGGAAACCTTCATCATCTTTCTTTCCCGGCCAATCAATTTCACAATAATCTCCACCCAGTACATTTTTATTTACATTATATTTAAATCCCTTGCTAGTGTAAATTAGACAAAAATCAATGCATACACCAATGGATACATACCATATATAGCGTGCATAGATGATGTCATAATATTTATACAATCAAAAAAGCAATTATATTCTTCAGGAAATTATAAAACATTATACAGCAAAGTTAAGGCTAAAAATAAACACCAATAATTTGCCTGCATGGGCAATATTCACTAGAAAATTAAACACACAGATATATCAAGGAAAACTAGTATGTTTCTGGATTTCCCTTTCCACTTGGGCATGAATCAAATAAGAAAGAAAATATAAAATAAATTTAAAACAGAAGCAGAAAGAATCACTGAATCACTCTCCAAATTCTACCTCTCAATCTACCCAACAGTATCATTATACAATCAACTTATTATGACAAAAGTCACCTATTATCTTCCAATAATAAATTAGACCAAATCATTTATTAAAACAATTAACTTACTATGAAACAAGCTACTATAGGAACGAAAAGTAGTAGCCAGCTCAAAAATATAACGAAATTGTCCTACAAAATGGAATGGTCTTGAATTGCATGCAATATCAGTGTCTCACATCCAAAAATAGTAAACCTGCTTAAAGTCATATTTAAATGTTTTAGGTAAAAATAGAAATTACACCCATTGATTGGCCTGCCCCTACACATAACTATATCTCTACCTTGCTTGAGATATGTGGAGCAATAAGAAACAATATAACACGTAATAACACAAATAAATACACATATTGGAAAATATAAAATCTACTGCTTCCAGACTAAGCAGTGAATAACCAACTCACAATACTAGGAATAAATAATTGCCAACTGTTAACCAAGTTCAAATTATGGTGCTTGGAATCAAAATTTTGTAATTTTATTATCAAACTTAACCTGAATGCCTTACCAACAACACCCTTTATTCGGTACACTTATGTAAATATTGATGCATTATGTATGCTATGTCATAGAAAAGATGAAACAAAAGCCCATTTCCTATATGATTGTTTAGCCTAGAAAAAGTGTGACTAATAATGCAGAACAACTATAGACAAAACAGTATCACATTAGGTAACATAATAGATGCATACAAACAATAGCAATGCCAATAATATGTGCAGCCACCTTCAGGATATACACATATTGGTGCACCCATTACACATTCTCATTTGGAAACAATCCAAAAAGACAACCCAACACCTACTTCAACAAAGTAAAACAACTCAAGGGTAGAGACAGTATTCTTGCACTACAGGATATTTTTGCAGCAACATGATCTCACTTCAAAATGTGCTCAACATTATAACAAGGACTGGAATTAGTACTCTTAAAAAAATAAATTAAAAATGAAAACAACTAATATGACCCCATTGATGGTCAGTCATCATAACAAGAAATGTTTTTACTTGGTTGAACAAGGGAACTTTCACAATCAAGGACTAAAACAATATCAAAAAGAAAATTTCCATATAAGTATATGTATCCCTACTGTAACTTTATTTGGTATAAAAAATTGATACTCAATAAAGTTTGCTTTGAAACATGTAATAACAATAATAATAATGATGATGATAATAATATCCTACAGAAAATCTTTGTTGAGGCAAGAAGCAAATCAAAAAGCCCCCTGATGTAAGTTGTTATATTTTTCTTTTTTTCAACTAGTCGAGTATTTATTTTGAAGCCAGAACAGTAGGTTATAGTTTCTCTGGAATATCATGGTTTTGATATAATGGAGTAAAAGGACGTTGAGCTTTCTAGGCATCTGGAGTTTTTGAAGGCTGATGGCAGCAACCTTTCAGCCCCAGAATACTTTTGCACACACACAGTTTATTTTTTTGATAAATTTTTTGGAGGGACAGATAGGAAATAGTTAATTTTCGGGAATATCAATGAATTTAAAAGTCTTACCTTACCATGAAGTGAAACATATATCTTAGAAAGGAATGTCATTATACGGCAAATATCTGTTAGCAGGGATTCTTCAATTTCTCTTGTCATAGCACTATTTGATTTTGAAAAATTAAAGTCTAAGGATTTCTGTGGATCAGCGGTAAAATTTGAAACGATTTTCCTCCCAGTTAGCAAGTTCCAAGAGGCTGATTTTTCCTTATTAAATTTGAGTTTGTATTTGTCTGAGTACCGCTAGTATCTGCTCTAGTTTAGTGATATATTTCTTGGAAGGCAGACAGATGAATATGTCGTCCATATAACTGAGATGTTTAATCTCCCTTCCCATGGCGGGTACAAACACTACAGGCAGTAATCTCTCAATTTCCATCAATAGCGGGTTGATATAGTCTATAACAGGGGTCCCCAACCTTTTTGCACTTAAAAGCACATTCTATAATACCGTCCAGGTGGCGGGGACCATTTATTTTTTCAATGTCAATTTATAGTTGGATATTGTTAATAATACACATAATGTACAAAAAATATTTATTTCAAAAATAAAATTTTAATATATAATTAATGTTTATATTTTTACCCTGTAAAAGTATAGTATGTCCTACAATTTGATTATGATATAATACAATAATTTTAAGAAATTTTAAAAATTAAATTTATTTGTATCAGATAAATAATTTTTTATCGTGTTCGGATAGCGGGGGGTACACGTAAAATGGTCTGTGGGCACCATGGTGCCCGCAGGCATAGGGTTGGGGACCCCTGGTCTATAAAATATAGCACGCTAAGTGGATATCCTTGAGGAGTAAAAATAAAGAGTTCAAACCCAGGCACAATTTTTCCATTTATTGTGATGTGGTTGATTCTGTTGACTAATAGATTTGCAATCATGCTCAGATAAACATTCGGCACCCCATATTCACGGAGAACGTCAATCAGAATGTCTGGCCTGACTGAATCGAACGCCACCGCCAATATTCAACTTTTGAACTGTCACAAAGATATATTATTATAATGTATATCGTGGAAATATTCATTGTCGCTATTACTTTTACTATTGTTGTCAAAACACAATTTTATGTTCACAGAAATTATCTTATTTGACCTTTTCTGTTTACTGTATAGTTTCTCCATTTCAGAACAATTTAAGTTGTTGACTACCAGCTGTTTTATTTGGGTTTTGATACTCTGTAAATTTCCATATTCAAGTTCAATTTGTTAATCAAGAAAATTTTTAATAAATATGTTTATCTTTTATTGTTTTACTATTAAAATTATAAAATTGTATATTGATATAAAATCAGATTAACCAGAAATTGGATATATTTTATATGTACAACCATGTGTAATACTAATATATGATTCTAGTGATATCTATATACGATTTTCGGCCCCACGACTGGTAATATCATATGTAATGGAACGGGCTTTGAATTATAATGTTGATAGGTGTTTTGAAGATCTGAGACTGGTTGCACCATATGTAACGGAGTGATCTTTTACCTGGTATGAAAATAGGTTAGTGAGGTCATCACAATCCATATACACATTGATTTCATTCCTAAAAGAGTGGAGGTTAAGAACCAACTAATTATTAAATATATGCCTAACTCACCTCATTCATGCCGTATTTCATTCCCGTTATTCCGAGTTTCGAACTCATGGAGACTCTGCAAGATTGTCTAGTCCTGGCTATATTAGTAACAGCTAAAAGCAGGTAGATGCAAACATGTGTAGGTGTGAATATGATCTTATGTGTAAATGAGCAAAAGTATTTATAAATATGTGAGAAAATATGGCCAATTGAAAAGTTGACCATAGAAAACATACCAAGAGTTTTATTTTAACATTTGGATATATTTAACAACTATATTTATAACAATATTTTCAACAAAGAAAATTTACAACAAAATTATAAAACATTTAATTAAATATTTATGATTATTCTCTGCTTATAATTGATTCTCACTATTATTATAAATTCTTCTCCCCACAAACCGATGTTCCTATTAGCATAAATGAAATTTATATTATGTTTACGATTACACACAATCATCTTTACTTTCTATATTTTTATTTGAAACACATAATTCATTTTATTTTCATTAACTTTTTATATTAGATCTCTATCTGTCATCGTGGTAATATGAAATTCCGCTGTTATGTATGTAGTCATGATACAAACAAGAAAGACCGTTTATGACAAAAAATAGCTAATCAAATATACCGAAAACATTTAACGCAACTATTAATATAAACAAACGAAGAAAAATATATGTGGTATGAATATACAAATATTTGGACTAAATATGTGTTAGGTAACATCTTATCTTTCCCCTTTGATAATGATCGGATTAGCATGCAATCAAGCGCTAATCATAAACTATATTTTATTTTGCTTTCCCTAAAGGCAACAATACTTCTTCATTATGTTACATACTAATACTTATATTCCTCCTTTTTGTCTCTATGTTAAAGTAAAGAAAAAATTATATCAAATATACAAATAATTAAAGTTACTGACGCCAACTTAAATTTAGTTTTGAAGTTTATAAGAAAAAATGTCTTAGCAAATCATTCTAGTAATTCTTGTTAATCCATTTCAGGTATAGATAGTAAATTATGAGTCTTCTATAACATCCATTAGATCTTTTATGTTTTATAGCCTGGCAATTTCTGCTTTGAAGTCGAGAGTTATTGGATCCATTCATTAAGAATCGACTTGATGTTTCGTAGCGCAGATGTAAAGTGCTCGTCAATTCCATCCCGGTTCTGACAAGTTATAGCTCCAGGAACTTTTTTTCCCCCAATGTCGCTTTTACATTTAGTAATGCATATTTGTATTTATCATTATTTATATATTTCTTTAATGACTTATTTTGAGTAAAGTAATATCAATACTTCTTGTATTATTGTACATCCTCAAATGTAGATATTGTGATATATAACTTAGAATTAACGACCCTTTGGAAATTCCAATGATCTGAGTCTACTTTAGAAGATTTAGATTTCTAATTTCTTAGTTGGATAACTTTTAATTCTATACGCTTTTTCTCGCTTTTTTAGATACTCAGATATTAGTTTTTAATATTATTTTAACTCAAGTTTCTTTTCGAATTGTAAATTCGAATTCTCTGCCTAAAAGTTTGTATGTTATTTAGCAGATGGGTACTTTTATCTTTTTTGGGGGAAGAAACTCATTGTTGAAAAAAAGCAAGTTTGTGATTATCACTGGGGTCTATTGTTGACGTCAATTTTAATGAATATAAATATATGTAATTTGTTAATAATAATACATTTTCTATTTGATATTTATTTACTTTAATATAAATTTTCATTTTTTGATGAAGTTCATTTTATCCATCTTATTTTCCATTCATTGTTATATTGTGCTGGAGTTATAACACTTTTAACAAGGTAATAATTTCTAAAGGTTAGTCATCGTGGTTGATATATGTATTACAGTATAATTAATTGGTGTTTAAAATGTGTTTTGCAATTAATGATTTGTCAATTTTAGGGCTTTAATATTTATTAATCTAGTGATGAATAAATAACGCTAAAATCATGGGTCTTGGATTCGGATTAGGTCACACGGTATGTGATTGGTATTAGGGTAAGTAAGGAGTACTCATAACTATATATATATATATATTCTCACCGATAAATAATGAATTCATAGAATTATTTCCAGGAGTTTCTGTGTAACATATGTACTCAAAACAAAACCACAAAGCATCACTTTAAATAAGAGTAAAAGTAGTTTGTTCAGAAGCCAGAGATTTGGAAAAAAGATCTACATTTAGATATTCTAACAAAGAATGTTTATATATTAATTATCATTTAAAAAAACCTTAAACAGGCAGCAATAATAAATATTGAAAAAATGAAATAATTATTGGTAATTTAGTATAAGGATATGTACCTAGAATAGAAGACAAATTAAAGAATAACTGCAATTAATATAACATCATGACGTCTTTCCAAATCCATATCATACAATGTCTATCAAACCTAAATCATAATGCTAAAAAATAAAGGCTCTATTAACGTGGAAGGATGTATATTGGTGAGACCACTGCCCTATTGAAATGCATTTGAAAGAATCCTAACTGATGACTAATAAACCGACTTATTTTGTGTGACTGATTAAAAAAATAAATATATCTTGTGTGAAACATATGTTTGATTAGGAAAAAACAAATTTATATGATAAAGAAAAATACAAAGAATAAATTTCAGAAAAGCTGCTTATTTAATAATAGCAAATAACCCCATAAATCAGCCCAATGTAACAATTCATGATGTTTGAAAGCCACTAATTAGACTTGATTCCAGTAAAAAGTACAAAAATAGGATCCTCATGGATATGTATGTGAAATTTCTACTGACTTTTGAGTTTGGAAGAATAGACTAATTGGATATTGTTTTACCATAAAATCAATATTTGAATCTAAAAGTGCATATTTGTTTCCTAGGCTAGTACTATTACTAATCAGGACAGTAATAACTGAAGAGACCAAAATAATATTTACAATGTTGTGTTAAAGATCAATCTGTATGATATTTCAAATATTATGTGAAAAGTTTGAATATATTTTAAAATGTTCTGAAAACATTTAACATTTAATTTACAAAATATAGTGACTAACCTAAGTGTATTTATGTTCCTTGTTCTAACAAGATACTCTGTAGCGAATATATCACCCCTCACCATCCATCTCCTCAACAGAACAATGTGTCAGGATTTATGATTTGTGAGGCAAAAACAACTTTTATTTTGGCATGAATTAACTACATTATGAACTAAAAAAAATGTGAAGATAGATTTAATGAAATTACTATCTAGTGACACTTTGAAGTATTGCATTCATGGTAAAGTAAAAAGACTAGCAGAAATAAATATCACATAAACAATTTGTAATATAATCTTCAATAGTTTCTCTTCCTCTTCCCTTTTTATTTTTGGAGGAAAAAGAGTATCAATAAATAATAAAATCTGATAAAGATTGCTAGGAACAGTTGAAACTGTAAAATTAATAAATATATTTTGCTTTCAAGTGTAAAAAGAGTGGAATGTTATTATTATATATGTTATATAAATAATTTGACTAACTAATTCATGATACTTATTTCATCAGCAAGATAACAATATAAAAACTAAAATGAAAAATGAGACATGAACATGGCTATAAAGGTTTACAAAATAATAATAAGACTAATGTGAACTGTAAAATTTACTAAATCTAGTTTACAACCTTTTGTCGTTGACATTCATTGACTATTTCATTTGCTTCTTATGACTTTAGCCTTGCAACTGTCCTTATTTCACAACATGATGCTAATTCTAGTAAGTGCATGTATGTGTGGATCAGTGATGAAGTGTGACTTTTTTAGGAAGCGAAGCATACTACATAATCTTTTTTATATAATGTTTTTATTTTACTTGCTGCAACAATTTTTATGTAATAGCTAATAATGAAATGTTATATTTTGTTTTTTATATACGTTTCACCTATTTACCCCTAAAACTCTATCTGTGTCACATTTAACCTCTTAAAGCTTACACATCTAATGGTTGTATATGTCACGCCAAACCCATATATGCGAATATAATGTCTAATATAATTGGTATAGCTATATTGCAGCAGATATTTATTCCAAACGCATATATGTTTTCATTTATCATTTATTTAAATTTATAAGTCAATTTATATTGCATGTATAATGTGTATCCATGTATTACCGTGATAAACATATAGATCATGTTATTCGATCATTTCATAAAATTTATAGGTTTGACTTAAAATAAGTTGTCAACAAGAATCATCAGTTTTAGTATAGCATGATGAAGAAGTCCAAGTTTTGGTTTTGACAATAATATTTTTTAAAAATTATATTATCCTTGAAAGCAAGATTTAGCCTACTGGAACCATTGCTAAATCTCAGGGGGATAGAAATAATCAATATTAGCCCAAAAACATTCTCTTAAAAGAGAAATACAAAACATTGAAGTTATTTTAATAATTAAAAATATCAAATTTTGAAGGTACTCATCAAATATAATTTGTTTATTAAAATTATGAATTGATCTCAGCCCAGTATAAATGGGCTGGATTTTATATTATAAAAATATAATGTATAATTTAAAGAAGCTCTGCTACTATATTCCATACTGGTTTTAATTTTAATATGTTGAAGTAAGAAATGATGATCTATAGTCCCATCCACATGCAAAATGCATACCATCATCATCATGAATATGGGAGATGTTCCTGCCACTGTTGCAAGAAAATCACAACTAATA
This sequence comes from Epiperipatus broadwayi, assembly GCA_028023455.1. Classification (NCBI taxonomy): domain Eukaryota; kingdom Metazoa; phylum Onychophora; class Udeonychophora; order Euonychophora; family Peripatidae; genus Epiperipatus; species Epiperipatus broadwayi. Next base: position 678,080 of record JAQFVV010000368.1, read on the forward strand.
CTATACTGCATATCAGAAGGTCAATATTTGCTACCACCTGCCATCCAGAAATGCTGACAGACAAGCTGCTGAGAAGTTAGGTAACAACTCATAAACACACTGAAGAGAGTTCTAAATATACTTTAGATCTTAATCTTTAAAGCTATAGCTTGTAATTTTAAATGAAGGTTCAAAATTTAACACTTTAATTTCTTGTCTAAAGTAAATATGAAATTTATTATAAATCTTGCTTAAGATTAGGTTTGTAAACTTTAAATTTACTTATTCTTAAATAGAATAATTACAATCATTTATTATTTAACATCTATTTTCTATTCTATACAGCAGTTGTGCCTATATTTTTATCTATTTTATTTCTCAAACTTTAATTTTATTATATTTTATTTTATAATTCTTTAGTAAAGATATTGTAATTCATATCTTGAACTTGATAAACCTAAATAGAGTGTATGTAGCTTATTTTGTCTGTTGTTTTGAAATCCTATTGTATTAAGAATAATAAGTGACCACTTTGCATTTGTTATTATGATATTTTTCATTTAGTTTTATATTGATTTAATATTGATTATGGTTTGCACAATTAAAATTATTTCATAATATATTGATTTGACCCTGCTAAATATACCTTTCTTTCCTAGTTTAATCTGACTCTAGATGCAGCTTAAGTATCTATTAAACTAGATTAAACCTAACACTATTATACTTATATATAATGTAATATAGTCACTTACATAATCTGGTTGTATGATATACAAAATAATAATAAGATGATGGCCTACATTCCACTTTGGCACCTTCAGTGGTTGAGATTACTGGGTCACAAAGTCCATTATGGCACGTTTTTATTTTACTTCCACAATAATTTTTATGTAATGGGTAATATATACATATTACATATATCTAAAAAAATCTGGAACTCTTTTATCTGTTAATCAGACCATGATTAATTTAAATATAGATAATACATAATCAATCAATAATATGTTGCTCAAATTTATTCTTACTGTATATAAAAACAATTCAACTGTTGGTAAAAAAAAAATTGAAAGTGGACGGAAATTCCATACAAAAAATAATGAATTTAAATTGTTCATTTTTTTATAATAATCAGACCATGATTAGTTTAAATATAGATAATACATTATCAATATATTTTTATCTTCAAATGCTTTTAACATTTTCAAGTTTTATCTATAAAATATATTTTAGCATTATTTGAACTTCTTATAATCAATGAATAATGCATAATGTGTTGATAAATATCATTCTTTGTATATAAAAACAATTCAACTGTTGGTAAAAAAATTGAAAGTGAATTTTTTAAATGAAATTTTAATTAAAGCTTTTGAAAGTTTTAGTCAATTTCTCTATGGAAGCACTCATTCTGTTCAATACATGAGCACATTGTCCCTGGTGTGGATATATATTTTCTTTTTAAATTGTATCTTTATCCTGATCTAGACCATTTCCAGGTAGCAATGCTGCTATGTCTAGCTATTCTAGACAGAACACTTCATTGAGGGCAAATATATATAATGCATTTCCATGAGTGCATACAATAACTAATGCTTAATTATAAGATACATTTTAATATACAAACACTTATAACACCTAGCTATTTGCATATATATATATATATATATATATATATATATATATATATATATTGTAACAGTCAAGTTTGTACATTTACGTAACAGAATTCAGAATCCAAGCAAAAGAGACCGAAGCTGACCAGACTAGGACTGTGACATCCCATGTCCAACCACACTTCAACTCGTGAGCCAGGATTCCAAGACTCAAGACCCTACAAATGACCACCTTGAAATTACACGAAGTATACCTCTTTCCACATGGCCAACATAGGTCACGGAGATGCAATAAGACTGATGAATAAAAAAAGGTTCTTAATTGACTAAAATATATCACTAATCTAATTTAATTTAATGCATAGTTTTCACATATATAGACTATAAATAGTAATTAGAATTGGATTGAATTAGATCAATAACGAGACAGAGAATGAAATACATTAAACTAATTATACATTCATTTACAATCCTTCTATCCATATTTCATTTATTTACAATAGCATTTCAGTGTAGAATATACACAAATTCAAAATAACTTTACATAAGTAATCATTAAATTTTCATAGATGGGTTTAACATGTGCCAATCTTATGAATTACTTTACAATTAATCATAATCAATCACTACATTATGTCTATAAATCACATTAAGCCAAATCCTATTACATTTGTGGCTGTTATATAAATAATTATATTGAGATCATGAATTCATTTACTAAAAACAATATAATATGACTTAATAATGAGTGCATAAACCAGCTCAAGTAACGATCAATCGAACATGGCTTTCGAGAGAAAAATTTCAGAATGCTGAAAGCGTTATGTTAAGGTGGGAGAGTTGACTGAAATAAGATTTTACCAATGTGCTATGGCACAGGTAAATAATAATAGAAAAAGTTGCTCTGCGGCTGGATGAAATAATTTCAGGGTTCTTGCGACAAACGCCGGTACCCTGTAACTGATCACAATGCTGCGTGAAAAGGAACATTGTGTTCAGGAATGGCGGGGAACTTACATGCTAACCTCGCCTTGGCTCAGGCTTTGCTACTGCTCTACCCTATAAGAGAAGATGTGCTGGCAACACCATGGCTTCATCTTGAGATACGTATAGCAGCAAAATGAGAATAATTTTATAAAATAATATATTACATCCGCAAAGCAAAGAATAGTATATTTCATACTATGAAATACGAGACAATAGCATATTAGCTCTATCAAATTGGGACCAACTCTTGTGTAGCCTGATAATAAATGTCTATGCTACTAAAGGGAATATTAATACATCTGTACTTTGACATGCTCGATCTATTAAGTCACTTATAGATAATAAATATTTAAGGAGTGAAAGTATATTTCTATGGACTTAAGAACTTAAATGACAAATATACTTATAAATACGATCAAGGCTAAATTTAATTCTAAATAAAACTATAAGGTTAAGTTTTTAAATGGTTGATTAACAGAGCCACATTTCACATATTAAATCATTTAAATAATAAAAAGAAATAGGATTTCGAAACAGCGCAGAAAGTTGACACTATAAACAAATTACACGAAGATTTTCAAATAATATCTTTTTAAAAAAAAACATGAAATTAAGTGCCCACTGTTTAGAAATATTGGCATATGGAATATAAAAGAATTTAATTAAAATAAGCAAAGAAATATAGACACAACTGCAGTGATATAACTTTAAACTAAATAATTTACTTTGAAGTGAATTGACATATTTAAAATATTAATTAAATGGATTTAAGTTTTGGTTACATATTAGTTTTATAATTATTTTAAAAAGAGAGTTAGCTAACTTATATAGATATATTTACACAGAGCTCTGTGGTTTGAAAAATAAAATGGTACCGGTATTATTTATCTGGACTGCAAGTTCTTGCTGTAGGTTTGGTGAGTTTGACTGGGCAGCTGGTGGCATCATCTTTCCCATTATGTTAGGCTTGTCTCTTCTATCGGCATGATGGTGGTTTAGGCATTTCGACGAGAGAAATCCTGTTCTCCCCACAGGGTAATAGCAACAAAATTCCCACTTTTAGCCGGACATATTAAACATTAACAATTGGGAAGGATGGCTGCAATTCTCTCTAAAAATATGGCTGTCCTTTCCTTGTTAAAAATACAGAGTATTTATATATTTTCCTTATCTGAATCTCTCGCCTCAAGACTCACTAAACTCCGGAATTTAATTAAATATTTTTCAATTTATAATCCAGATTTTTACAATCTTACATAACTTATGTTAGAAACATTCCATAAGCTAATATTATAATTAAGATTTTTTGTTGCAAACAATTGTCCAATTTAGATTTTAAAATAACTTAATCTTATCTAAGGAGATTTTAATTAGTAAATTTTGAACTAGTTTTACTTTTTACGGATTCCAGGTATGGTCGTTAATGACACTTGTTTACAACCAGAAATCTTTTTAATTACTTGACAAGCTTTTATTTCTAATCTTATATTAAAAACAATCTTTTAACATTTTTTTAAAATGAAAACCTTTTTAATATATTTATTTAAAATAATTTACAAACATATTTTGATATAGCTTTTAAATATATTTTCGAGAAACTTTTCCCTGAAATATATTTAAAACAAGAAATCTTTTAACAATTTTTAAAGACATTTAATATTATTTTTAGATAATGATTTTTACATATTTTAAAATCATGTCTTTCTTCTATATAGCACAGATTATATATCCACATACGAAATTACAATATTAACAAACAAAATTAATAATTTACTTCTAATTTAAATAATAGAATAAACATTTTTAGAAATATTAAATCAATTTAGTACGCTATAATTTTCCTAATCCTATCTAATTATAGTGTTGGTTTGCACACAAATATATAATACTGTTTATCCAGACATGAGTGAATTTTAAATTTACTAACATTTAAATAGGTTCAAACTTAGCACAGATGAGTGTGTCATTAGGTTTGATGGTGAAACGATAGGGGCTTGGAAAGTTATCATTTCATTATATATATATATCAATAGGTCTAAAGACAAAACAATTAATACTTAAGATCAATACAGCCTTTATGGAGTCCTAACGGACTCTTGAAACATTTGGAGGCCAGTTCTCAGCACTTGAAGTCACTGCAAAAAAAGGAACATTCTGCTTGAATATATATCCATCTACACATATGGATCTCCAAAAATCAAGTGAAGTCTTTCTCAATCATTTAGTACTGAGATAGTTCATTGTTTTTGAATCCCAATAATGATTGGCTGATCTTCTGCACATCTGTTCAGGTGATTATTTCCTTATACTCTATATAGACAATTGAATATTATCTCTGCCTTAAATTAATTAGTTATTTTTGTAGATTATTATTTAAGTAAAAAGAATCAACTCACATTCTTTTTAATTGTTTCATTTTCTGAACAACATTTCCACTGCACTAATTAGACCATTGTTTACTTTTTAGAAATTAATCTTTTTTTATGTAATTTAAACTTAACTTTTAATTTCTATTTTAAAAAAAATAAATCTGTTAATATTCTTTATTATTTTTAACTTATAACTTTTTTTCTCTAAAAGTTTTTACATGTATATATTGAAACAGTAAGGTCTGCTTTGCAGATCTTCGTTTCACCTTTTCTCACCTATTTCCTACCCTCATACCTTAGTTTGAACCCCAATCTATCATAGTGTGTCTGCAATGTGCTTATATACTGAAAATCCTGCCTAATTTTAAACCACGAGTACAATGCTCATATTATATATAGAACTCATTCCCAAATAAAGTAAAATATTATGTATATGTTCACATAATTTTGATTTATTAAGAAGTAGGTTATATAAGTCGTAATTGCGCACACACTATGATACACATTTTAAAACATATCAAAATTATAGATTGTTAAAGTTATTTTGTTGAATCTATTTACAAATATATATTACCGTCGTAATATATTTTGATTTAAAATAAAATTCATTTAGTAAATATTCGTTTAGTAAATAGATTCAAATATTGCAATGTAAAACTAAAATAATTTTTGTTTAATTTAATAAAAGTTATTCCAAATATTTCTGTTAAAATAAATGAGGAACAATAGTTTAATTATTCCATGTTGTAATTAGTTAATGTTATATAAGTTTATCTAAAAACAGCAGATGTCCACTTAAGGTTTTCTTTAATTAATAAAAGTAATTTATAATTGAATCTAGTTTGTAATCCAAATGTCAACAGGGAAATTAACAAAAGAAATTAATTAATGTTGAATTCCTTTAGACATTCGGATAGATTTAATTACAGCTGATAAGTCCGATATATTTTTGTAATGCTCCAGGGCAGTTCTATTGTTAATGTCTACTATAAAAAGAAGGGTTTTCTTTTGTTCTCCAGTTTTATTCTAATGTTTCTAAGAGAAATCATTCCGAGTTCTATTCTAGTAATTTGTAAATCTTGACATGACAGAGTAGAGCACGAGAAGGCTATTTCTCTCCGGAATGGTCATCTGCTGCCGTAGACCAGCGGAAGTTATCACACAGGGAACCCCGGAACTGCTGCTGCCAAAAATATGAACATTTCCAGACTTTGCTGTTAAATTATATAAAAACCTGCCGACCATCAATCTACCTAAATGCTTCTCCAGAGGTAACCCTAAATTAACCCAAGAGCTCTTGTGATAACTAACATGCTATAGCTATTTTAAATTGTTTTCTGATATTTCACATAACTTCATTATGTATTTCTTTAACATGTTTAAATATACTCAACATTTTGCTCTCTATCCTTGGGTTAATATTTTCTATTTATAAAGCTTTCTTTTATTTTATTATGATAATGTGTCAGAATCGTCTTTGACCGAGTGAACTATTCCCTTTATTGAAAGTAAGATGCTGCTATCAAGGCATATTTTAAATTTATAATTTTCCAATTTTATTATCTTGCAAATCACTCGTTCAAGGGTGATTCTTTTCTTTAATATAATATAATCACATAGTTTAAAATCTACATGTTATTGATTTTAATCTAATATAAGAGTATGTGCAAAGTCAATGGTTAAATGTGTCCCTTAATGCATGATTGCGTATATAAATCTATACTTACTTTTTAAACCCACAAGCATGCATTTTCCTATTTTAATTACCATGTTCTACTTTAATTATAAAGTTCATCATTGACGTCGAGAATGTGTGGACCCTTTTAAATGAATTTCGGGGAATTTGATTGGGCAATTCTCTTAATCCAAGTAAAACCCATTCAGTATGTTTTTATATACACTAGTCTCGTATTGCTGGTAAATGAATTGGTTGTTGAGACCGTTTTGTTTTATTTTTCCAAGGATTCTTTACACGGCAAAGTCCGTTCTTTTCGTATATTGCAAGTTTCCAGGCAGAGTGTGTTCCAAATGACACACCTGGGAATTAAACACAATCGTCACCCAGTCGCTAAGTTTCAGCTGTTCATAAAATACTTTCCTACGGTTTAGTGGCGAGATGCCCTCCATAATTATTCCAGATCTTCAATATTGTTTTATTTTATATTTATTTTACAAAGCATCCGTAACTTAAACGTGTCACACCCTCCACCTTTAATAAATTCATTATCAGCAATACTGACCTCCCAATACAACTCTATTATTATTATTCTCAAATAAATGCTTTGATCACATTCCCACTTTGTTGCTCAGTTAGCTTTTGTCCGTGCTATTCTCGAAATCAATAAATATTTTATAACACTTAATTTCAAATATTTTCTTAAACTTGTATAATTGCTCAAAGCACCTCGCACATGTTCCTATCTCGTCAAGCACATTATCGTAATGCTATTAGCCTGAGGAATAGAATATATCACTTTGTTTTAAAACCTTTTTGTCATTTATTGAAATATAATGCCCACAATTATTTAATATGTGTCCCTGTCTCATATAAGCAGACAGTGGCATTATATATATATATATATATATATATATATTATGAATAAATTTTGTGAAATTATTTAAAACTAAATTTGATCTCTTATTTTATTTGATTCCTATCACTGTCTCAGTCTATATATATATATTTTCTGCATTTCTTTTGTAAATCCATAGACATTAATTAACCACCCAAACTTCTTTTAGTATAGAGTCTTTTGTTTCTTCCTGACCACCAGGCACCGGTCAAAGGTCATACTAGTAGTGGCATCAGATGCATTGTCACGTAGATGGTGCTGTGAAATTTGGGCTTTAGATTCAAACTTAGTATATCTAGAAGGCAACCCCTCCTAGAATGTTCAGTTTAGTGTCTGGGGTTTGAATTATGCAGTGTGTTAGTGAGATAGACGATTCTGACCGTTACATAGTAAATTTTTTTTCTGGGTCCATGGCTTGCCCAAACATGGAGCCTCGAATATTTAAACACCCACATCCCTGTAGATCTTAATTATTTAAACACCCACATCCCTGTAGCTTAATTTTAGCATTTTGTTTCGTATGTAAATCCTTTATATTTTTGATATATAATATTTTTCAAACTCTATATTATCTATTTGCGTGTATATTTCATGTATTTTGTTTGACTCGGGCATTCAATTACTTATTCTATATAATCAGAACTTGTCCAAACTTGCTATAGTGCGATATGAGCCATCTGTATTTATCTGTATATATTGTTTCACTTAAATTTTGCTATGTACACATAGCATAAATTACTTAAATATTGTCCCAAGTGAATATTGTGACAATCTGTGAATATTTCAAATATTGTATTTTACTCTCAAAATAAAGTTTTATTGGCTCAATGCGCAAGATAGCATAATAATAATTTTGTACGGTAATGACCTAGATATAATAGGCTATCGTATGGAATTCAGAAATAATTATAAATCAAATGTTGTAATCAATAAAAAAAAATGTGAATGTTTTAACGAGTGCCCATAGTTAAATGGAATTATTTAAAATTAATTTTGGGAAGCTAACAGTCTATGGATATTTTTAACTGGTGACATGGCGTCCAATGGTAATTTCACTAAACGGAGTTACTTCTAAAATAAATTTTGTCACCAGGCTAAATTCTTTATATGTAATTTGTTTTTTCCAACGTGTGTAAATTTTTCCTAGACCAAATAATGAGACGTGAATCGGATCAATAATTATGTAAATAAAATTATATGTATGCTAGTCTTAAATAAGAAGGAACAAAATGAGTATACCCGGATCTAGCGAATGATAACGTATATAAATAAAATTGCTTGAGTTTAAAAATATATATGTTAGCGAAATATTTTGACAGGTAGAATTTAAGAGATTTTATATATACGGGCAGTTAAATATATATATATATGTTGGCAGCAGATTTAAGCGAGAAATTTTAGCAGTAGTAAGAGGGCAGTAGTTGGAGTTTTAGTGGTAAATGTAAAAGCAGCAATTAGGCCAACAGAACTGAGAGGGAGAGAGCCTATTAGCCATTAATAAAATTTGAAGTCAAATGTAATAATCACAGAGAATCAAACAAGGAAAAATAATAATAGTATTTTTTTTTAACCGTATTAGTTTTAGTAAGTTCAACTGTAAAACAGTTTAAAATTTTCCTTTATCAGTGCTATACATTGTGTTTTAAAAGTACACCTATTCGTTAAAAAAATTTTTTTAGGATATATTAAATAGTTAGCAATAAAATAAAAGGAAAAAGTCATCATCATCATCAATCACGATAATCATCCAAGGCCATGGATAATATGGAGAACAACCATGATGAACAAGAACTGGATCCATCTGGATTTCTTGAATCTCCTCCAATAAGTATGAGACCTGTCCAGCAAACAAGCCAAGGAGATTTCAATTGGAAATATCTGGAGGAATTGTATAGGAGAAACGAAGAGAGGGCAAGAGAGCATGAAGAGGAAGCCCAAAGAGAAGAGGAAGAGTATAAAATATTTAACAGGCTGATTCTCGATGAAATTGTAAAAGTAAAAAAAAACCAAAGGGTTCTCGAACTTAATATTGAAGAACACTACCTAGAAAACTGGAAAAAGGACAGAACTACAAATCAGAGCTGTCAGATCTTTGACAGCAATCGACCAATTTCTCAAATAAACATTAGTACAAGGGATGCAGCCTGCAGTACATTAATTTCAGACCTCAGGATTCAAACCCAGATTGATAAAATAATCACCATTCAGATATTTCGAGGAGAAGTAGGAGAAAATCCTCACCCACACTTGGATAGCTTGTAAGTTTTTTTTTCTCTGTGTAATATGAACTGTCGCAAACAGACTGTGATAACTAGCCATTACTTATATGGCTATGGAAGAGATTGGTGGGGCATGTTGACTAAAAAACCGAGCGACTTTGCCAATTCCTGTAACACATTATTGAAGTATTATTGGAGTGAGGATTGGCAGAGCGTGATTCTAAATACAATTTGCCAGGAGAAGTATGAAGCAATCAAAGAGACTTGCGTGCAATTTTTCATTCACCTGGTAAACCGATTTAAATCACTCACCGTGTTCAAGTTTTCAGATTCCTACATCATCCATACAATCCAACTGAATATGCCATTACCTATCCAATGGCTTATGGTCAGCAGCAGGATCAAAGATGTGGAAGTCATGGCAGAATTTTTGATGATGATCAACTATGGTCCATGGAATCCCCACCGTCAATCAGAACAAAATATGATGGGAGGGAATACGAGACCCAAAAGAACCGTGTTAGCACAACCCCACTACTCTCATCCTCCAACAAAAAGAAGCTTCTTAGGGGACATGAACCCTGTGTCAATGGTTATCTGAGAAGAGGACACCACCTGTGGAGTTCCTATTGGTCCATGTCCAGTAATAAATATCGGAGTGGGATCCATTGAACTTCCTGTTCTCATTGACACTGGCAGTCAGATTTCCTGCATTTCAAAAAGATGGTTGCTACGAATGGAAGAACGGAGCGGATGTATACCCAGGTTACCATCCCGTCCCATCCAGATGAAACTGGCTGATGGAAAAAAACCAAGACTGAAGCATACCAAGTATGGTTAGAAATAATCTTCAGGAAAATAACCATTGGGCACACTTTCCTAGTTATAAAAGGATTGGTCCATGATGTTATAATTGGATCCGATTTTCTGACCCAAAATAAGTGTATCCTTGACTATGCCACGAATTCAATCATGGTCCATCAAGAGAAGATAGATTTTAATGAAGCCATTGTCCTACCTGAAATCCAAGTTCAATGTACAGAGGCCAGCATTGATCAAAGCACCATCAAAGATAAGGTCAAATAATCATCACTAGAAAGCATTGAGAATCAGTCCCAATTGCATCAACTATTAATGGCAAGTCGGCAAATCTTCTCTCCAATCCCTGGAGAAATTAAAGGTTATGTCCACCGGATTTGTGTGAAGGAGGAAACCCACTTCCAGGCCCGGACATACCCCATTCCTTTCCAATATCAAGATGAAGTGAGCGCTCAGATCCAACAGATGATTACATGGTGGGTAATTGAGAAAGGATCATCGCCATATAATAACCCATTAGTGGTTGTGAAAAAGAAAAATGGGTCTATAAGACTGTGTTTAGATTCCAGAATGCTCAACAATATCACGATACCAGAACGGGATATCCCACCACCTGTACAGGAAGTTTTTCTCAAATTATCTACAAAGAATATTTTTTCTACATTAGACTTAACTGCTAGCTATTGGCAGATGATATTACACCCCCAAGACAGGAAATACACAGCCTTCCATCACAATGGCAAACACATCTGTTTAAGAGAGTACCTTTTGTGACCATAAACAGCGGTGCAGGATTAATGAGGTGCTTGGACCAAGTTCTATCCGAAGATCTAAAAAAAATTAGTGTGCTATATTGATGATGTGGTCATTGCATCACGCAACCCTCAGGAACACCTGGAGCACCTGAAGCAGTTCTTTTCTGAATGTGACCAAAAGAATATTACTGTGAATCTAGAAAAAAGTCACTTCGCTCTAAAAGAAATTGCCTTTTTGGGACACATTGTAAATGGACAAGGAATTTGGACCCATCTGGATAAGGTAGAAGCAATCCAGAACTTCCTGAGGCCTATCAATAGAAAGCATATTAGATCCTTTTTAGGCCTCTGCAATTACTACCATAAGTTCTATCCTGGCTTTGCAAAAGATACCTCCACATTGCTGGAACTATTGAAGCAACACCGTTGGTGGGAATGGAATGAACAGCACAAGCAAGATTTCAAGAAAATCAAGGACAATTTCCTCCAGACTGTGATGTTATGTTATCCTGATTTCACTCACCCATTCTATTTACAGACTGACAGCAGCAAGAAAAGTCTAGGTGTTGTACTGTTCCAGGTTAATCAAGCAGGCCAACATCAGGTCTTGTACTTCAGTAGCCATACATTAAGAGGTGCAGAAAAAAATTATACTGTCACTGAACAAGAGACTTTAGCCATTGTATGGGCGTGCAGCAAATTCATGCAGATATTGCTGGGATCGGATGTAATTATAATTATGGACCACTGGTGCTTAGAATTTCTGAGTAAAAGTTATCTAAACAATGATCGCCTTATAGGATGGAGCTTGTCACTGCAGAAATTCCACTACAAGATAATTTATTGTCCAGGTCCTGGAAATATTGTGGCCGATGTATTGAGTCGTCACCCTGTGGAAGTTAAACCTTGCAACCCTATGATATCAGACCAGCCATTAATAATCATGACTAATGTGTTGGACCAGGAAATTGAAAAGAAACTTAAGAATTTGCAGTATTGGCAGGAAAAGCAGCCCGTGTACAGAGATTTAATGCAAGAAGTCCAAAGGCAAGGAAACCCTGCTCAAGGATGTACCACAGGTAGGGGGAAAAGGAGATACAGATTGCAAAATGGACTTTTGCTGCAACAAACTGAGAATAGATTGTGGAAAATTCTCATACCACCTGATTTAAGAAGCCCTCTAATCACTTATATGCACAGCCTGGTGGGACATTATGGTCCCAGAAAAACCAAAGAAGCCCTGAGGATGGCAGTTTCATTGGCCTCAGATGTATAGTGATATATTACACACCCTCCAGAAATGTAATACATGTGCTAAAAGCAAACCCCCAAATAAGATCTTCAGTGGTACCCCCGCCTCCATTATCCCATTGGGATCCAACAAGGTATTAGCAGTAGACCACTATGGGCCACTACCATCTTATCATAGATGTCGGTACCTTTTTGTCACCTACGACATATTTTCTAAGTATGCATGGACCTACCTGGTCATAAGGGCAGATTCAAAAAGTGCAATTAGGGCATTACAGCGCAAGCAATTTGTGACTATCGGCAAGCCCGAAGCAATACTCTCAGATCATGGCTCGGCTTTCACTTCACGAGAATGGCAGACCTAGATAAAGAGCCAAGGTCTCAGGCATGTGATGACATCCATTAGAAACCTCCAAGCCAGCCCCTGCAAGAGGGTCATGTGGGAAATTAACCGACTGTTTCGGACATGCATCCACGATAACCACCAGGGCTGGGTCAACCGAACAGAAGAAATTTTTCAGTATATTAATGGAACCATTAATGAGGCTACAGGACTAACACCAATGTGTCTTCATTTTGGCAAGCCAGAGCAACCATTAATTAAAATACCCCTGCCCAAGGATGATCAAGAAGTTGACAGAGAAGAGGACCGGCGAGCAGTTCATCATCGTCTGAAAGCCTGGGCAGAAAAAAAAACAATTAAAGGAAACAAGGTCCTACCAATTTCAAGTTGGGGATCATGTATGGGTCAGAACTCCAAAGCCCAGTAGCCGGGACCAGTGTAAATACAAGAAGTTTTTCCCACTGTATCAAGGGCCATATGTGATAAAATGGGTAAGTGGCCCAAATGCATATTTACTGGAGGATAACATGACCATAAGAGGGACTTATAATGCTAGGAGTCTATAACCCCTTGTATATCACCCACCAGACCCAGGATTATAGTAGTTTTTTTAAAAAAAAACCACAACAACAACAAAAAAAAGAAATGGACACGTCACAGAATAATATAAAAAGAAGATTGGATATAAACAGTGTTAAACTATTAGTTTTTTAAAATAAAATTTTGTTGAAAGGGATGGGGAGATAATAAAAAATGTTCGCTAGATGGTAGATTTATTAATATGATCCGGGTATATAATTCAATTTCGTTTCTTCATTATATTTATATCCTGTACATTATGGGTTATCTTGTAAATTTTTTTTTATGCAGGCTTCATAGGTGGACACCTGTTGTAAGATCTTTTTTTTAACAATTTTTTTTGTTCCATCACTAAGGGAATGTGAAACAGTAAGGTCTGCTTTGCAGATCTTCGTTTCACCTTTTCTCACCTATTTCCTACCCTCATACCTTAGTTTGAACCCCAATCAATCGTAGTGTGTCTGCAATACACTTATATACCGAAAATCCCACCTAATTTTAAACCATGAGTACAATGCTCATATTATATATAGAACCCATTCCCAAATAAAGTAAAATATTATGTATATGTTCACATAATTTTGATTTATTGAAAAGTAGGTTATATAAGTCATAATTGCGCACGCACTATGATATGCATTTTAAAACATATCAAATATATAAATTGTTAAAGTTATTTTGTTTGAATCTGTTTACAAATATATATTACCGTCATAATATATTTTTGATTTAAAATAAAATTCATTTAGTAAATATTCATTTAGTAAATGGATTCAAATATTGCAATTTAAAAGTAAAATCATTTTCTTTAATTTAATAAAAATTATTCCAAATATTTCTGTTAAAATAAATGAGGGACAATAGTTTAATTATTTCATGTTGTAATTAGTTAATGTTATATAAGTTTATCTAAAAACAGCAGATGTCCACTTAAGGTTTTCTTTAATTAATAAAAGTAATTTTTAATTGAATCTAGTTTGTAATCCGAATGTTGACAGGGAAATTAACAAAAGAAATTAATTAATGTTGAATTCCTTTAGACATTTGGATAGATTTAATTACAGCTGATAAGTCCGATATATTTTTGTAATGCTCCAGGGCAGTTCTATTGTTAACATCTACTTTAACAAGAAGGGTTTTCTTTTGTTCTTCAGTTTTATTCTAATGTTTCTAAGAGAAATCATTCCGAGTTCTATTCTAGTAATTTGTAAATCTTGACATGACAGAGTAGAGCGCAAGAAGGCTATTTCTCTCTGGAATGGTCATCTGCTGCCATAGACCAGTGGAAGTTATCACACGGGTGCTGCTGCCAAAAATATAAACATTTCCAGATTTTGCTGTTAAATTATATAAAAACCTGCCGACCATCAATCTACCTAAATGCTTCTCCAGAGGTAACCCTAAATTAACCCAAGAGCTCTTGTGATAACTAACATGCTATAGCTATTTTAAATTGTTTTCTGATATTTTACATAACTTCATTATGTATTTCTTTAACGTGTTTAAATATACTCAACATTTTGCTCTCTATCCTTGGGTTAATATTTTCTATTTATAAAGCTTTCTTTTATTTTATTATGATAATGTGTCAGAATCGTCTTTGATCGAGTGAACTTTTTCCTTTATTGAAAGTAAGACGCCGCTATTAAGGCATATTTTAAATTTATAATTTTCCAATTTTATTATCTTGCAAATCACTTGTTCGAGGGTGATTCTTTTCTTTAATATAATATAATCACATGGTTTAAAATCTACATGTTATTGATTTTAATCTAATGTAAGAGTATGTGCGAAGTCAATGGTTAAATGTGTCCCTTAATGCATGATTGCGTATATAAATCTATACTTACTTTTTAAACCCACAAGCATGCATTTTCCTATTTTAATTACCGTGTTCTACTTTAATTATAAAGTTCATCATTGACGTCGAGAATGTGCGGACCCTTTTAAATGAATTTCGGGGAATTTGATTGGGCAATTCTCTTAATCCGAGTAAAACCCATTCAGTATGTTTTTATATACACTAGTCTCATATTGCTGGTAAATGAATTGGTTGTTGAGACCGCTTTGTTTTATTTTTCCAAGGATTCTTTACACGGCAAAGTACGTTCTTTTCGTATATTGCAAGTTTCCAGGCAGAGTGTGTTCCAAATGACACACATGGGAATTAAACACAATCGTCACCCAGTCGCTAAGTTTCGGCTGTTCATAAAATACTTTCCTATGTGTTAGCGGCGAGATGCCCTCCGTAATTATTCCGGATCTTCAATATTGTTTTATTTTATATTTATTTTACAAAGCATCTGTAACTTAAACATGTCACACCCTCCAACTTTAATAAATTCATTATCAGCAGTACTGACCTCCCAATACAACTCTATTATTATTATTCTCAAATAAATGATTTGATCACATTCCCACTTTGTTGCTCAGTAAGCTTTTGTCCGTGCTATTCTCGAAATCAACAAATATTTTATAACACTTAATTTCAAATATTTTCTTAAACTTGTATAATTGCTCAAAGCACCTCGCACATGTTCCTATCTCGTCAAGCACATTATTGTAATGCTATTAGTCTGAGGAATAGAATATATCACTTTGTTTTAAAACCTTTTTGTCATTTATTGAAATATAATGCCCACAATTATTTAGTACATGTCCCTGTCTCATATAAGCAGACAGTGGCATTATATATATATATATATATATATATATATATATATATATATATATATATATATATATATTTTATGAATAAATTTTGTGAAATTATTTAAAACTAAATTTGATCTCTTATTTTATTTGATTCCTATCACTGTCTCAGTCTATATATATTTTTTCTGCATTTCTTTTGTAAATCCATAGACATTAATTAGCCACCCAAACTTCTTTTAGTATAGAGTCTTTTGTTTCTCCCTGACCACCAGGCACTGGTCAAAGGTCATACTAGTAGTGGCATCAGATGCATTGTCATGTAGATGGCGCTGTGAAATTTGGGCTTTAGATTCGAACTTAGTATATCTAGAAGGCAACCCCTCCTAGAATGTTGAGTTTCGTGTCTGGGGTTTGAATTCTGCAGTGTGTTAGCGAGATAGACGATTCTGACTGTTACAATATGTGTATGTGTGAGAATATAAACATACACATACATAGCATTACTTTCACCAAGTGCAGAGATGTGATTTTAATTTCTGAACTTAATATGAGTTGTAAGAAAATGTGGGATTTTTTAATTTTGTTTTCACACACTGATGTGCATTTTGATTTAACTCACTAGATGTAGTTTGAGTATCATCATAATTATTTCTATATTTTCTCAGGTTTGCTTCGATATCTGGCCACCAGACACAACTAAGCTCTAGAGGTTTTTTTCTGTCAATGTTTCATTGACTATTATGCAGCCACTTTACCATGTTATGCCTACCCTTGAATGGAATTGGCATACAATCACCTTTCATAATGCAACCTTCATGTACTAACAATTGTTTCCAGGTGTTCCATACATATTTCTGAAGAAAATTGGGATGTTGTTTCAGCCAGCTTTCACCAATCTGCTTCATAATCCATTGGTAGCCTCTGTATTTACCTGTTCAATGAGCTTCCACCTTGATTTTACTTTTGCTTTTAATATGTCTTTCCAATTTGTTTGTGTCTTTTTCTGGACTTTTTGGATGCTCTGTATCTGGCTTTTGTTACACACTGATTGCTGGACCAGTTTTTTCTCCTTGAGTAACTCTATTTTACTCAAACTCAGTTTAACCACCTTGGAAAATTTTTCCTCTTGGGGTTATTATTTTTTTAGTTAATGTTATTTTAACTCCCATTTTTCTCAACCAGACTCTATGTAAATTGGTACTATGATAATTTTGCCCTGATTTTCACATATCAGTGCTTGAACAACTCCCTTTATTCTAATGGCATTACCATTTATATCACATGCCTTTAGACCAGTTTTTTGTATAATGGGTCTTTTCTTAATCTTGGAAGACATGGTATATCAATTGCAAATTGACATAAATGATATAGCGTTGCCACTGTTGACTTTCATGGAGATAAGTTGATCACATATTTTAATTTTGATCATTATACTATCCTTCTCAGATGCTGTCATTTTTTCACATTAGTCAAGTGCTTTTCTTGACTCTTTGTTGCGTGATCACTACAGTTAGTATCATTTCTGCCTATGCTAAAGTCTTTCTTGCACATTTTTTCCAAGTGCCCTCTTTTCTTGCAAATCTTACAGTGCTCTCTTTTATAATAACAATTTCTGACTTTGTGGCCCTTTTTTTCCACAGCAGAAACAAATAATCTCAGTTTCACTGTTAGCGTTATTTTCATTATTATCCAACTGTTTTTTGCTTACTATTTTACAAACATCTGTTTGAAATTTGCAGTTACTTTTGAACTCTGCAAATTTATGAGATTGTTCAATCATGAGTTCATAAGCTATTCAATGTTTTATAGCTTCTGTATAATCTAAAGCACTTGCAGCCAACAATTGTTGCTGTAAGTTATCATTGCACATACCAATAAGCAATTGTTCAAGCAGGGCTTCATCTAGAAAAAAAGGAAAACAATTTTTTGCTAAATTACACAAAGCATTGTCATAATCTTTAATAATATTCTCTCAATGGCATGAAATTGCAGTTTGGCTATGTGCCTCAAAGGTTGGAGGATTAAAATGGCTTGCCATGCATTCTTTAACATGATCTGATGAATATTCTTTAGGAGTTAGTGGTTCTGTGAGCATGTTGGCTATCACAATAACTCATATACCTGTGAAATACAGTAATGTAGCAATCTTATACTTATCATCTTTAACCTTATTGATAAATAAGTATTTCTCTGCATATTGAACGTACAGGCCAACTACTTGCCTAAATGTTGTCAAATTCCCTGATTGCTAATGGTACAAATTAAGACTGCGACTGCACCAATTACTATGTCGAGCTATTCTAGATAAAACAATTCCTCGAGTGCAAATAGATATATCACACTTTCATGAGTGCAGATAATGACTAATGGTTAATGATAAGATAAATTTTAATATACAATCACTTATAACATATATATATATAAATATTACATCAATAGGCCTGAAGGCATAACAAATAATAATTAACATCAATACGACCTTTATGGAGACCTAACTGACTCTTGTAAAGTGAAGAGAACTGGCCTCCGCACTTAAAATCAAAAGAAACATTCTTCTTGAATATATATCTGCCTACATGGATGGATCTCCAAAAATCAAGTGAAGTCTTTCTCAATTGCTTAGTACTGAAGCAGTTCATTGTTTTCGAATTCCAGCAATGATTGGCTGGTCTTCTGCACATCTGCTCAGGTGATTGTTTCCATATGCTTCATACAGGCAATTAAATATTATCGCTGCCTTAAATTAATTAGTTATTTTTGTAGATTGTCGTTTATCTAAAAAGAATCTACTTGCATTATTTTTAACTGTTTTATTTCCTTAACAACATACACTAATTAGACCATTGTTTATTTTTAGCTATCAATCTTTTTTTATCTAATTTAAACTATAACTTATAATTTCTACTTTAAAAGAATAAATCTTTTAATGTTCTTTAATATTTTTAACTTATAACTTTTTTCGAAAACTTTCCACATGTATATATGTGTCTGTGTGAGAATGTAAACATACACTTAACTAACAAATGCTATATTTTTTTTATTCTGATATGGTTCATTCCCAGATAATGACAACTATAATCGTATAAACCTTTGTATACCATGGAAATTTCTAGTTTCAAATGATCAACCTAATTATTTATAATGATAATTTTATTTCTGGAACAGGAAAAAAAATCTTTTATTTTTAATCAGCTTATTTGATAGGTAAATATTTAGTTCTTTTACAATTTAAACAAATATTTTTACTAATAAAAATATTTAAGCACAAACTTATCAGGAATATTTTACTTGTCTAATAAAATATGCAACGCTTTTTACAATTTTTAAAATACTATAATTGGAAGAGATTTGAACTCACAGTTTTAAATTCCCTGTATTGATTCAGTCAATCTTATAGAACTGATACATATGGCCACATACTTGTGAAAAAACAAAATGTTCTTCAGTATACGTATTTTATGCTGAAAAAACAGCCAGCAGTTGGTCCAGATCAATATCTCCCACACATATCAGTTCTCAGTTTATATTAAGGTAGAAAATCTTTAAACTTTAAGGTATAGGCTTCAATCTTCTCCACCCTCCAACTCTTCAGCCATTCATATCACTGTAAATCTGATGATGCAACTCAATGCCATTGTTGCTGTCAATAGTATTGTCATAGCCATGTTGACTGTAAGTCACTTTGACCCCTAACATATAGGAAGTTAATATGTCCATTTAAATACACAGAAGAAAGATGGGCAGAATACATACTGAATATGTATGTAGTTAAATAAAAATATATTACTATACTGAAAAGGGATTTGAAATCAGCCATTCAAGTTCCCTACAGTTATATAATCCAATTTATACAACTGATACACATGACCACATACATGTGAAAAAGATAATAGAGTAAATTGAAAGATTTTCACTCCAGTAGACACTTTGGAAGTAGCTATTTACATATGTACTTCAAAAGATGTCTTAGTTTTAGCTGAAAAAGGAAATTTAAATTTTCTTATGTTTGTATAATATTTGCATATTTCAATGCAAATTTATATTTGCATTGTTATGGAAAATATTAACAAAATACTGGAGGGAAATATTATTGATATTTTTATAATAATTTACTTTCTTGTTCAAATATAAGAAGACAGATAATACATGTATCAGATTATATTATCAGTTTATTTAATCCTTTAACCTAATAATTTATTTAGATGCACAAGGTATAAATTTATTTGTTTCATTTGTTTATGATAGAGAAATATAAATTAATTTCTATTAGATTATAATTAATTATGGGACTGTTTTGTCATGGAAAGTTTTTAAATAATTATTTAATTAAGTAAGCTCGATACAAATTAGAGTTATGGGGTTATTTTTCTTCTTCTATCCTACTTATTTTTTAATCATTGTTGTTAATAGTTCATTAAAAATATTTGCATTTGAAAACTGATTATGCTGTCAGCATTTTTTTATTAAACGCATCTATTATAAAATTATTTCAGTGAGTTTAAGATCCAAACCTTTAATTTTACTGCCTATCATTCATAATATTATTTGACAATGCTTATTGATTGAATACCTCTTGGATATATTGTATTTAAGGAAGGTTTCAGATTGTCGTTGGAGTCTGAGTAGAAATAACAGATTTATTATTATTAATGAGCTATAGAATTAAATAATTTTGCAAGAGGAATTTAATGCTACCATATTATTATGATATACTTTTAAATATTCAGATAAATAAATGTTGTTAATACTACTTTTTATATAAAAAGATCTTTTATTGAATAGTCAAGTTTAGATATATGAAATCCTATTAAAGTGGGTAAATTTTAATCCGAAAATAATCTGATATACACCTTCATGATCGGCCATCCAAAGACGTACCTCCCTATTACTCAATATTTTATTTGTCACCTCTACTGATGATTGTTTTGCTACCATTTATTGATCTCAGGGGACTTTTGAATTTTTTTGATATTATACCGATGATTATTTACTTACTAATAGCTTACACTTTTTTTCGTGATTAGCCATTCATTTTAATATATCGTTTGTTTAGAATACTAACTCATCTAATATCGTTCCGTTATTTGTGGTCGAATCCATGGGTACTTGGATATTTCAATTTTATCTGATTTGTCATAATGCAATTAATAGAGAAGAATACTTCATATAGAATTTAATTAAATGATTATCGAGCCATAATTATATGGCTGGCAGACCTCATTACAATTATATGTATAAAGATAGAAAGATCCTTCGAGTATAACATTACATCTAATATAGTAAAGTGTTATTTATTGCATTTTCTTTCATGCGATTAATTTATTTATTATAGGGAATATTTATTTCATTAAAGCATTTTTTTAAATATTAACAATAGTTGCAAATAAAATATTAAATGTGATTTTAAATCTTTCGTTTATTCAAACAGAATATTATAGTTCGTGGAAAAGTATTTAAACTTTATATATATATAACATTGTTGAGTTACTTCGTTGATTTCTTTTATCTTTAGCCGTTTTGAAAAAGTTATTCCCTTCTATAAAGTCATCTTTTTAAAGCGGTAATTAATTAGAACCGTATTATTTTAAAAAAAAAAACAATTTTTATTTATTATATACAATAAAATGAACTATTTAGTAGATAATTCAGTATGAAGTGTTATCACAAATTGTAATTAAGAAAATATATTAATTTAAAAAACTGTAAAAAAACAACAACTAATGAGTTATTAAGGCAAACGTTGAATAACAAGGTATCATATGTCAGTAATTACTGAGTAGGAGATTTCCATAAAAGTTTTAACTATGTTGAGGTTAGATTTCTGTCAAGCAACATTTGTTTATATTTTATAATTTTGTTTTGAAATGACGTTTAGATTTATTTGCAATTTAAATCTCTAAGTAACATAAACAATGGGTGAGGAGTGTGACTTTTGCATTTTTAAACATATAGCAGTATTTTAGAAGGATTATTTACATTGCTTCAGCGTCACCAAATATAATTTTCAAAATCAATGGACGATATTAAATGTTAGTGGCTATAAATCTTTTACCAAACGCGCTCAAATATAGGCATCCAGAAACTAGTATGAAGCTCTTATATATTTTCCATTTAATTTCTAATGATTATTTATTTTCATAATAAAGGTCTCTTAATTAGTGTAAAAATAAAAAGCTATTACTTCTAAAATATATGATAAACGTATACTGAGAAAGTAACTTAATATTTTATTATATATAATTCATAATTTTTTTACACTAACGTCATGGTTTATATCTTATATATATATATATATTTAAATACTTTCCATAAAAGAATGCATTATGGTCATGATTTTAGTTATCAATAAAAACAAATACAGGTGATGTGAGAAAGTATGGAATTGATATATTATTATGATATTGATTTGATCAAGGTATTTGAATAATTAATCAAAACGGCTATGTTCATGCTTAAAACCAGGTCTTTTCCATAATAATTGTTCGTGTTATATAGCTAATGCATAATATTTGAAAGTTATTTTACAGTATATTTGTGTCATTGTCGAAAAAATTAGTGGTAAATAGTAATCTATATCAGGTTTAATTTTGTTTTTAGTCTGGCTGAGTTTTGAAAATATCTTATCAAGCTACAAATTAAATTTGGTAGTGAAATATTTAACTTTAATCAATTAAATTCAAAAATGAGAAATTCATTTTTTTAATTCTAGATTTCTAGTATTCTGATAATTGTAATACTCATGAAATTTTAAAAGGCTATCTACAGAATATTTACTACTATTGAAAGCAATGTAAAAACATCCATTTTATATAGCAAATAAGATTAAAAAATATGTTTATTATTAGCTAGTAATACACAAAGTATTGAATGTTTTAGATGGGATAATTAGCAGTAGGCAAGTATAGATCAATTTAAATATAGTATTAGTTTTCTACTTAAAGAGACCGATTAAGATACTGAGTTGCAACACTGACTATAAATAACAAGATAATATATGGCTCTTAATAATATAAATACTCTTTCTAAATCATTATAAGTAGACAATTATTTATTAAGCAAAATGAAGGTAACAATGTATTGTTTTTAAATCATAAATTACCAGTAATAACATACAGGAATACTAATAAGATTAACAATATGTCTTGATAAAATAATGAGGCAATCTATGTATTTTCCAAATTGTAGAGATAGATGATTTTGAATCTATTATAAGAAACAATTTACATTATTTTGTAGTTATGATCTGCTTAAAAGGGAAATTGATAGTTCACTAGGGGGAGCCAAGGACTCCAGATTATTCTGTTTCTGGCTCCCAGTTTTGATTCCTATTACCTTAGTTTATGGAACAGGATTGGTTTAAAAGCATATCAAGCTAAAAGGTGAGTACATGTTTTATTGTTTTATCACCTTTAAAAGAAAGTTTAAATTGGTTTTCATTCAAGAAAAACTGATTTTTTCTAGCGTTCCGTTTTAAGCAAATGGCTGCTATTGGAAAAAGCAAAAGCCAAAATAAGTAATTCCAAAAAAGCTATGGTGTAACATAAGACTTTGAAAAATATTTTAAATGAAACCAATTGATCAAAAAATAAAAGAAATACTAATTTCCAGTAATAGAACAAGTCGAGAAATGATTTGGAAGTTAAACTCTATTGAAAATGTTAAAGAAAATTAAAAAAAAAAATGCTTTGCAAAGATAGTTTAAAGAATTTCACCATAACATCTGATAATTGTAAAGTAGAACAAGTTTGTAAAGCTTCAAACTGGCCAGAGAAGACAGGAAATAGTCCAGGGAACATACTAGACTTAAAAAATGATCATAGAACAATGGATAAAAGAAATTCTATCAGTAAATCTGTCATGAGAAAAAAGTTATGACATTGTGGTGTCAAATCGGAAGTGGCCGAATGCAGCAAAACAGTGCAGGGGGAAAATAGGAAAAAAATTATTTTGAACGTTAATTCGATCTAAATTTTAAAATCAAACTAGTAGAGTAGGATTTAAGCTATCTCCCTGCACAAAAATTAAACTTTTCTAATGATCCAATCAAACGTTATTGGGCCACTTCCGGTGAAATTGGGGTTCCACAAAAAATAAAAAAATTTCAAATCAACACAGAATTACAATGAAGTGAATCCTGAGTCAAAAAAACGATGATTAAAAGATAAAAATAAGTATAAATGATGTTATAGACATAAACAAAGATATTGAAGTTGCAAATTAGATAACATTGCTTAATTCAACAATTATTTAGAATACTATAAAGATTGATTGCAAACTATTGGATTGCACAACTGAAGCATTGATTACTGGTCAACACATTGAATTCAATCTAGACAAGCAGAATTGAAATAATATAAATAGGAAAGAATCATTGTTGAAATCTTACTACAATAGGCATACTTTAGGGTTACAGAAACCAATTGTTAAAATATGATTTTGCCATTAAACTCTGGGTTCTACAAAACAATAGGAAAGAATCTTACAAAGCTAGTCCCACTTTTCATAGTAGGAATAACCTAGTGGAATCCTACAATGCTAATCATACTCTTCATAATTGGTACAGTTAAGTGAAAATTTATAGGCTTGATGGTAAATCATGGAGAACTTTGCTGTTGAGTGAAATAAATAGTTATTTTGAACTTTGATGGACATCTGCAGTTGACAAGGCCATCAAACAAACTTAGAACTTCTCTGGCCTTAGGGTACTATGTGAAATGGACAGATGGTGTGTAATTGTTCATGCAGATAGAGCTAGCTGTGATTTTTAGAATAATATGAATCAATGTATTTTATATCATGTACTTTTGTAAATCAAGGTATTTAATTTCATGAACTCATAAGTGATTACCTGTGAAAAATGGATGTGATTCCATGTATTTTGTAGTTGATCACTTAGATAATGTAATAGAAATTTCTTGGTCTAGGTGGGCAGGTAAACCATATGTGATCCCAGCCTATTTGAACTGACATGTAAAAACTTTGATATTTGTTCATGTGTTTTTGCCTAACTGTGCATTTTTGGGCAGGTGGACTGGATTGGTCACTGCCCATGTGAACTGTTTAATGGGCAATCATAAGTTAATGTTTATTTGAGTTTTCAGTCTCAGATATGGAGACCATGGACATGAGGGGGTTGTTGATCTGTGGAAGAAATGGTGATAATTGCCATACCTAAGAATGGGATGGCCTGGCATGGTTCTCAATACCTTCTTTGATTTGGTTAATGCTTGGATTTGCAAAACCAATGTTACATTCAGAGAAAGCAAAACTTACAGAGGAAGCCCAAAGTGGATAGTTCTTACCCAAGGGGTGGGTCTGGGACTTGAAAAGTACAATTATGGCTGTCTTTTCATGGGTGGATTCTGGGGGGGGGGGGGGTTGTCTGAGGTTCTGTTAGTTGGGTGAAAGTCATCACTCCTGTTTGGATTTCATCTCAAATGGACCGTGATGTCTCCTTGATTGACTGTCATTGAGTTGATGCTTGAATGTGATATTTAGTTTTTCTTGGATACCAATAACTATTCGCTTATTATGTAGGGCAGTTGGACTAATTTGAGCCACTACCCAATTGCATAATTTTAGTGTTATCTTTTTGATATTTTTGGCCCACAAGTGCAAGTGACAGAAAGTGGTCCCAGAACATGCGAGCCTATAGAATCATTAATAAGTGATTTTCATCTATGGATTGACCAATAAAGGTACTTTTTGGAACAAAGGGAAACTGATTTACTAAAAAAATATTTTATGGTAAGATTTTCCTTGGAACTTTATGACTGAGAATAAAATTTGTGGAAAACTACAATTAAAAGAAATGATTGTTTTGAAAAAAAAGTAGCTTCAAAAATCGATTTGCCAATTATGAAAATATTCCCATAAAAACAGCAGGTTGTGAACATAAATGTGTTTATTATTCTTAGATTAGTATATAGGTGTCATCAAAAGCTGATTATTTGTTTATTCATGTTTATCTCTAGTTTTTTAAGTTTGAAAAATCTGGAAGTTATGTATTAACATCTGTTGAGGGGATAAAATAGGGCATTATTCATAATACAATCTACTGTGGAAAATAGACAAATCTGAGGCATAAAAATTATAATTGATTTTTTTAAGCATATACATAATGTGTTTTTTATGGATTGTAGATTTTGGCAGTACAGTGATGTTCAAAAGTATTTGTTTAATACTTTTTTTAAAGTAAAATTATATGTTACAGTAAAGGAAAATAGTACTGAGCTATTCACTAAGGAATGGTTGTTAAATGCATTTAAATCAGTTTGATGGTTAATTTGTGTGTTTATTTGTTAAATAGTGAGAGGACAATATAAAATATTTTTTCTTTCAATTTAATAACACTAACCCTTTAAAATTTATATTTAATATGTTCATGTTCAATGTAATTTATTGAAATTTTGTACATGTATTCAAAATGTCTATAAAAGTGATAGAACATATTAATATTTTAAGTAGATCATACTTAGTTCCTTAAATAAAAAAAAGTGGCTTACTGATTTCTTACAAATATATAAGTATTTACACATATTATATACGTTATAGATGTAAAGAGTATACATATTATCCTACTTCAAAAATATCTAACGATATATATAATCTATATGTGTGAAATTCATTATATTAATTGAAGTTCATTTACAATATAGTTTTGGTAAGCATTTCTTAGAAATAAAAAATTTCCAAAGTAAAAATGTTAAATACTTTTAATTATTTAATTATTTTAAACATTCAAGAAGGAAATAATTTTAAAAATAAGCATAAGTAAATTATGGCTAGATATATATTTCACATCATTAATCTTTATCCATACTATTCATAAGACAAATAATTATAATGTATAAGTAGAACTAATACACTTCCTTAGTATATATATATTGTAACAGTCCAATCCACCATGTGTGCAGGGGAAAGAGAGCTGGATCGCATCTAATTACGGTTGGACCTAGGGTCTTTATGTAAGATGCTAGAGATAACACGATGAAGTACATGACTCATGATTACATCTATCTTCCATAGACTAGACTAATTTAAATCAGTTCATATAATATCTCACCACTCTTTTTTAGAACCGTTGCCTCATATTTTGAATTCAGGAAGAATTTGTGTTCGACTCTCTTAACAGGGATGTACCTATGCAGACTGTTAATCAATAACTAAATTAGCTCATCTCATTTATTAGTAAAAAATCATCTTTATATAACATTTTTTCTCCCATACTGATGAAACAATAATGTGTGTGTGCATGTGTAAAATATTGGTTATAGGATTGAATGTAAATGCTGGATCAACAAACAAGAGAGACTTTGTCAATTAAACAAAACTTCATAATATTTATTTACAAAAACAAAATATATTAAAAACATAGGACAAATTATCAATCGATGTAAAAAATAAAAAAAAATATTTACAAGTGCAAAGAAATTATTTGGATAGATTCTTCTATACTCACAACTTCTATGTCTATAATGAGTATCTATCATATTGTTAATTAAGCAATTTAAAATTACTTATCCCTTATTTCGCATGATAGATACACATAATATAGACATTTATATATCCAAAAGTAATGAAAAATTTATTAGATAAAAGTGAAATTTCTAACTAACTTAATTAGAAATTTAAGTGCAACTCCAGATGCAGTATGCAGTTCTAGGTGTGGAAGTTGGTTGATCTAAAATAATCACCTTGCATATTTATATATCATGGAAAAAATATAATAATGAAATGATACATGATATGATATCAAAGCAAATAGTAAAGAATATTAATTAAAAAGTGTTAATCATTTATTCATTAAAAAGATCTTAGGAATACTATTAGTAAAACATATAACACATACTATAAATGGTCATGTCATGTTGTGGCATTGGTTATTTTAGTGAATTTAAAAGAGAAAAACTCTTACCATTTAAGTATTGAGTTTAAGCACTCAATTTCACAGTCATGGACGAAAAATCAAGCACTTTAAAAGAAAAATACCTAAATTTTATTTTT
The DNA here is from genome assembly GCA_028023455.1 of Epiperipatus broadwayi. Classification (NCBI taxonomy): domain Eukaryota; kingdom Metazoa; phylum Onychophora; class Udeonychophora; order Euonychophora; family Peripatidae; genus Epiperipatus; species Epiperipatus broadwayi. Next base: position 706,225 of record JAQFVV010000368.1, read on the forward strand.
AAAAAAATCAGACCTTTCAACCTTTTCCTCCTCCTGCTCTCTTCACACTTTCTTATGTTGGACTGTTTCAAACTGTTGAATTAGACCATTAGTACTTCTGAAATATAAGATTGAGATAATAAAATAAAATAAAAAGACATATCTATACAAAAGAAAAAATCATAATATTTACAATATTTCATGAATCGATATGATCAAGCACAATTCTTCCTCAAAGTCCTTCTTACATAACAGTTCTTACAATTTTGCATTTTTTATTATAAATGTTGATTCAGAATAGCACATTCTGAACATATTTATATTGGCAGTGGGTGTTTTTATTTTATTCCTCATGTAGATTTCCATCATGCATGGACCCAGATTATCAAGCACTTCAATGTAGACAGATAGGTATTAATTTCACATGGCCATAGTGGGCAAATGCTCCACCTGAATACAATTGTTCTGGCCAAAATATACCATATTTTACAATATATATATATATATATATATATATATATATATATATTATATATATATATATATATATATGAATGATCACTAGATGGAATTTTACCAATAGCCCACTATCAAGCTTTGTTTACATAAATGCTGAGAGAGATAGAATTCAATATCTTTTTCAAATTGTCTCCAACATTTAAACCATGGTTTCGAGCTAAGTGGCTCATGTCATTACAGAGTAGGAAAATTAGAAACTAGATATAGTCTTCCTACCCTTTACTGATATGAGCCAATTAGCTCAAAACCATGGTTTAAAGGTTGGAGACAGTTTGGAATAGATATTGAATTGTATCTCTCTCAGCATTTATGTAAACAAAGCTTGATGTGATGTGATGATGTGATGTGATGTACTGTGACTTCTCCTTAAACGGAGTCAGGAATCTCTCAGCAGCTATGCCCAGAAAAACCTGTTAGCAACTTTACCTTTCTTTTCCATTGTCCACTCTAAGTTTTCCCATAATCTGCTCCATCCCATTTCCACAACATAATCTTTGTCAACTACATGATCTTCATATCTAAATCCCCCTTATTTTTTTCCCAAACCTAGCATAAAAATCAATAACTCACTTTCTGTATAATCACTTTGTCCATATTTAACCTTCCATAACTTCATTATTTGTACCCTTTCTGCTTCCAAACATTTACATTGAAGTAACAGATACCTAATATTTTCTATGCCTTCCTTACACAACTTGCAGACTAAATCACCCATATTTTTCCGTTTACAGGTATATTCCCTTGTTGCTAAAGATCCTGTTCGAGCCTTAAACAATACACTAATTTTCTTACTATTATCATAAATTAACTCACACCCAATGTTCCGTTTACTTCTATATATACTTAAACTCATTTTACTCTTCATACTAGTTCTCCATCTTTCCAACTCCCTATTCTTTATTAATGCATCTATTCTTCTATCCCACTCCTTCCCACTATAACACTCAACAATCCTCCTAACACAATCATCCCGTCTTTTGTACAAGTATACTGACATAACTTCTTTATCCAAATCTTCTGCATACTGCATTACCTTTCTCACCTATCTTCTTGCCTGCCATTTACTTGTAACCCAATTAAATACTATTTTGGCTATTCTTTTATTATCCATAAACTGCAATCTACCAAACATTTTCAATTTGCTTTTTGCATCCCTCATATAAAAACTTGACCATCCCATTTCTTCTTGAATTGCCTCTTTTGCTGTCCACACCTCAGCATCTAACACATGTCTTTCTACTTCCCTTTGTACTTTTTCTAAGCAATCTAATACCCCTTTACTAACACATAATGCATCATTGCTGTATGTTAACCCTGCTACTGCCATTCCCTTCCATACAATTCTAGCTACATCATATTTATTATATGAAAATACTGTTAATTTCTTTATCAATCCCTTTCTTTTCTTTGCTTCATTTATCAATTTTTTCTCCCATTCATCCAAGCAATTTTTTTATTACTCAAGATGATTCCCAAATAACTATATCTATTCACCATACTTAACTTTATATCCCCCAATAAAAAAGTCTTTGTCTTCTCTTTCCCCAGTATTCACCATCATTATATTTGATTTTTCTTCACTAAATTTAATCCCCATATCTTTACCCACACTTGTGCATGTTCTCAGCATAACTTCCATATCTTCTCTTCTTTCTACACACAAAAAGACATCATCTGCAAAAAAAGAACTGACAATGTATATACTCTCTTGCCATCTGTTAACGGTATGTCTATCCCTCTTCCTAGACTATATATTGCTCTCTCCATTTCACTCAAATACAACACAAACAAAATAGTTGACATAGGGCCTCCTTATCTCAGTCCCACCCCATTTTTAACTTTAACTGATTCTATATCCTCTAATTGATATGTATAGTAATTATTTTCATATAATTTCTTAATAACACCCACTAAAGCTTTAGATAGTGGGCTATTGGTAAAGCTCCATCTAGTGATCATAAAATGCAAATTGTGAGCATGTTAAGAAATTTATAACTTGTTTTGTTTATCATATATATAAATATATATATATATATATAACTACAGCCATTAATTGTCTGTATTTTTAAATCATATAATAATAATTCAAACAAATATATTTAACACAGTATTCAAAATTAAATAATATATTCTTTACCAGAAGTACTTTCATTTGTTTCACTGACAATCTTTATCAACTGTTAATACAAACGTACAAAAAATAAAAACTTGCATTACCCATCATTCAATCTATTCAAATTTCCCACAATTCTTTTGTCTTTATGTTAGCCGATTGTTTATTCATTAAACTACATGATGATATCTAGGAATAGAGGTAGTTTAATGAATAAACAATTGGCTAATATAAAGACAACAGAATTGTGGGAAATTTGAATAGATTGAATGATGGGTAATGCAAGTTTTTATTTTTTGTACGTTTGTATTAACAGTTGATAAAGATTGTCATTGAAACAATTGAAAGTACTTCTGGTTAAGAATATATTATTTAATTTTGAATACATATTTGTTTGAATTATTATATATATATATATATATATATATTATTTTTATGTGTTATGATTACATGATTATATTACAGATATTCTCATATATATATATATATTGTTGTTAGATAAAGAGATTTTATTATATCTAAGATTTATATATATATATATATATATATATATATATATATATATATATATATATATATATATATATATATAATACAGTTATTTACTATTTCCAATATTGGCTATATAACATATTCCTGTCATTAAACTTTTAACTGAATAAACCATTCCAATTTCTTTTTTAGTTTTTTTTTTAAAAAAAATCCTAATACTTAATTTTTTTAATTTATAAGTTATTTTAAACTTATCTGATCATTCAGCTGGTATAAAAATCTTCTGTTTGCTTCCTTAATTTTTTTAAATGTCAAATAAATAAAAAAATTAGCATTTGTTGAGACGCTGATTCAAAAAATGTCTATTTTGTAGAAAAAATGTTATTAAAATAGCTGCTTCAATAAAGTTGAATTTTCATCTCAAACGCACAATTATTAAAGAAGAATGAGTTGTAATATTTTTTCTTTTTATACCTGGCATCATTTCCATTGTTTATTCACAGCATGTGCCTATTGTTGCATTATAAAAATATTGTGATTATCGATTCATTTAAAAAAATAATAAAATAATATATCAATATCATTTCCTTCTTACATTTGGCTACTTAGTACAATACTTGATTTTTTCCATTGCTATGATTATTTTTTCATCATTTAAGTCATTGTCTATATTTATTATCTTCAACACAATACAATTATTAACACATATATGTATAAATTTGTATGTACTTTACCAATGTTTATATTTTTTTTATTAAACACTAGAATTTTATTACTAATATATATATATATATATATATGATTTTATGGTAAATGACCTACCATTCTCCCTACTTAATATACAATCAGTACACTGTCATAACTATTTATACATTTATATTTTTAAGAGTGTTCTAGCAAAACTTAGTATTTATTTTATATTTACATTCTAATTAAAAGACAAACCAATATTTCAGGTGGCTAAGGTTTGTGTGAGTGTGATTTTAAGCTATCATCACAATTCCCCTCCCCTACATAAGATTAAAATTTTACTTATTGATCAAAATTTTAACTCCTAATGAGTGTAAAGTATATTCATTTTTGGGCATATTAATTCCCTTGCTATCCATGAAAAATCACAACACTAACTTTTCTTTGTTTCCTCTTCAATCCCTCAATTTGAAATACTTATCCTGGCATTCCCTCTCTTAGAAATTTCATACCATCCCAAGCGAGAATCTAGCTTAGGGTAAAAAGGAAAATATTTTTTGTTCTTTTTTAACTTAATGATTGGAGCTTGAACATGTATCTATATCCTAGATGATACAGATTTTTGTTCACTAATCTCTCTCCTGCTCTTCTCTAGAGACTTATTGGATTTTGAGAATTATGTGAACCAGAGTATCGATCGCCATGCATGGATTGACTCAAAAAAATGTGATCAGTTCTAAGGTATCCCAGCATATTTACTGAAGTATACACTTATAAGTACTATATATTAATTATTACTACTCTAACATTTTTTTATGTTCTCTCACCTTTTTTAAAACTTCTTTATCATTTCTACTGCTAACTCTATTTGCATTATTTTGTGATGAAATTACTAATCTCACACTATTATATTGATTGACTGAGATACAGTTTCAATAACCTGGCTTTGTATGTGCCTCTAACTTCTCCCTTAATATTTAACCCAAAAGCATTAGGGCCAGACTGATTTACAATGGTATATGATCCCTATTGATTGTAAAATTTCTAGTACTTGTTTTCTTGGGGTTTTGCTTTGGTGGTGAGTCTTTATAAGTACTCTGTTCCCTATCTGAAATTTATATGGATGTTTCCTCTTATTCTTTGCTTTATTAAGTAGCTATTCATTGGTCTTTTTTCCTAGCTATTTGGTTACATTGTAAAATTAATAAAAGTAGAGCTGCTTTAACCCAACCTAGAGGTGCAAGTAGAGGGGGTTCAAACCTCACCTACTTCTGCAGATTGCTACTAAGTGACTTACTCCCCAAACCTCACTAGAATTTATTCTTAATGTATGCCTGGTGGTCAAAGAGAGAAGAGACCACAAAAAGAATTTTTAATATATATACATACATACATCACAAAAAGAAAACAATACTAAGTGATTTTAATTATAGTGAATGAAATATAAAAGAAACTTTTATTATTTACATTAGCAGAACTACATATAGCTTAATTAATGGGGTTGCAGGCTATTTTCCCTGCAACCATATACAGACATGTAGGAAAATCTCCTTTCTGTCATGAGAAAAGAAAGGACAAATTTATATTATAATTGTGGGAATATTTGTCAAGTTACACAATTTAAAGAGAGGGCATAATTTCAGTTGACTCTATGGTAGGAGTACAAAGTAAAATATAAATGGCTAAACTAGCTAAAACATATTTTGGATGCATTTAAAGTACAGCCCTCTTCTAAAAATTAAATAGTGACCCGAATGGAGTTTTTCAGCATTTTGTTAGAAACATTTCAATAATATTTTTAAAAGATTCTCATTTTAAAACAAATATAAATATACTATATTACCTCCTAAGGACAATTGAATACTGTGATCTAGGATGGGTCTGGAGACATGATGGCAAAATCAAGAGTCTAACATGATGTCTGGATAGCTCTCCATCTCTAAACTGAGTTAGAAAAAGAAGGAATTTGTTCGCTGACCACGTGATCCGAATTCAGGCTGGAGTTTTATTGCTTAGGTCCAGTTATGTATTCTTATACATATAAATGTTCTGAAAGAGATGAAATCCAATTTCACAAATCTTCATTGTAATCCTGAAGCGAGTATATTAGCCTACATAAGCTTGGTAACAGAGTGCGCTGAATACATGCTGAGATGCTCACAGATCAACCCCAGAAAGCAATACAATACAAATATGGTCAAACGACCTTTAAATTTAGTTACTTTAAAAAAAAACCCTTTTGCAAAAAAAAATATATAAAACATTACGAAAGTTCAACCAAAACAAAAAATCCATTATACCATAATAATTCTTACTTTCCCTTCATAAACTTGAGATCACTTATGCAAAAAAGGGTCATTGTTTTAATGATTAGCTATAGTTTAACCCATCTACTCACAGAGTCAATATGTAATTAAAAAAACTTTAATATATATAGATGAATGTACCCTCTCTTTATCTTTTTTAACAAATAGAATAAATACGAACACTTATTTTATTCTGCATTCTTCAAAAAATAGGATTATACATTCGTAACTTTTCCCTTTTGATTAAGACAAAAAAAAAACATATAGTAAAAATAACATTTGTAGGGATGATCATTTTTTTTGTTTTTTTTTTAAAAAAAAACTATACAGAAACTAATAATTATTAGTGATTTTTAAAAAAGGGGAAATTGTGCTTTCTGTGATTTGCTTTCTCTCCTTCCAAAATAAAATACATACATAAAATAAACAATTACAGATTCATAATGATGGAGGATATAATGCCACAATTACAATTTAATTAATAAAAATTACTGCCGCCATTATAAAAAATAAATCACCACCCATTATTTTATTTTTAGAAAGAGAAAAAAAGCAATTGACGAAATGAAATGATTACAATATGCAAAATCTATAGGTTTCAAACATATACATAAAATGAAATGAATGTTTGAGTAAATTATAAATATTTTTCCAATACATACATACAATTATGACAGACAAAAATAAAGCATGGCCCTTATTCCCAGGAGGCTGTAAAGTCACCAACCAAGGCAGCTTTTGGTGGCCGAAGGCGGAGGGTGCTAAGAATCCCCTGATTGTGGACCCAGGCTGCCATTTGATGATGACTTTTTATTTAGGTACTTACAATTGCAGATCACTTTCAAGTGAAGGAAGATTGCAAGAATTAGAAGAAGAACTCTCTTATATTAAATGGGACATTATTGGACTTTGTGAAGTTAGAAGAAAAGGTGAAGAGACAATTGATTTAAAAAGTGGACATATACTCTATTATAAAGGCACACATATTGGAAATACAAGTGGAGTAGGATTCATTATAAATAAAAAGTGGAAGAACAATATTGTGGACATTGATAGTGTATCGGACAGAGTGGCAATATTAGTTATACAACTTAATAGCAGATACCAAATGCAGATAATTCAGGTTTATGCCCCAACAAGTTTTCATAGTGATGAAGTAGTAGAAGATTTTTATATGGATGTACAAAAGGCTTTTGATCAGAGTAAACAACATTTTAAAATTGTTATGGGAGACTTTAATGCTAGAATTGGTAAACAAATGAAGGATGAAAGTGCTGTAGGTAATTTTGGTTATGGTAATAGAAATGAGAGAGGACATAGACTTGTGGAATTTGCAGAAAAAAAAAAACTTTATATTATGAATACTTTTTTTGAGAAAAATGTTAAAAGGAAATGGACATGGAAGCATCCAAATGAAGGTACAGCAGAATTGGATTATATTTTGACTAACAGGAAATACATATTTCAAGTTTGTAATGTTCTTAATAAATTTAACACAGGAAGTGTTCATCGATTAGTAAGGTGTAAGATATGTGTTAATGTGAAACTAGAGAGACAAAAATTATTAAAAAAAAAACAATATTTATAGTTGATATTCCTAATCTTCAGAAACATTCTAATGAATTTAAATTAGAACTTACAAATCGGTTTCAAGTATTAGTAGATTTTGAACATGATTCACATTTGAATGAAATTAATATGAAAATAACTGATACACTTTTAAAAACTGCAATAAAAATACTGGTAGAAAAAAGCAGCAATTGACCAATAAAATTTCTACTGAGACTAGAGAATTTATGAAGAAAAGAAGGAATATGAAGATATACAAAAATGATGCATTAAAAAGAATTGAATATCTCGAATTTTGTAAAATGGTGCGGAAAAGAGTTGAAAATGATATAAGAAAGTATAACTGTGAACTAGCAAGAAAAGCTGTAGAAGAAAATAAAAGTCTTAAGAATGTAAAACAACATATTGGTATTGGTAGGAAATTTATATCTGTAATAAGAAAAAAAGAGGGAATTGTTACTAAAAAGAGAGATGACATCATGAAATTGGTAGAAGATTTTTATCAAGAATTATATAGTAATAAAGAACAAGTACCTCCTATATCTATTACATCTTCTAAATTGTCCAGAATTTTAAATGAAGAAGTGAGATACACAATTAAATGTATAAAGAAAGGAAAGGCTCCAGGTAATGTTGAAATTATAATTGATATATTAAAAGAAGCAGGTGAAGAAATAGAAAAAAAATTAGCAAAGTTATATACCAAATGTCTAAATGATAAAGATGTACCGGATGATTGGAAGAATGCAGTAATAATATTAATATTTAAAAAAGGTGATAAAAAAGATATTAGAAATTACAGACCTATCAGCCTTTTATCAGTTTTATATAAAATTTTTACCAAGATAATTGCAACTCGTCTACAGAGAACATTGGATTTCCACCAACCAAGAGAACAAGCTGGATTTAAAAGTGGTTTTAGTACAGTAGATCATATCCAGGTTTTGAGAGAAGTTATAGAAAGGACGAATGAATATGAGTTGTCATTATGTTTTGGATTTGTATATTATGAAAAGGCATTTGATTCTATAAACATTTCTTCAGTGATTAAAGCATTGGATCATCAAGGTATAGATTCAGGATATTGTCATATTTTAAAGAATATTTATAAAAATGCAACAGCAACAATTAGATTACATAATGATACTGGGAAAGTCAACATTGAGAAAGGTGTAAGACAATGTGACTCCATATCTCCAAAACTTTTTACAGCAGTGCTGCAAGAAGTATTTTGTGGATTAAAATGGGAAACTAAAGGAGTGAAAGTAAATGGAGATTATTTAAGTCATTTAGATTTCGCAGATGATGTAATTGTTTTTGCAAATAATGCTTCATAGCTGCAGGATATGTTGCAGGAATTATCAGATGAAAGTATGAAAGTAGGACTAAAGATAAATGTTGAAAAGACTAAAGTAATGTTTAATCGATTTGCTCAAAATATAAAAATAAAGATTGATTATGATGAATTAGAAGAAGTTAACAGTTACAAATACCTTGGTCAGATTATTAATACAGATGGAAACATAATGGAAGAAATTAATCATAGAATTAAACTTGGTTGGAGTGCTTTTGGTAGAAATAACTTGATACTAAAAGGAAATATGCCTATGTGTTTGAAAAAGAAGGTTTTTAAAAAATGTGTTTTACCAGTTCTTACTTATGGATCTGAGATTTGGACACTTAATAGAAGAGCAATACAGAGACTTCAGACCACTCAAAGAAGTATGGAGAGATGCATGTTGGGAGTAACAAGAAGAGATCAAAAACGCAATGTATGGGTAAGAGAACAAACAGGTGTTACTGACCTCATTGAAAAAATTAAAAGATTGAAGTGGATTTGGGCTGGACATATTGCTAGAAGAGATGATAATAGATGGAGAATTGAAATTTTAAACTGGATTCCAAGAGATTGTAAAAGACCCAGAAAGAGACCACACATGAGATGGATGGATAAAATAAGAAAGTGTGCAGGGGTGATGTGGAGAAAAGAAGCTAAAGATCGGAAAAGGTGGATTAAACTTGGAGAGACCTTCATCCTGCAGTGGATTGATAATGGTTGATGATGATGGTGAATGGCAATCAAGTTTAGTGACGCTTTTTCACTTAAATTTATAAGAGTCATTGTCACCATTATATGAATCAAACCCACACCAATTAAAATATTAATAAAAAATGAATATAAATTATTATGGGTATGACATACGTATATATTTTTCAATATATATATATATAAAACAGTATAAATCTAGATTTAATTTGCAAATTATAAAGAGGTTTTTTTGAATTTATGTGATAGTTACCGGCAACTAGAGGGGTGGATCAAGATGGGTTCATTTGATGTTTTTAGCAGGTCTTCTCAGTTCTTCAAATTGTTTTCATGTTTTGAAGGCAGATATTCATGGATACAGGGTTGCCATACAGGGCAGACACTTTAGTTCTTTGGCTGGCTCATATGGTTACAATTCCAGTCTCAGGAATGGATCAGGAGAGCAAAGGCAAAGAGATTACCCCTGCATTTTCGCAGAGCAACACATTTCTGGATTTATATCTATATTCTGAAGAAATAGATTATGGCTTGAAATAAGTACAGCAAGAAAGAGATACAATGCTGTCAAATTTTTCAGCAAACTTCTTCCAGCAAAAATTATTAATATCAAATCTTCAGCAAAGGTTACCACTAGCATAAAACAGAGAACAAAAGAAAAATTCTTTATTTATACCCTTTTTTCCATTATATTTTTAATCTACCCATTAGTAGCGAATAATGCCCATTGTTTGAAATTTTTTCTGTTATCTATTATTTTATCTAATTCACAAAAATGTTTTATAAATTAAATTCCTTTTCTTAAAGGATTCTATTTAATTAAGAAATTTGCCTTATCTATTTTTGCCATCATATATTTTAAAAATAGTTACAAATAAAATTTTAAACTTTCTTTATTTTATTTGATTAACTTTTTAAAATAATTTCCTTCATAAACTTATAACTATTTGTGCAGGTCATTATTTATTTTAAGAAAGAAACATACATTCACTGTGGTTGGATTTAGGGTCTTAGTTAGTCCACAGTGAATGGTGAAGCCAGTATATATATATATATATATTATACCTAAACCCTTTTTACCGTCGTTCGTAAATTTTATAAAAACATCATTTATATAAATCAATAACAATGTTTTAATTTTTATAATAACGACTCGATCAGAATTTTGTACCTCCCTCTTACACAAAATCCTATCACAGGGCTGTCAGTACTTCGGGTAGAGTAATCAATATCATTGGAAAACATTTGCCAATAACATTTATACTCGTTTACTAGACTACATATTAGCCAATCAAACTTTTTATTTATTTAAAGGAAGAAATCCTATGGGCGCCAGCCGACTTTGTCGACAAGTCTGCTTGACCAATACGATCTAATACCCGCTCCCGCTAGCTCAGCTACAATAATCAATAAAATGTACTCCGCCTACTTAAAAATCAATTTTAGAATCTTTCTCTGCGCTTATTTTCTCGCTTTCTCTTTTTCTTTTATTTAATTTAAACCTAATTTGAGTAATTACTAACCCATGAAATCTCTATTCACGCTATTACACTTCGTTTGGTCTTATAATATAATTAACTACACTTTCGTTCAAGTTTAGATAATATTTAATACAATCAAAATTTCATATTATAAATACATTTAGAAATAATTATACGCACACTTATAGTTGAAATCACAATAAAATCTCATATTATAAATACATTTAGAAAATAATTATACGCATACATTTATATTTGAAATCACACTAAAATCTCATATTATAAATACATTTTGAAAATAATTATACGCATACACTTATACTTGAAATCATCCTAAAATCTCTGGGTAATGGAGCTAAAGACACTTAGTAGTTATTGTTCGTAACATAAAGTTCAGAGTTTATTATTACGGCTTTTATTAGTGAATTAGAAATTGAAATAAACATTACCTAGCTTTCTCCCTTATGCACGGTTCCGAGCGTTGCTTCTGATAGTATTTCATTCGGTCAGTTAGCGCTAACTCTTTGCAATCCATTTTCCGATGTCATTGGGATCCTGTGGGCTCCATGTGGACACTCCGTCTCCTTCTTGTTTTACACGACTATGATCGACATTTGAACTGTTCGCTGTTGGTATTGCGTGGAAGGATTCGGCCAGTTGTTCACACGATGGGTTTAACAATGCAGCATTTTACTTTAGACGTATACTTTCTATCTATGAAAATAATATAATTAATGAATGAAAGATAAAAAAAAACTGGAATGAATAGAAAATTCGCCCTTTTTATATTTTACGGTCCTTATCTTGCGGATTCAATCTACAATACGTAACTAATCCTCTGGTGTTTCAGTTATGGTCCATGCTGACTTTCTGGTGTTCGCATTGGTCATTTAATTTCTTTGTACTCTCTGCTAGAGTTATTTCAATTTCTTTATTTCACTTTCTTTGTTATAGTTATTTCAATTTCTTTGTTAAAGTTATTTTCAATTTCTTTGTTAAAGTTATTTTCACTAATTAGCCGTTTAATGGAAATTTCTTATGTTTGTCATTAGCTCCCATTGTTCACTACATTCCTTTAATTACATATATTTTTTCTTTTTTTTTTATTATGATTATAAGACAAAACGAATTCCACCTTGCTTTTTCTTTTTTTTTTTCTTAAAGCAATCTTAAATCGAATTTCAATTTAGTTAAATCAAATTTTAATTAAATCAAATTTAGTTAAATCAATTTTTAATTCTTTAGGTTTTATTTAAATACGATTCAAAATTATATATTATAAAACTATTTATTTTATGCTTTTAACGATAACCTGTCTATGAGAAAAAATCTTTATTCTTATTTTACCCTACGAGATCTTTTATTTTTATTAATATTTACACAAATCGTTTATCAATTTATATATTTTTTTTTAAAATTATGTGTACCTCCGAAGAAAGCACACTCCTTCCTGATATATCTCGGTACAATATATATATTGTATATATATGCACAGCTTCAATATATATAAATATATATTTAGAAATAGTATTGCCAACTCATAGCATTATTGTGTTGTTGAAATGACTTAATCTTTATGTCTTAATAGACATGTGTGCATTATTTTTTGCTGTATTTGGCTTTTAATATTGTCTTGAACTATCCATGTCATTGTCAGTTACTTTACATATATACATTGATTTGATCTGTGTTCCCCCATTTTATTTTTTTGCATCTTGAGGTGGAGAACCTAACCTCAAGTCCCTTTTTCAATTACTTGAGTGAGTTATTACTACGCTGTCATTTAGGAGATTCTCCTGGGTGGTTTGACCTAACTTTGTTTTTACCTGCACAGTTTTCCTTTGGTGACCTAGTACATGGGGTTTTTGTGGTAATGAGTCTCCCTTTCCAATGGTATGGGCTATTATTATTTTTTCCACCTCTCATAATGGATCATGTTCACTGTAGGCTCCTCCTTTCTTTTTTCTAGGGGTCTGGTTAGATATATTAGCATTATTTAAGTCTATGCTATTAAGCAACTCTGCGACTTGCTCAATGCTTTTCACATTTGTGCATAAAAGTGACTGCTCAATCCTCATAGGCAAGCTCTTCTTAATAATCCTACTAATTGCAGTTTCACTTAGGTGATAAGGTCGAGTGTTCTCAGCTTGCTAACCTGGTGGTGGAAAAACTTATTCATGGTTTCCTCTGGTGCTGGTTTGTATCTCTCTTGAAATAAGTGATAAAGTAAGACCTCCTACTTTTCTTTATTACAAAAGTTTTTTAATTGTAGTGTTTGATACTCCTCATAAGTGGATGGGGTTGGATATAAGGATTTCCACCACATCAGCACATTTCCCTGTAAATGACTATAAGCAATTATCACTTTTTCAGCTTCAGTCAAATTCTGATTCACAGAGAAGTATAATTTAATACTTTAAGTATTTTGTGGGGGCATCATTGCTAATCCCTTAAAAGTTTTGAGTTTAACAAATTGATTAATCATGCTAACCTGCCTCAAGTGGCAATCTGATTTAACTGGTTCAGCAGGCTTTACATGAGATGTTAATTGTTTCATATACAAGTTGCATTGAGACATGTTTGGGGTAGTTTTTCCATAGTCACTGTGAAAAAGATAATTCTCTATCCCTTGTGTCAGTTGGCACGAGTTAGTAGGTTCCAAACTTTGTTCACATGTCTGAATGAGATCCCTGGTAAAGGTCTCCTGATAAAGCTTTGCTTCATCCTTTCCTTCTCATCTGTCCTGGGTTCTCTGTCCTATCTCAGTCTTTTGCTTCCTCATGATTTGAGTATTTTACCACACTGGTGATTCAATTACTTATAGTCTTTGGATAAGGGTCTCATCTAAGTGTTTTAGATCACAACATAAAATTTCTGTAGTTTTCCTATGCATCTGTATACTTTTACAGCATGATTCTATTTCCATGTTTCAACTGGTCTATAATTGTGTGGGCAGCCTTCATTTCTTATTCCATTTCATCTGCATGCTTCCTTTGACTTTCACAGATCTCTTTCTTGAAGAACTCTTGACTTTGGCACATATCTTGGTATTTGACAGTTACTTGATTGGTAACACAATGTTTAAATTCTTCCAAGCATTGCCTGCCATGTGTATTTTTCTCCACTTCTTTTCTCATTTCCCCTATTTCTTGTTTTAAATCAACATTACTTTTTTGAACACAACTTAACTCTATTGACAGTTGTGTCTCCACATCTTTAATCTCCTTCTATAGTTTTAATGCATGCTATCTACATTTTCCTTTATCCCTTGCTCAATTCTAGCTTCCATGATAACCAGATCAGCCTTAGTTACCATATCTCCTATTCTGACTTTCATGCAATCTATATTCATTTTTAGTTTCTCTACTTCCTCTTTGGTAACCATAATAGACTTCAACTGGTTCACACTTTTATTCATATCTTAAATATCAACCTTTAAGCTTGTCTCCATATTTTCCATTTTAGTTTTCATATCATCACTATCACCCTTTATATCAAGCTTCATATTTTCCATTTTAGCCTTCATATTATCATTATCAGCTTTCAATATTATCTCCATATTTTCCATTTCAGTCTTCATATCACCCTTCATACCAAGCTTTATATTTTCCATTTTAGTGTTCAAACTTATCTCCATATTTTCCACTTTAGCTGCTATCATTTGGAGTATTTGCATCAGAGTCTTTGTATCCTCTCTGGTTTGTGCTACTTGAGTACCACCTGGTTGAGCTACTTCAACTTTGAGTGGCTGGTCCACATTAGCTTCATATACTCTCAGCATTTGGAGTAACACTTGGTCTTATCATACATTTTTTGAGAATTCTGGCCTCTCCCAGGTTCTTCTCAGACATTTGACCATGTAAAGGCTCTCCCTCATGGCTAACCTCAATTTCACCTTCCTCACCATCACTAATCTTCCCTTCAAGGTAAAACTCTGTTTCCATGTCAAATGTTTTTTCCACTTCTTAATATCATAAATTGAAAACCTTAAACAACTTTTACTTATAAAAATATTATAACAGATAATTGTTGCAGGGTTTCACATTTTCCCTAACTATGCCATGTGCAGCTTTAACATGTATATCAGTTTTTATTTCTGATATTTTGCCTGTCTACATTTTAGTTTAGGTTTTACATTGCCTGACTTCTCTATTTTAATGCCAATTTATTCATGATTTAATTGTTTCACAAATCTGTTTATCGATCACACATCTATTCCTTATAGGTAATTATTTTAAAGTTTTCTTTCCTAGTTTTAGGTGTCTTGTGTTCTTATCTAATATTTAGGTATGCTATTTATTTATTGTAGGCATATGTACAATAGTGGTTTGGTATTAATTGAACTTGTTATACAAGAGGTAAGCTTAAAAATATTCAACAAAAAAAATTTAAGTTTCTGTCCAATGGCTAAACCTCCCTTTCAATTACAATATGTTCATACCTATAATGTTGGGCACCAGATCTATTAGAATATATATATAACATTACAAGCCTAAAGCTAAACTAATCAATAGATAATTAAAAATACCCCAAATCCAGAACTCAACCAGGCTTGCCAAAAAATAATAATAATAAAAAAACAATCAATGGTCTCTCTGCTACTAGCAAACTTTTCAAGTGTAAAGAACTACAAAGAATACCATATTTATGTTAAAAATTACCCACAATTTCATTTATTTCCCATCCACCCTGAACTTTTGAATAAGTTAATTGCTTCAAGACAATAAATTTTCAATAATAAGATTCTTTAATTCTTCTTTTTATTTCTCTCAAAAAAAGACAACCTTAGATTTATCAAAAATTGCTTGGAAAAGGTGTTTTACTTTAAATAATTTATTAAATAATACAAGTGATATTTTTGTTAGAAAGACTATTCCTGGTGTAGTGTATATGATCCCTTGTTTTTGTAAGAAGGTTTATATAAGTCAGAGTAGTTAGAGCTTAAATGAAAGAATAAAAGTACATAAAGGTAGGGCTAGAAATAAATATATTTGTTCTGATTTGTATGTCCATGAAAAAGATACAAGCCACACTATTAATTTTGATGAAGCTAAGATTGTCTTTTTTGAGAAAAATGAAATAAAAAGAACAATTAAAGAATTTTATTATTAAAACTTTATTATTCTGAAGCAATTAACTTATTTAAAAGTTCTTTTAATATTAAAGATGTATGGGAAGTAAATGGAATTGTGGAATGTTTAATATAAATATGGTGTTGTTTTGTAGTTCTCTACACTTGAGAAGTCTGCTACTAGCAGTGAAACCATTGGTTATGTTTTTTAATTTTATTTCCTTGGATAATCTGGTTGAGTTTTGGATTTGAGATAATTATATATATATATATATATATATATTGTAACCGGACCCGCATACAACCGTTTTATTACGTTAGTAGTAACAATTTTCTGATGAGCATGCTGTAGGAAGGAACTATCAATTGACATTTCTAATGCAGATGTTAATGCCTCCTACAACAATATTTCCTGCTCATCAGAGGATGTAGTACAATAGAGACTGGAAACATCTAAATATTTCTATGTTTGGTTTCCCAAAGAGCGCCTTTAGAGTTCCGTCTCACTACAACCTGACTGGCCTAGGTCTAGTTATGTCAGACGTAGCTCAGAAAGCATGAGATTCTCATGAACCAGTGCTGTAACTGATGAGTGATGCAATAAAACAAAACAGAATTGGACAACTGGATAACCAATTTAATTTTTAGTAACAAAAAAAAATTTATTAAATAACAATTAATTTGCAATTTCTAACAAAGTTCATTTCTATCCACATGATAACTCATTTTCATTTTACTTATGAAAGAGTTAGAAGTAGTTTTTTTTTATCAATAGTTTATTTACAAATTCATTTATGAGAAGGAGTTTGGAAACAGTCTAATTCATCAATAGTTCATTTTTGAATTCCTTTATGAGAAGAAGTTTGGAAATATTCTAATTCAACAATAGTTCATTTTGAATTCATTTATGAGAAGAAGCTTGGAAACATTCTAATTCAACAATAGTTCATTTTGAATTCATTTACGAGAAGAAGCTTGGAAATATTCTAATTCAACAATAGTTCATTTTGAATTCATTTATGAGAAGAAGCTTAGAAGCAGTCAAGCATTTATGGTTTACACAATAATTCATTTTGAAGCAGTCAAGCATTTATGGTATATACAATAATTCATTTTGAAGCAGTCACGCATTTATGGTTTATACAATAATTCATTTAACCTTAGAAGCAGTCAAGCATTTATGGTTTATATAGCATTTCATTATTTTATGAATTATTATTGATTGGTAAACATTTAAACTTAGCAATTCTTGGTTTGTGGAGCATTTATCATTTGGTATCCGAAGCATTTATAATTCAGTCAAATATAAGAGTATATTCATACACATAAACTCTGTTTGGCTTGTGGAGCATTTATCATTTAGTAATTAGAGCATTTCTAATTTAGTCAAATATAAAGGTATATTCATACACATAAACTCTGTTTGGCTTGTAGAGCATTTATAATTTAGTCAAATATAAAGGTATATTCATACACATAAACTCTGTTTGGCTTGTAGAGCATTTATAATTTAGTCAAATATAAAAGTATATTCATATACATAAATTCTGTTACATTACCCAGATAGAAGTAATATGCAATTAAAGCATTTCTAATTCATATAGTAAATACGTTCAAATATTTTTATAAATAAATTTGCATGTAACTATTTCATAACTTCATTTTATAACATATGATAAACATGTTCTAAAATTTTACAAAATAAATTCTACGTAATTATTTCATAACTTCACTTTATAACATATGATAAAGATGTTTTAATATTTTATAAAACAAATTCTATGTAATTATTTCATAACTTCACTTTATAACGTATGATAAAGATGTCTTAATATTTTATTAAACAAAATGTATGCAAGTTTATAAATTCACTTCATAACATATGATAAATATGTTTTAATATTTTATAAAAATAATTTTTATGTAGATATTTCATGATGTCAATTTATAATTTATGGTAAAGATGTCTAAACATTCCTATAACATAATTACCTTCCAGTTTTACAGTCTAGTTTACTCTAAAGAAGGCAGGTTATTTCATCTATGGAAAGTCATGGCACAGCGTGGAGAGAGTGAAGCCGCTAAATTACCCCATTGTTATTATAATTCTTCTAGTAAAGCTTTCTTTTTCCATTTTCACGTTTTGTTAAAGTTATATTTTAACGTGTCAAAAGAATTAAGTAATACACTTTTTTGTTAAAACAAAAAATTTAATATGTTCTGCCTCTCTGTGTAAGATGAGAGAGAAAAAAAAAGTTCTTTTCTTCCGACGACGTGCCTAATTTGAATAATGCCTCAGTTTAACTCAAGTATCTTTTTTTTTCTTTTTAATGATTGGATAATTAATTTCTTTTTTTTTATTGAGACAGATAAAAAAAAAATAAGATGATATAATATTTTATTCAAATCCATCAATCACAAAATTAAAAATATGATTTTTTTTTTTTAACAAATCACAGCTTTATTGCGTTCCCAATTAGACTGAATCACGCTAGACGTTTTTAAATGGGGGGGGTCTTTTGAATATTTATATGAGAAACAGAATATCTGTTTCATTACCCCTCACCAATTTTTGGCATGAAATCGCCTGGAAGTACGATTTCATTCCATCTACTATACACATTATTTCTCAGTACTGCCTGGTTTTAGATATGCTGATGAATGGGTAAGATGAGCTGGAAAAGTGAATACATGAACCATAGCCTCCAATGCTGGGATAAGTAGACGGCCAAGCATAAACTACCAGCACACACTGCCTCATGACGTCACGAGAAAATATCTCAATTTTAAGCACTACCTCTCTTGTACCTAGAAGCATCATCCAACCAAGAGCAGGAGCCAGAGAAAAAAAATCAATTTGGCATTCAGCCAACCCTGCTCAGCTTCGGTGAGTCTTAGGGGCTATCATTTGGCCTATCCATGAGACCAAGGCCTATACATGAGACCTATATATACGCACTGCTGGACTACTCTTGGAGCACAACATCCAGGTCTGGATAGTGCCGAGCATATACTTCGGAGCATCATAACACAATGCATCCAAGCAGCTCCGCTCAATCATCCACCATCTCAACATGAAAAACACAAGTTCATGCATCACTACACCACACTCACAAACTTTTCCCATCAGCTATCTCTATTTTATTCTGAATTATAACTGCAACCTGGTTTGGAGAGACTGAGGATCATGATCAGTTCTCCTATAGTCCTCTTTTATATTATGAGGTGACATACTTCTGGATCGTCTCTTTGTTGAAAATTTATCATGTTTAACATTACTGTGGTGTCTTGCTTCTTCACTTCTGTATTTTCTTTGGAGATCCTTGTTACTGTTTGATCTTCTAATTATACGCGTCCGATATGGACCATGAACACCATCTGTGAATTTTCTCCTGTTCCTCTTCCATGGTGGTATTTCATTTTTACATAAAAGTTTATTTTTAAATGGTTCTTCTGCCATAATAATTATTTTTTTAGTATTTATAAAAGTTTCTTGTTGCTTAATTTTTTTCACACTTATAAATCCTGAGTTTTCAGATTCCCTTTTGGTGTCTTTTCCTGCGTAAGCAACTATATTTTTAATAACTGTCTTTATATATTTTTTTTCTGTACTCAATTTTTGATTTGAGTTTATTAAGCTTTTGTTTATAATTTTTACATATGGCTGAGGACTAACACACTTTTCTTTCCATTTTATGGTTTCTTTCTCTATCTCCTTTACTATTTCATAGCATATATCAGACAATTTTTCTGAAACATTTTCTTCTATATTGGACAGTCCCTTTGTTATATTTTGATTATGTTCATTTTCACGTTTTTCATCTTCTTGAAGATCAGAAGATTTTAATTTTGCTTTATTAGATTCATTTTCATCCATTTGAAACTCTTTTACTGTATTTGATACAATTTCATTCTCAGCTTCTGTATATACTGTTTCTTTATTTTCAATTTTAGAGGTATATTCCACAATCAGAAGTTTTCCTGAAGGTAGACTGACAATTTCAAGATCACTCTTTGTAATTTCAATTTCTTCCTTTTTAACAATCTCAAATTTTGCTTCATCAGTAATAGGATATTCAATTTGTGATTCCTTTAAAATATCTTTGGTTGGGAATTCCAAAGTTTCCTCCTCATCCAATTTTTTAGACTGAATTATTTCCTTTATCAACTGGTTGAACTTTTCATTCTGATTTTCCACTGCTTCCATAATTTGTTTTTCTATTCTTTGGTTTGCTTCTATTGCTTGCTTGTTATCTTCTTCTCTCTGTTTGATATCTTCTTCTCTTTGCTTATCTCTTTTTTGGTTATCTTCTTCTCTCTGTTTGATATCTTCTTCTCTTTGCTTATCTCTTTTTTGGTTATCTTCTTCTCTCTGTTTGATATCTTCTTCTCTTTGTTTGTCTCTTTTTTGGTTATCTTCTTCTCTTTGTTTCTCTCTTTTCTGGTTATCTTCTTCTCTTTGTTTGTCTCTTTTCTGGTTATCTTCTTCTCTTTGTTTGTCTCTTTTCTGGTTATCTTCTTCTCTTTGTTTATCCTCTTTTTCTATTCGTTCTTTCACCATATCTAATAGCTGCCTTAACATGGCTATCTTTTCTGTTTCCTGAGTTTCTATGTTCACCATTTTTCCTTTGTTTTCTGACTTAGTAAGCTTCTCTCTCCATCCACACCATGACTTTACTCCATCTTCTTTGAAATGCCTGTTTCATTCTTTATGCCATTCATTTTTGTGTTGTTTCTTTTAAACTTTTATTTTTCCATCCTTCCTGAACAAATTACATCACTACATCATATGCACTGTTCATATCACAGAATCGTGATCTGCTTATGCCTATGAGTAGGCTAGCTAGATCGGGCCTCACAGTAGGGTGGCAAATTAACCGGCCTATGCCAGATAAGGCCTCACAGTAAGGCGCCAAATGTAACCGGTGCCTATGGTTAGGCTAGCTGGATAAAGCCTCACAGTTGAACGCCAAATGTAACCGGACCGCCGTACAACCGTTTTATTACGTCAGTTGTAACAATTTTCTGATGAGCATGCTGTAGGAAGGAACTATCAATTGACATTCCTAATGCAGATGTTAATGCCTCCTACAACAATATTTCCTGCTCATCAGAGGATGTAGTACCATAGAGACTGGAAACATCTAAATATTTCTATGTTTGGTTTCCCAAAAAGCGCCATTAGAGTTCCATCTCACTACAACCTGACTGGCCTAGGTCTAGTTATGTCAGACGTAGCTCAGAAAGCATGAGATTCTCATGAACCAGTGCTATAACTGATGAGTGATGCAATAAAACAAAACAGAATTGGACAACTGGATAACCAATTTAATTTTTAGTAACAAAAAAAAAATTTATTAAATAACAATTAATTTGCAATTTCTAACAAAGTTCATTTCTATCCACATGATAACTCATTTTCATTTTACTTATGAAAGAGTTAGAAGTAGTTTTTTTTTATCAATAGTTTATTTACAAATTCATTTATGAGAAGGAGTTTGGAAACAGTCTAATTCATCAATAGTTCATTTTTGAATTCCTTTATGAGAAGAAGTTTGGAAATATTCTAATTCAACAATAGTTCATTTTGAATTCATTTATGAGAAGAAGCTTGGAAACATTCTAATTCAACAATAGTTCATTTTGAATTCATTTATGAGAAGAAGCTTGGAAACATTCTAATTCAACAATAGTTCATTTTGAATTCATTTATGAGAAGAAGCTTGGAAATATTCTAATTCAACAATAGTTCATTTTGGATTCATTTATGAGAAGAAGCTTGGAAATATTCTAATTCAACAATAGTTCATTTTGAATTCATTTATGAGAAGAAGCTTAGAAGCAGTCAAGCATTTATGGTTTATACAATAATTCATTTTGAAGCAGTCAAGCATTTATGGTTTATACAATAATTCATTTTGAAGCAGTCACGCATTTATGGTTTATACAATAATTCATTTAAGGTAAGAACCTTAGAAGCAGTCAAGCATTTATGGTTTATATAGCATTTCATTATTTTATGAATTATTATTGATTGGTAAACATTTAAACTTAGCAATTCTTGGTTTGTGGAGCATTTATCATTTGGTAACCGAAGCATTTATAATTCAGTCAAATATAAAAGTATCTTCATACACATAAACTCTGTTTGGCTTGTGGAGCATTTATCATTTAGTAATTGAAGCATTTCTAATTTAGTCAAATATAAAAGTATCTTCATACACATAAACTCTGTTTGGCTTGTGGAGCATTTATCATTTAGTAATTGCAGCATTTATAATTTAGTCAAATATAAGAGTATATTCATACGCATAAACTCTGTTTGGCTTGTGGAGCATTTATCATTTAGTAATTAGAGCATTTCTAATTTAGTCAAATATAAAGGTATATTCATACACATAAACTCTGTTTGGCTTGTAGAGCATTTATAATTTAGTCAAATATAAGAGTATATTCATACACATAAACTCTGTTTGGCTTGTGGAGCATTTATCATTTAGTAATTAGAGCATTTCTAATTTAGTCAAATATAAAGGTATATTCATACACATAAACTCTGTTTGGCTTGTAGAGCATTTATAATTTAGTCAAATATAAAGGTATATTCATACACATAAACTCTGTTTGGCTTGTAGAGCATTTATAATTTAGTCAAATATAAAAGTATATTCATATACATAAATTCAGTTACATTACCCAGATAGAAGTAATATGCAATTAAAGCATTTCTAATTCATATAGTAAATACGTTCAAATATTTTTATAAATAAATTTGCGTATAACTATTTCATAACTTCATTTTATAACGTATGATAAACATGTTCTAATATTTTACAAAATAAATTCTACGTAATTATTTCATAACTTCACTTTATAACATATGATAAAGATGTTTTAATATTTTATAAAACAAATTCTATGTAATTATTTCATAACTTCACTTTATAACGTATGATAAAGATGTCTTAATATTTTATTAAACAAAACGTATGCAACCGTTTCATAAATTCACTTCATAACATATGATAAATATGTTTTAATATTTTATAAAAATAATTTTTATGTAGATATTTCATGATGTCAATTTATAATTTATGGTAAAGATGTCTAAACATTCCTATAACATAATTACCTTCCAGTTTTACAGTCTAGTTTACTCTAAAGAAGGCAGGTTATTTCATCTATGGAAAGTCATGGCACAGCGTGGAGAGAGTGAAGCCGCTAAATTACCCCATTGTTATTATAATTCCTCTAGTAAAGCTTTCTTTTTCCATTTTCACGTTTTGTTAAAGCTATATTTTAATGTGTCAAAAGAATTAAGTAATACACTTTTTTTTTAAAAAAAAAAATTTAATATGTTCTGCCTCTCTGTGTAAGACGAGAGAGAAAAAAAAAGTTCTTTTCTTCCGACGACGTGCCTAATTTGAATAATGCCTCAGTTTAACTCAAGTATCTTTTTTTTTCTTTTTAATGATTGGATAATTAATTTCTTTTTTTTTATTGAGACAGATAAAAAAAAAATAAGATGATATAACATTTTATTCAAATCCATCAATCACAAAATTAAAAATATGATTTTTTTTTAACAAATCACAGCTTTATTGCGTTCCCAATTAGACTGAACCACGCTAGACGTTTTTGAATGGGGGGGGGGGTCTTTTGAATATTTATATGAGAAACAGCATATCTGTTTCAATATATATATATATTATAGTCCTTTACAGGCAGTCAAAGTGGTCACTTCTATCTATAGTCAGACTTAGAGTTTTTATATAGGATGCCATGGATAAAACAATGCAATTATTATCTAAAATTGAATTCATATTAAATAAGATAATTTTAAATCAAACTATTTAATACCGATGCAACTTAAACCAATTCAACCAATTTAGATCTTTGTTGATGGGTCCGTTATGCTCAGAATTTGAACTCGGGGCAGATATTGCATGTAACTCTCTTCTGGCATTACCATCAATATCCCATAGTATTAGTTAATTCAATAAATTATTTTACAAATAATTTATTTACATTATTAAAATATTAAATTGATATGATATGGATGTGTAAGTATGTCCATTCATCAATATTTTGTTTCATACAATAACTAAATAAAACAAGCAAATAAGAGACCTTCTTAAATTTAAAATAAACTTTGACATATTTATTAACGAATAACAATATAACTGGATTTCATAAAAAAAAATATTATAGCACACGTTTGTGTATATATTTACTATTTATATCATTAAGTTAAATAGTATCATCACCATATTCCCATAAGAGTTGATATATGTTTGTTTTAAGTTTTTTTGGGGGGGGAATTTAGGGGAATAATTGAATATTGGTTATTTTTGATAATGAAAGTTTTTTTAATTGCATAATATGTTTTGTTTATATATTTAAATTATAAAATTTAATTTGCATTTAAAAGTTGAATGAATAGTTATGAGAAGTTTGCTTTTAATTGTTAATTAAACAAAGATGGCCAGATTTGGTATACATTGATGATGTGTATATATATAAACTTATTGATGTAAGTATAAATTAGAGTATAAGTGATTTCACGCAGATGAGTGAAATACGAATCGTGTCAAAACAAAAAAAAATATCTTTAATGGGAAAAAAATAAGACAATAAAAATTAATATTTACATGTTTTAAATATCGTGGACTTATTATAATGATCTTGCATAGTTGTATATTCAAATTTTCTTAAGTAGCGGTTAGAATATTTATAAAAATAATTAAATTTTAATCTAATATTTTTTAAAGAATCCATTAAAACCTAATTGAATATTATTTATTTGACATTAATATATAAAGAGGTTTATAATTTTATATAATACATTGTTTTATATATTATATATAAGTATATAGATATAAAATAAATATTATTATAATATAAATATAATTATATATAAATATATATGAACATAAGCTTTAATTTCATCTAATAATAAATATTTAATTATATTAAATTATAAATAACATTAATTATCTTTCTTTCATTAAAACAATCATATATATAAAGCATCGACTCGCCAAAAAAAAGGCGAGTCATATAAAATTAATGTTTATAATATTTAATTATGTTATTTTTTATATTATATTATTTATAATTAATGTAGGGTCCGAATTGGACCTTCTGTTAACCGACAGATTTTAACTACTCTAATCAAACAGAGCAAAAGATATGAAGCTAGGAAAATTGTGATTTTTCTGATATTTTCGGCAAAAAATCTTGTGTAGGATCTTCTTTGATTTAAAAGGAGTTGATTGATTAGTTCAATTGAGTCAATATTTTGTAACTGTTCAGTTAAAAATAAGAATGTTCATGATGATAGACATAATATTAAAATTATCCTGATTTTAAAAAATCAGGATAATTTAAATATGATTTTTTCATTACTAGCTATGCTAATAATATATAGGAATAAGATTAATAGTCCTCCTAGGTAGATTAGGATAATAATATAGCTGTATTAAAAATTTTGAGAATTTATGCCAACTAAAATTGATAATGGAATAACGTAGATGATAATAGTAATTCCTATTGAAATAGGATGATTTATGAGAAAAAAAAGAGATTCCAATTGTTAGAGTTGATAAGTAGAGAATTGTCATTAAATTCTAAATTGAATTTTAAGTGTGAGATTAAATTTCCATTTAATCTACTTTATTTGGACTTTTCTTGATTTTTTTACAAGAATGATGGGCGATATGTACATATTAATGTTAGTTTTCAATTTTTCATTATGATAAAATTTTACTGACAAATTCTGTTTTTAATAATTTTATCATTTCAATTATTATATGTCTAATATAAATTAATGTAATTCATTTCATCTTAATAAAATTGCACCTTGACCTGATTTAATAGGTCGTTTTATTGTGAAATAATTTCGAATATGGTGGTATACAAATAAGTATTAAGTGAGGTATGTCGTGGGTTGTCGATTTAGAAACAAATTTCTTTGTAAAAGTTAGTACTGTCAAATTTATTTTGTTGTTTTTCTTTGAAATATTATTTAAATGAAAGAATAGCAGGGTATCTAATCCTGGTTTTAGTCTTTTATTTGGAATTATTAGGGTAATATTTTGGTTAGAAATTTCATTTTTAAGTAAAATAGGATTAAATTTATTTATTCAGATAAAATTAATTTATAATAGCGTATAACCGCTGCTGCTGGCACGAATTTGGCCTTTAATAATTTTTAAATTAAAAGTAATTTATTACTAATGATTTTGTTAATAAAGGAAGATGTTTAATTTAGATTTTATGGAAAATTTAAAAGATTAATTTGTTTACATAAATTAAATAAAAGATTTTTAGAATTAGTTATTTAAAAATTATTTTTTTGGTATAGAAGTATATAATAGTTATATTATTATAATTAATTTTAGGTAAGAATTGGAAGAGAGTAATTAAAATTTTAGGAGTATTTTTTTGTACTTTTTGCATAATGGATTTATGATAATGATTAAGTTAATTTCTCTAAAAAAGTTGATCTAAATTTTTATTTAGAAGTTGTTGCAAAAATTTTTATAATAAAAATTTTGAAGTGAAATGCTGACGAAATTTTTGATATATAGTTCTTAAAGAATTACTTTAGGTAGATTAATAATATTTATTAAAACATCACTGGTTTAGCAGTGATGTTAATATTGATGTAATTTTATAATTATAAAATAAAGGTAGAGGTTTGTTTTGAAGTGGAGAATAAAATAATGTAAGTTTTAATATATTTAAAATATTAATTTTAGGAATTCAGCAAAAATTGTTTCATCTGTTTATCAAAAACATAGCTCTTTGAATATGTAAAGGGTATTGTCTGCTCAATGAGCATTAAATGGCCATGGTATTTATGACTATGCTAAGGTAGCATAATCATTTGTCTTGTAAATTAAGACTGGAATGAATGGATAAATGGGGTAATTCTTTCTTAAATTAAGTGTTAAAAATAATTTTTTTAGTGAAGAAACTAAAATGTAATTGAGGGACGAGCAGACCCTATTAAGCTTTATAGAATTATTTTGTTGGGGAAACAAAAGAATGAAATTTCTTTTGATTATAGTTTGATAAGTTTAGATTTGTTAGTAATGATGATAGAATAAGTTACTATAGGGATAACAGCATATTTTTTTTTAAAAGTTCTTATTTACAAAGAAGATTATGACCTCGATGTTGGATTAGAAATATTATATAATGAAGTTGTTGTGTAAATTAGTCTGTTCGACTATTAAATTTCTACATGATCTGAGTTCAAATCGGTGTAAACCAGATTGGTTTCTATCTTCAGAAAGTTTTGTGTTAGTACGAAAGGACCACATGAAGTTTTTTGAATAGTAGATTGAACTACTTTATATATATATATATATATATATACTTTGGAAGTCTTAAGATAAATGATTTTTCAAATAAATATTTTGATTTCAGTTGTATTTGTTATTATTGGAGTTATTACATTTATTATGTATCGAGTGCATTTGTTATCAATGTTGTTAAGATTGGAGTTTATTATATTAAATATTTTTTGGGTGATGATATCATGAATGGTGTTTTTAGGTAAGGAATTGTTTTTAAGTTTAGTCTTTTTAACTTTAACGGCTTGTGAGGCAAGTTTAGGACTATCTTTGATAGTTACGTTAATTCGTAGGCATGATAATGATTTATTTAATAGTTTGAGGATTGTAAGATGATAGAAGTATTGATAATATTTGTTGTATTAATTTTAATATGAATATTAAAGTTAATGAATTGAGGGTTTGTGATTAATGTTATGTTAATAGTTATGATAATGTTTTTTGTTTCTAAATTAAACTTGTATATGTATGTGTCAGGAATTTAATATAGCTTTGGCGTTGATATGGTGTCAATGCCATTGGTCATGTTAAGAATGTTTACATATGTGTTGATGATGATTGCTAGAATAAAAATTTTGTTATGAGATGTTAATAAATATTATTTTTGTTTAATAGTTTTAGGATTAAATGTTATTTTGTTTTATACTTTTGTTTCTTTAAATATTTTAGTGTTTTATGTATTGTTCGAATTTTCATTAATTCCTACAATTATTTTAATTATAGGATGAGGTTATCAGCCTGAACGACTTCAGGCAATGTTATATTTGTTATTTTATACTTTATTTGCTTCATTCCCGTTATTGATGGGAGTAATTGGGATGTATTGGTGAATAGGAACTATATCAATTATTATGATAATAAAAATTATTTTATTAAGAGAATTTATGATGTTATATTGGATTATTTGTATATTAGCTTTTTTAGTAAAGTTGCCAATATATGTTGTTCATGTTTGGTTACCAAAAGCTCATGT
Source organism: Epiperipatus broadwayi (assembly GCA_028023455.1). Taxonomy (NCBI): domain Eukaryota; kingdom Metazoa; phylum Onychophora; class Udeonychophora; order Euonychophora; family Peripatidae; genus Epiperipatus; species Epiperipatus broadwayi. The sequence continues at coordinate 734,825 of JAQFVV010000368.1, forward strand.
TGAGGCACCAATTTCTGGGTCTATAATTTTGGCAAGTGTTTTGTTGAAATTAGGAGGTTATGGGGTTATTCGTTTTTCAATATTTTTAAAAGAATTTCTTTTAAGTTTAGTGAATTTTTTGTCTGCTTAAGTTTGTTTGGGGGAGTTATGACTAGAATAATTTGTATTCGGCAAGTTGATATGAAGGCTTTGATTGCTTATTCTTCGGTTGGACATATAGGGTTAATGATTAGGTCAGTGTTTGTAATATGTAAGTGGAGAATTAATGCTGCTATCTGGATGATAGTAGGGCATGGGCTTTGTTCTTCTGGTTTGTTTTGTTTATCAAGAATTTCGTATGAACGGTATCATTCTCGAAGAATGATAGTGTCTAAGGGGATGATAACTTTGTTTCCAAGGTTAAGATTATTTTGGTTTATGCTTATTGTTGTAAATATAGCAGCTCCTCCTTCTCTTAATTTATTAAGAGAGATTGGTATTATAAATTCTTTAATTTTTTGGAGAAATTTTAGGTTTGTTTTGTTAGTTTTTATTTCCTTTTTTGGTGCTGTATATAGTATATATTTATATTCTTATACTCAGCATGGGCAAATATTTTTTAATTTAAATAATATGAAATTTGTATATTATAATGAGCATCTTTTGTTGTTTTTACATTTGTTACCATTAAATATTTTGTTGTTAAAAACTGAGTTGTTTATGGTTTATTAGTATTTTTTCATTGGAAATTAAATGTAAATTATACTATAATAAATTGGAAGAATTAAAGCTTTGAAGGCTTTTAGTTTTATTAACTTATTAGATTATTTTTGAATTATGAATTCAAAAGCTTTTTTAGCTTATAGTGAACTATAATTTAAACTTCAAAAGTTTAAGTGTCAAACACATGAATTTTCCTTATTATTTGTTATTTTATTTTCTGTTAATATTTAGTTTATTAGTTCAAATAAGTATAAGGTCATGGATTTTTATTTGAATTGGGTTGGAGATGAACATGTTGTGTATTATTCCACTTTTGGTTAGTAGAGTCAAAAATATGAATGAGAGGGCAATTAAATATTTTGTTGTCCAAGTGTTTGGTTCTGTTATTTTGCTTGTTGGATTTTTTTTTAGAACAATGTTAATGTTAAGTTATTATTACTATGATGTAGTAGGGTATATTTTTTGAATATCAATGATATTAAAGATTGGTGCAGCTCCGTTTCATTTTTGGTATCCTGGAGTTTTAGAAAATTTGAGTTGAATGAATATTTTTTTGATAATGACAGTTCAAAAGTTTGGTCTTTTGTTTATTATGAGGTATTTAATGAGATTTGAAATATATTTAATATTTAGAGCAATATTAAGGGTATTGATTGGAGGGTTTAATCAGGTAATAATATGTAGATTGTTTGCGTATTCTTCTATTGGTCATGTTGGTTGAATAATTGTTTCAATTTTATTAAGAGATTTTGTTTGAGTTGTTTATTATTCTTTTTATTTTATTATGATAATAATGTTTTGTATTTTGTTTTATTTGAAGGGAATTATTTATATTAATCAAATTTTTTTTTTTTTTTCAAAGTTTGAGAAGTTAGTTATTTTTTTAAGGATATTGCCTTTAGGGGGTTCCCCCCCTTTTAGGTTTTTTTTTCCAAAAATTATTGTGTTAAATATTTTGATATTAAAAGGTGAGAAAATTTTGGTTTTAATAATATTAATAGGAATATTAATTGGATTATATTATTATATTTGTTTAACACTGTACCGGTAAAAATCACCATGCCTAATCACACACAGTAATCCGAATTCGAACCCAGTCCACGTCTAGGAATAAATTCCAAAATGCAAACTAAATTCAAACCCAAAACCCTGGCATGACCCACCGATGACAACATTACAACGGTACGGGGTTCTCCTTTTACTAGCTCATCGAAAAACACAGACTAAATTACCTACAATCAGCTATTTCATAGATATCTTATAGTCGGGATATTGGTACGGCTGATAATTTAATGTATATATTTAAGTTGTCGATACAGACAGCAGGTGATTGACTAGATTTCGAGAGTAATAATGCAAGAGAGACAAAATTAGGTTAGATAAATTTTTAATAAGTTATTGAAAGCATTGAATAATATTATTTACAGGTACGGTAAAACTCTCATATGTATTTATAATAAATTGCTGCTAGTCATCAATAATCGGTTTGTACTGATTAACAAACTCATGCCAATATTTATGTGTTTAAATGGTTGTACAGGTTGGTATGAGAATCAGAGTAATTGGAGCACTTAAAATATTTATCTACTAGTTTATATTAATTTGTTTTATTTTAATAGTTTCAAACCATTGCGCATACGGATAAATGGGAGGCGGTTTTATATAAAAATATGATATATAATACTGATGTACTGATGGTTGCAGGGATTAATGTATACTACAAATAATAACTTGCGGTGCATTGACGGAATACCGGGCGGCTTGTACTTTGACAAGTCTTAATGCCCCCAAGTAGATCCGGGACACTACAACCAGCCGGGCTCATTTTCGAACCCCGGTGATCCAAGAGATTACCTGGAGAAGAATTTCTTTCTCTCCATGTGGTAGTAAAACGAGACGCCAACTTAGGCGAAGGTAAAGGCATTGCCACAGTAACATCGAGGAAGAGTGATCGGAAGTGGATTTTAAAACGAAATTATATAAAACCTTTTCTCTCCGTAACATTTTCTACGCAACAGTCCGATATAATTATTCAATAAAACATGGCGAAATCAAACGATCGCAAAAGTAATAATTAATTAATTTTACTCTGAAACCCATAACTCCCCAGATTGTTCGGAAGGTAATAATAGCAAAAAAAATATTCACTTATTATTCTTACTCCGTAATAATATATAAAAAATTATAATAAAATTTTAGACTATTTTGTATTTGAGATTTGGAGTATAGATTAAAATATCATGACAAAGTAAAAGAAACAATAAAAATACTTGAATATTTCTCAACTCAACATAAATGAAACAATTTTTAGTTCGATACAAGAAAATTACTTTTAAAATGAATATAATAAATATTATGAGATAAACTTTACTGACTTTAATTAGAGTTGAGAAATATTATTATTGGCATCGTTTTGTTTGTAAAATAAGTAATAGTAAAATATAAATGTATTCACAAATGGATTATTAGTAGGCACAAATATTAATAATTTTCATCTAAAGACTAGAGCACAGAAATCTTAGAGAAGAAATTTACTGACAGGTTTTAGTGTAACATTTTCAAATGGAAAGCAAGAAATTTACATGCAATTACTTTGATTAACAGATTAAATATAAAATTATTACTGAGAGGAAAGTTAAAAAGTTCATGTAACAAAAGTTACCATTCTTTCTTCGTCCGGTTTTCTTCTTGCGGTGATATGTATGAAGAACGTAGGCGCGCATTTTGAATTTCTTAGAACGGCATGGTTAATTTAAATGTTGGAATTTGGAAGACTGGAAGCACGGAAAACATTACAGATCAGCGGTACGAAAGATTTAAAGTGGCAGAACAGGGATCAGCTTCTTGGACTTAGCCCATCATGATTGCAGTTTACCGGGCAACTTCTTAATAACGGTTGAAGTGATTTCTCTGGAACAACTACTTTGCTGTAGCTTGAGACGATCCAAGCACAGCCAAGTCAAAAGTTAGAGTGTCTATATTATATTTAAGATGGCTACGGTTGACCTTTCTGCCTAGTTTTTGTTCATAACTCCGCCTCCTTTGATTTCGGCCTCCAGCAATATCTAATTTGACTATACAATAGCATTTGCCTTTCTTGATAAGAGTTCTACGTTTCTCATTTATTTTTAAATTTAATACATGATTCTAAATTGACAAAACAATTACATCGGAATTCGTGAATACAAAAATATACATTCATTATCTTAATTTATCGAAGTACAAATTAATTATTCTATACATTTGTACAAGTAAGATTTTGATTAAAAATACTGATCAAAGGAATGTGACTTTTGATCAGCATTTTTAAATGACTTTGTATAATTTGCAAAATTAACATTTAAAGAAAATATACACGCAATTGAAACTTTTAAATTGAGCTAATATAAATCCACAAACCACACACACACGAATATTATTTATCATGATTTGTGACATTTATACTCATACTCTTTACATTAAATTCTTTTTAAACAAACACAAAATAAATAACTTAAAATCTATGTGGCTTGGAATAGAAAAAGTCTCATTGCGGGTAAATAGTGGTTTAGAATTACCGTTCTTAAATGACAATCATGAAACTAAGATCGATTCTTCGATCTGTCTGTTTCAATATATGTTAGTATAATGTTCAAGGCATTAAGGTTAATGTGAATTTTAGGTGTAAAGAAAAATGTAATTTTGGATTGGTGATTTAATGTTTTGATAATAGTAATGTTGTTTATTATTCCAGTTGGAATAATTTGATTTTATTGTGATGAATATTTTCTACTAATCATAAGGATATTGGAACGATATATTTTATTCTTGGAGTTTGGTCAGCTATGGTTGGAACTTCTCTTAGTTTATTAATTCGGACAGAATTAATGGTTATGGGTAATTTACTTGGGGATGATCAGTTATTTAATGTTATTGTTATGGCACATGCTTTTGTTATAATTTTTTTATGGTTATACCAATTATAATTGGTGGATTTGGAAATTGATTAGTTTTTTTTGATATTAGGAGCGCCTGCATGTTTGTGTATATATTTACTATTTATATCATTAAGTTAAATAGTATCATCACCATATTCCCATAATAATAATAATATATATTATAACATTAACTCATTTTAACAATTTAGAAAATAATGGTCAAAAATTTAGGATTTCAAAATTATAATATTACTAACTAAGTTTTAATTTAATATTATATGTATCAATGCTGGTTTAAATTGTAAGATTTTTGTCATGCAGTTCCAATTTAATAAATAACTTCCTCTTAGTATAATCATATTTTGAAATAAAAATCTTTCATCCAAGGATGTTAGAGAAACATATAAAGTACAGTAAACAAAAATTAATATGTTGTTTAAATTAGTAATAAACAAAACTATGTTTTGTCATAAATAAGACCAATATGAAGAAATTAAAATCTCACTTTCATATCAAGTTTGCATTAAGTTTACCCCATGTTTAATGTAATGATCACCTCTTTTTTTTTCATTTAAATAATTTTCTTGGATAGAGTATTCACAGCATAAACAATTTTTGAAAGCAAAGGTAATAAAATCTAGATGTCAAAGTAGATAACACATATAATCTGAGATGTTCAATCAGATGGTATTGTCCTATTGTCTTTCATGATGAGGTTAAGAATGTTCATCAGTGATATAGTCCCAAGTTCTTTATTTATCAACCATCACAGGGGCAATTGAAATATTCTATTGTTTAGAATTCATCTTATTGTGTAGAGTTGGCATCTTCTCCATGTTGCTTCACTACAAATTGAATCCACAATGAAAATTATATCTATGAAATACATATATATATATATATGAAAAACAAAAAACACAAGTTAAAAACTTGCATACGCTTGTATTTATGACAATAGATGGCGTTATACCAAAAACACCTTCAAGCGTTTGTTTACATAAACATCAGAGCGAGTATTTCACTATCTCTAACTTAATTTCCACCTTCAGATCATGATTTCAAGCTATTTTCTATCAGTGAAGGACAGGATTAAGAAACTAGATCTAAAACACAAACTCTGAGTGTTTAAGAAACAGTTTCTATTCAGCTTGCAAGCGTGAATCTTTTAGACACGTAATGTCTCCAAACTCAGCATAGCATGCCAGATAGCTACATGGGTCTGATATCAGTTCAGCATTACCACATAGTAGAAGCCTCTGCAATATATATCATTGCAAGAAAGACCTCAAAGGTACATTTATGAAAAACAAAAAACACAAGTTAAAAACTTGCATACGCTTGTATTTATGACAATAGATGGCATTATACCAAAAACACCTTCAAGCATTTGTTTACATAAACATCAGAGCGAGTATTTCACTATCTCTAACTTAATTTCCACCTTCAGATCATGATTTCAAGCTAGTTGCTATCTAGTTTCTTAATCCTGTCCTTCACTGACGATAGCAAATAGCTTGAAATCATGATCTGAAGGTGGAAATTAAGTTAGAGATAGTGAAATACTCACTCTGATGTTTAGGTAAACAAATGCTTGAAGGTGTTTTTGGTATAACGCCATCTATTGTCATATATATATATATTAGGTATTTTCTAGCATTAAATAATTACATTACCTTTGGTTAAAACACTATAATTTAACCTATGACAAGTGGTATTTAGACATGATGCATTTTTAATAATTCTTGTCTTCTTAAAATATTTGAATTTCAATTTTTATAAATATTTTGAACAAATTTCTTTTCATTAGAACTTTAGCATAGAGTGCTCTTCTAAATTTATATAATTAATAAATGAAAGTATGTAGATAATTTAGTTTTCAAAATATAAGTAACAATATTAAAGAGTAATTTATTTACTCTTTTTATTGGATGAAATTGCATTTCTCTTATAATGAAATTTCTATCATGAAGAAGATCTTTAAAGGTATTGATCTATCTTTTTTGATATACTGAGAATTTGAACACAGCAGAACAAACAAGTGTAATAGTTAGTTCCTTAGTGGAGTGGTAAAATCATAGTACATATTTTGCTTTATTGCCTAGTGGCTTTAGACACTTTAAAAGTAGGGTTTGAACCCATTTTATATATTTATTTGCTCATCCAGGAATGTTAAGCATACATATATACATGTATTACTTCCACCCTGTTTTACTAAAAATGGTTATGTTTAACCAATTTCATTATTATAAATTGTAATTAGATTTTATTTCTAAAATCTTAAATTCTCTTATATTATAGATAAACATGTATATGCATATATGTATTACAGATATGGAAATTAATATTACTGATAAAATAAAATATGTAGGAAATTCTATATATTATTCATTTATAATTAATATAAAGCTAAAGCAATATCAGAGAAAGTTTTTGGATTTCAGTTTAAAATGTTATGAGACAAAAGAACAATCATTAGTTAATGTTAAAATGTCATTCTCATTTAACTATTTAAACAATTTCAAATTAACAAAATCATATCTTTAAATCTATTTCCAACTTAAAAATAGATTTAAATAATGCTTTCTGGAACTTATCTGGTAATGACTTTCAACAGTAAGAAAATTGAACCATAACAGTTCAAATCAAGCTAGAAATTCAAGCATATCCAGTTGCCATAAGTAAAGAACTTTCTGGAAAGTTTGCTATCTTCTACATATTGCCAAACTTTGAGCATAACGGGAGAAAGGATCTAGAACGATGCTCAATCTGCCCAGAACACTCTTCACCTGTATTGACTTGACTGGTACTAAAAATGACCACCGAATAGAGGGAAGAAACTCATCTCTCCCAATCTATGGATCATCTTTATGCTGCATTTCTGCCATGTCATCGCTGTTTGAAAACTGCCTTATCTAAACTGTAAAAGAACACTTGAAAAATGCTTACCATTATTTTATTCATACTTTGCATTGCTGACTGTGCTTTCCATGTCTAAGTTTCACATATGTTTAATTCAAATGGCCACCATGTCATCTAGAAGATAGTCTATTTTGATACTAAATGGATTCTTAATATTCCTCACTTTACTGTCAATCTTGTTATTAATCATGATGTAACTTTCTGTCTACCTGATAACTGACTATAAACTCAGTTATCATATTTATCATATTTATGCTAAGTTTGAATGATTCTCTCTCTGTAAAATTTCTAAATCTCTTTGTGTAAAACACTAGCACAGAATTACGAATCTTTAATTTATTATTACCTTGTAAATTTTATGCTCTAATGAGATTTTCTATTTTTATGGACAAACTTATGCTAGTCTTATTTTTAAACTATATTTCTTTTGAGTTGATTTCAATATGCTAATGACTCAATCTAGTGAACTTATATCATTTTAGTCACCATCCTGATATTATAGGATACTTAAATACTTAAATGTATGATTTCTTACTAAATAAAAAGTTTGCTCAAATGAATATCTAAATATATACTTAATGCCGGACTATTAAACTGTCATATTATGGGATATTATAAAATGTTTGTTTCTCTGTCTAATGCTATTGATTTTAAATATGTTTTATGTTCTTTAAATAAATTTTGATGAGAATTTCAATGTAATAATTTTTGATTTGGTCATCATGCCATCAAATGTAATCCATTTTATAATCTATTTAACATTTGAGTATACTTCAGCTTATTAAATACAGTAAATAATATTTTCCTGCTCTTTTGTTTTTGACATTCTAATTTGACAATATTCTATTGTATTTTTCTGAATGGTTTAATATTTCATCATGGCATTATGCATGATATTATTATTACATTAGTTGGGGTTTAAATTAATACATCTGTCATTAAAGATTTAAGCCATATCCAACATTGCTTACTCATGATAGCATTAAAAATCTCATATTTTTGCTTTGTCGTGCTTATTCTCTGGAGGTCCCAGATGTTCTTCATATAACTTCCCAGAAAGAGGTTTGGTATCAACAACCTCAGGGTAACATTATATTGTTGAGGTTCTGCATGAGATAACATTGGCAAGCACCGATGATGGCATCCTTAATCATCTCTCCAAACATTGTTCTGTCATGTCAAATAAGTTTAAAAATTATTGTCTGACATATCTGCATGTGTAAATATATCAATGAGTGTCAAGTAAACACATACATAAAATTTAATCATTTTATTAATTTTATTAAATGCCAATAGAAATATATTCATTTAGATTATAAAATACACATCTGTGCACCCACACACACACACACACACACACACACACACACATATATATATATAATGATAGGCACCTTCGAATGGCCAAGCATAAGATAGTATTACATAAGAAAATGGCCTAAAATACATAATAAAGGCATTAAAAGGGGGGTGTATGCCATCTATATAAGTTAAAATTAAGTCAGATTATAAAATAAGTGAGAGATGTCTGTGGATGTATCATATACTCACACACACAAAGAAAAGCCAATAGTTAAGGTTTATAATTTAAAGTGTTAGCATATTAGTTATATGCTTATAATAAATTTTTATTAAATTTTTATGTTAACTTTTTATTTAAAAAAAAAATGCAAAGATGTTTATGTGTAATTTGTATTTATATTTATTTTGTTAAATGCTTGTAAAAAAAAGAAATATTTAAAAGGTCCAACAAACATGTAATTTTTAAATTCAAAAGTTTTACTAGATATTTTTCTCTACAAACTCATCGTTCTAAATTTAAAAAAAGCCTAGAGGCAATTATATTTTTAGTAGATAAGTAATTTTGTTTCGTTTTTTTAATTATCAAATACTTCAACTTGACAAAAGAGTTTGTTGAAATTTATGTTAATGTGGCTGGGGAAAGATATCTAATTTAATTAAAAATATATTTTAAGTGTGATTTCATTATCAGAAAAATATTTAAGAGCAATCTGATTATCGGAAAATGACTTATATAATCAATTTTTTTCTTTTTTTTTTTGTTGTATGTTGGATCAGATAGAGGTCAGAGTGGAAAAGAAATTGAATTAAATATAAATGAATTCTTGAGATTGATTAGTGAATTTAATATGAATGCTTTGTGCATTGTATGCATCCACTAACAAAAGTCAAAATTAGCTAATTAAATGTGTATCAGAGGGGTATCTAGATTGGGATTGTAATGAGAGGGCTATATATGCTGTTCACCCATTTGGAGAAGATCAATCAGGCACAGGCATTCAATCAGTCATTGAAGCAGTCAATTATTCACTCACTCCTGCTAACTTATAGTATTTATCTGAACTTACTTGTTTGACCTTACAGAGTTGGAGTAGAACATACAGAGACAGACAGTCAGCCACCCCAGTTCTAGTTATTTCTCTTATATCATGTTGATGTAAACTTCAGGATGGTTTCCAGCTAGCCAATTCTTATTAGTGCAGTATAGAGCTGTGTTTATGGGAAGGTGTTGGTATTTGAAAACCCAAAGTAAAAGAGAACTGTTACCAATGCTGTAGAAACCAAAAAGAAAGCACTACTGTTAGTTGATGATCATTAACCAAAGAGAAAATTTATGATTAAACCTCAAGCACAAATATACTCGCATCAGTGAAATGGTCATGGGGTAGAAACCCCAGTCAGGGTGCCCACCCAACTCTGGTCCTGCCATCAGAAATGTCTCCTGAATCCAGCCATCAGATGATTGTGAAAGCAGTTGAACAACATCAGAACTGTCTCCTGATTCCAACCATCAAATGATCATGAACGCTGCTGAACAATATTGTCAGAAGTGTCTCCTAGCTCCAGCCATCAAGCGATTATGAAAGCTGCTATGTTATGCCATATTCAAGAGAAATCCTTGTCACTTTGGATGAACAGATAAATAGCCTATTCAGAGCACAGAGAAGTATAAAAAGGACTATATGGTACACTCTATTTTATTAATTTCATATATGTTATTCTGTGTTAAATTACTTTCTCATTAGTTGATTCTTTATATTCTTACAGTCTCTTTCTATATTAAAATAACTATAACACTCTCATATACATTTTTATATTATTTATTATACATTGGAGTTTATTATTATTATCTTGGAAATTGGTGAAGGGATACAGGATTCAATAAACATTTATTTAATAATTATAAAACTGCCTTATTGCTTTGATGGTTTATTCATGTCTTTTTCTTTAAAATAATCAAACATTTAGATAATTGCATGAGTTTTAGTTTCCCATTTCTTTACCTGAGACAAAGAGAATGCTGAGCTGGCATATGGGATACTCACTTATCGGGATTTAAATCTTTGGTCATTTGGTGTTTATTTCTATTATATTTTGTTTGTTTCATTATATTTCATATTATTATTGGCCTTACATATTCTTTCAAAAGGGGGAATTAATCTTTTTCTTTCTGGGAGTGGCACAAAGAATTGAAATTAAAGTAATCTTTCAAAGGTATGTAAGAGTCAATACTTTTATAAACATCCTGATGACTGCATCAAACTAATCGTAAAAGGATTTAAAATTACTTCCTATCCTGGCATGCTGCCATATTTTTTCATGTTCATTATGTGCGCATGATCATCTTATCAATGTAGGGATGAACCGGTATAGATGGGAAAATTTTTGGCACCCAACGTGTTGGGCCTTATCTAACATGTCCAGTATAAAAAAAAGTGTGGCCACTAAACGTAATTAAAAATAAAAAAATCTGGCAAAAGCAAAGTGTTAAAGAAAAAAATTGTTTTAAATGGAGAAAAGATTACAAAAAATAAAAAAGGGTTTACAAGTAGGAATCTTTATAAATAAGAATTTTAAACTTTGTTTTGTATTTGAAGTGACATTTCTCATTACAATAATAGTGATTAAGATTATTTTGTCGTATATACATATTTAAAATAAAAGAGAAATGTTAGATAGATAAATTGTTGGAGAAGGAAATAAATGACAGTATATAGATATAATCTACATATTTAATAAAAGTAAATGGCAGTATATAAGAATAAACTATGTATTTAATAAAAATAAACAGCAGTATATAAGTATAAACCATATATTTAATAAAAATAGATGGCAGACTTTGGAAATAATTTTTTTAAAAAAAGTAAATCTTTGAAGCGTAATGTAAAATTCTGAAATTGTAACGATAAGAATTTTTTTGACAGCACATAACATTTATAATTGCAATACTATTCATAATCAATTTTTTGGCTTACATTTCCAATACTTGTATGGTTTAATGTTGGAATATTTATTTTTATAGTTCATGAATGTTAGTGTTTGAAAAGCTATCTTGGAAAATAGATTTCATATTTTTTAATCGATAAATGATAAGGAGAACAAGGCACAAAAGGGAAAAATAAATGACAGTCAGAATAAGGGGAGCACAGTGCAGTGTGCACATTATTCATATAAGCAAAAAGGTAGTGAATAAGAATAGTGTTCAACCATAATAGCAATAGTGGAAAATATGTATAATCTAAATGTGTGTCAAAGCAAGAAAGTATAACGAGGCAGTAAAGGAGCCACTAAGCGAAGGGAAACCCACAGGGGAAGGAGAAAACTTAATGATAATGATGGAGAGGTTTCTAAATACTATAAAACTAGAACTCAGTCAGATGCCAAATGAAATAGTTAAAAGATTTGATGACTTTAGGAAAGAAATATCCTTAGGGATGGAAACAAGGCTCCACAGTGTAGAGAAAAAATGTGGAGACCTCCATCAGAGTAATAGCAATAGGATAGAGATAGATTTGACTAAAAAAACTCATGAAGTAAAAAAGTTAGAGAGGACATATACTGAGGTAATTGAAAACAAAATTGTAAATGTTCACAAGAAAGTAAAAAGCATAGACATTAACCTATACATAAAGAAGAATCCCTATAAGATCAAGAAAGGTTTAAGAGTAAAAATAAGTGCTGAAAGGAAAGTAGTAGAGAGGATGGTTGAATTTATGGAAGTACTAGACAGCCCTAGGTTTCAATAGGGAACCAAAGAAGATGGATTTAATTTTATTGACAGTGAATAAAGCAGAAATGTTCATATTATAATCTACAGCAGGGATCAAAATAATTGGATAAGAAATAATGGGCAGAGACATCAGGCAGCGTTAAAGAAAAGAAAATATTTAGATGCAATATTCATGAACCAGAAAATAATTGCCCAGAGCATGAACCCAGGCATAAAGGTGAGTTAAGATTCTCTGGTCCTAGTGAGGATGGTAGAAGTAAGAAGGAATCACCTGACTGAGGTTAAAGTAATTAAAAAATTATATAATACTAGGATGGACTGTTAAATAAAACAAGAAATACAAGGGATTTGTAAATTGAACTACAAGCTTGAATAAAATTATTTGACATGGGTGATAAACCTGAATTCGAGTAAAATAAACAAAAATGAAATGTTTTTTGGAAATAGAATAAGTGAAGTGGTTGGTCATGTCATTTGAGAGTCGGATGTGTAGACTTCAGTTTTCTGAGTGTTGTGTATGTGGGTTAGTCTGTGCTTTCTGTGCTCTGGGGTTAGAGAAGGTAAGAGTGCCAGAGAAATGGTTGGATGTCTTTGGGTGGTTTGGAAGTTCTGAGACACTGTGGCAGAGTATGCAGAGATGAAAATTCCTCTGGGATCTATTCCATTGCAAAAGACTCTGTAAGCATCAATAAGGAACAAGCATGTGTTCAGTGGATGGGCAGAGATGAAAATTCCTCTGGGACAAATTCTTCAATAATGCAAAATACCATATAAGTCTCCATACAGAATGAGCAGGGGTGCATTTACTCCAGTTTACATTTCAGTAGAGCTCCTGGTCAGAGATACCTGCCCTTTTTATTCTAAAATGTAGTTATTTGACTTTCACATTTTACTTTGCTTGGCTGTTGCAGAGTTCTAAATATAACAGAGATCTTTATGTCATGGTTAGGTGTCTCTTAGGGTTTCTGGCCTGGGGAGGTCAATGAAGGCTTGGCCTGTGTGTTGATGCTTGGGAGATGGGGTTCCATACCTCAGGTCTTTTGCTCACTAAAGATTCATGTGGATAAAAGTGGGGGTCAAACAAATATTTACTTTTCATATGTTTATTGTTTTATATTATAAAATTTTAGATTTAAGATATAAAAAAAAACGGAAAGCGTAATTAATGAGTAAAAGATGTTAAACGATAATCCCATTTAAATGTCTCATTTGGGGAGGGGTATTATGATAGGCACACTTCATATGGCGAAGCATAAGATGGTATTACATAAGAAAATGGCCTAAAATACATAATAAAGGCATTAAAAGGGGTGTGTATACCATCTATATAAATTAAAATTAAGTCACATTATAAAATAAGTGAGAGATGTCTGGGGATGTATCATATACTCACACACACAAGAAAAGCCAATAGTTAAGGTTTATAATTTGAAGTGTTAGCATATTAGTTATACGCTTATAATAAATTTTTATTATATTTTTATGTTAATTTTTTATTTAAAAAAAAAACCCACAAAGATGTTTATGCGTAATTTGTATTTATATTTTTTTTGTTAAATGCTTGTAAAAAGAAAAGGAAATATTTAAAAGGTCCAACAAACATGTAATTTTTCAAATCAAAAGTTTTACTAGATATTTTTCTCTACAAACTCATTGTTCTAAATTTAAGAAAAGCCTAAAGGCAATTATATTTTTAGTAGATAAGTAATTTTTTTTCTTTTTTTTTAATTATCAAATATTTCAACTTGACAAAAGAGTTTGTTGAAATTTATGTTAATGTGGCTGGGGAAAGATATCTAATTTAATTAAAAATATATTTTAAGTGTGATTTCATTATCAGAAAAATATTTTTTAAGTGTAATCTGATTATCGGAAAATGACTTATATAATCAATTTTTTTCTTTTTTTTTTGTTGTATGTTGGATCAGATAAAGGTTAGAGTAGAAAAGAAATTGAATTAAATATAAATGAATTCTTGAGATTGATTAGTGGATTTCATAGGAATGCTTTGCGCATTGTATGAATCCACTAACAAAAGTCAAAATTAGCTAATTGAATGCATTTCAGAGGGGTACCTAGATTGGTATTGGAATGAGAGGGCTATATATGCTGTTCACCAGTTTGGAAAAGACCAATCAGGCACAGGCATTTAATCAGTCACTGAAGCAGTCAATCATTCACTCACTCATGCTAAATTATTGGATTTATCTGAACTTGCTTGTTTGACCTTACAGAGTTGGAGCAGAACATACAGAGACAGATAGTCAGCCATCCCAGTTCTAGTTATTTTTTTATATCATGCTGATGTAAACTTCAAGATGGTTTCCAACTAGACAATTCTTATTAGTGTGGTATAGAACTGTGTTTGTGGGAAGGTGTTGGTATTTGAAAACCCAAAGTAAAAGAGAACTGTTACCAGTGCTGTAAAAACCAAAAAGAAAGCACTACTGTTAGTTGATAATCATTAACCAAAGATAAAATTTTTGATTAAACCTCAAGCACAAATGTACTCACATCATTAAAATGGTCATGGGGTAGGAACTCCCAGTCAGTGCACACATCCAGCTCTGCTCCTGCCATCAGAAATGTTTCCTGAATCCAGCCATCAGATGATTGTGAAAGAAATGTCTCCTGCATCCATCCATCAAATGATCATAAAAGCTGCTGAACAATATTATCAGAAGTATCTCCTAGATCCAGCCATCAAGTGATTATGAAAGCTGCTAAGTTATGCTGTGTTCAAGAGAAGTCCTTGCCACTCTGGATGAACAGATGAATAGCCTACTAAGACCCCAGAGAAGTATAAAAAGGATTATATGGTACACTCTATTTTATTAATTTCTTATATGTTATTGTGTGTTAAATATCTTTCATTTATATCTCTTTGCATAAAATATCACACTTATTTGAGGTAATATTTAGTATTTGTAAAATGTATTCATGTGCAAGGCTATCATTCTCAGACCTCTTTATCACTAGTTGATTCTTTATATTCTTACATTCTCTTTCTTTATTAAAATAACTATAATAGTCTCATATATTTTTTTTATATTATTTATTATGCATTGGGGTTTATTATTATTGTATTTATCTTGGTAATTGGTGAAGGGATATGGGATTCAATAAACATTTATTTAACAATTATAAAACTGCCTTACTGCTTTGATGGTTTATTTGTGTCTCTTTCTCTAAAATAATAAAACACTTTGATAATTGCATGAGTTTTAGTTTCCCATTTCTTTACCTGAGATAAAGAGAATGCTGAGCTGGCATATGGTATACTCACTTATTGGGATTTAAATCTTTGGTCATTTGGTGTTTATTTCTATTAGATTTTGTTTGTTTCATTATATTTCATATTATTATTGGCCTTACATATCCTTTCAGGAGGGGGAATTAATCTTTTTTCTTTTGGGGAGCAGCACAAAGGATTGAAATTAAAGTAATCTTTCAAAGGTATGTAAGTGTCAATACTTTTATAAACATCCCGATGACTGCATCAAATGGATCATATAAGGATTTAAAATTACTTCTTATCATGGCGTACCACCATATTTTTTCCATTTTCGATATGTGCGCATGCTCATCTTATCAGGGTAGGGATGAACCAGTAATATATATATATATAATATTTCAAATCGATGTCTGTATTTCTTCAAAATAATATACTAACTTTATACATAAATATTTGAAAATATAGTAATTAAAAGTCTATAAAAATTATATGTATAACTATACTATTTATAATATTTATGTATAAAGTTAATATATATATTGTAAACAGTCGGGTTTAAACCCTAGTTACAATGTAGAAAGGCGCAAACATATGTGATATAGTTTAAAATTAGTTTCATATAATTTGATTTTATTTCGTTTTAGTATTTATTTTGTAGTGGGAGAAAATGTTTAAAAATTTTATTAAAGTAAGAAAAAAGGGAGTGGGGGGAGAATTTGCGTTTTATTTGTGTAAAAGTGGTATATGTATGTATTTGCGGTGTGGATAGACAATTTTAGAAACGAACGTATGAATACATTTTTGGATCCAAGATAAGAGATTATTGTAAGAAAAAAAAAAAAGAAATATATTAAACATCGAAGGTCTTATCTGGGGAATTTGAATAAAAAAAAAAAAAGAATATAAAAAGAAGGTTGGAGAAAAGGGTTTCCGGAATGTTAATTGCCAAAATGTCCGAAGGTGCGAAAAGTTCTTTTGCTTATTAGCTTAACTGGCCATCTATCCCACGTGGTGGGGAAGAATAGGGACAGACTGTGTTTGCGAAAACAAAAGAAAAGAAAAAGTGACAGGGAGAGTGGAGACGTAGTTTTTTTTTTAAACTAGTGTCATTATTATTTTGGTTTTCAAAGAAGAAAGAGAAAAATTAAAAATATATTCAATTTTTTTTTGATATATTTTAAGAGTAATTAAGGCTACGGCCGAACATGAGTACGGTGGGGTAAAAGCTTAGGCGTGCTGGGTTTTCTGGACCTTACCCCGAAGAGTCCATGCGGCAGTGACCGGAGAACATCTACCGGAGATCTATCAACTTTTCGCAAGGGAATCGATCCGACTCGGAATGGACTGAAGCGTGATGAACTGTCTCGTACGTTTTGCTGCGGACTTCATGTGTTTTTCTTCTTATTTTGATATCCCCGGGGATCACATCGGACAAAAAGTGCAGGTAATATGAACTTAAGATATTTTATTTTCCAAAAATTACCACGTTTTTCTGAAACCCTCAAGGAGAACGAATGAAGGCAAGAAACTTATATATATTTTTTTTTGATAAGGCCATTCAGATACAGCTGATTAGATTTTATCTGTGTATACGTTCGTTTTCTTGTTCTGTTGTAAATCCACACAAATACATATGTAGGTTTTATTGGGTTATGTAAACGTTAAAAGGGTATGGGAAATATGTTTTCTTAAAATTAAAAAAAAAATATTATAATAAAAGGTGTTTTATTTTAAGGCTTATATTACATGTGTATGTTTTATTATTTGGCTCATGGAATATAGTTCATGAATTTAAACAATTGATCCGAGTTTCGCTGTTGGTTGCATAGAGTTTTCCCCCGTACATTTTCCTACGGTTTGTTGGCCACCCGCCCTGAGTACTGAGCTAGTGGAGAGGCCCTATTACTATCGTATTTTCTCTTCCAACATAATACTTATGTAAAAAGTAAGTTTGACGCTTGGAGTCAATGATTGACGTCCATAAATATGCTGTGAGAGAAATACGAAATTTTCTTATCACAATTTTTTTTTGCTTAAAAAGAAAAAGGGGAAATATAGATATTTTTTTTGTGATAAGAACTAATAAGTATACGGTAAACGAGTACACCCGTTACAATGGCGTCCCAACTAAGGCTTTATGAAGAATGGAATGTATGGGGGCCCGAGTAGAAAGATTAAAAATTCGATAAGGGAAAGGAGGGGGAGTAAAATAGAAATATTAGAGAGACGTGAAGTTTGTTTCGATTAAAATAGTTTGATTAAAAGACAGAAAATAGTTTTCCGAGTGGTTGATAAAGAAATTAGACACGTAGCATGGCGCTTTGGGGGGGGGAAAAGAAAACCTACCACGTTGTGATTTTGGAAGCAGCCAAAACAAATTACTACGATTTTTTTTTAAGATATCAAAATATATTTAGTAAAATATAGTGTGAATGAAAACAAGACTCCAAAAGAAAATGGACCAAGAAAAGAAGGAAGAATCGAAGATTTTGGAGGTCATTCTGGAAAGATTGGAACAAAGATTTCAAAAATTCAAAGATCGATTTGAGGAAAGGCTGCGAAAATTAGAGCAGCAAATGGAAAGAATAAAAGGAGTTAATCAAGGAGAAGAGAACGGAAGGAGAGTCAAAGAAGGAAGGAAGTATAGATAAAGACGAGAAGTCTAAGGGAAAGAAAGTAGATGAGAAACAGGTTGAGGGCGAAAAGACAAAAATAGCAGAAGAAAGGAAGCCGTGACGAAGTACGTACCAGCGCAGGCCCATGTAAACCAATTTTTAAAGGTTCGGCCATTTGCCGGCCAAATGGGAGAAGCTCCCGTGGAACACTTACAAAGTCTGGGAAGATATTTTAGCGTTAACCCGATGGCTGAGGAAAGCAAAATCGCTATTGCTTGTAGCAACCTAACTGGAAACGCGCTATCATGGTGGAATTCGTTGTTTCAACAACCTACGACATTTGAAGAATATCAACGAGAGATGAGAGATAGTTTTTGGTCAGAGGATCGTCAAGAGTTGGCTAGATATCAGATTATGCAGGAGAAATATAGGGAAGGAGAGCAAGAAAGTTTTTCACAATTTTTCCATCGACAAGTGGCAAAGCTGCGAACGTTAGACGCATGCAATTTAAAGGAAAACCACATCATTCGGATCGTGAGGCATAACATGCCGATGAAGGTGGAACAAATGATGTTAGGCATAAGGAAAGCGTCCATGGAGGAGGTAGCTGAGCTACTTAATGCGATTGATATGAGCACCTATGATTATAATTTACCGATAGAGCGAGAGAAAAGAAACTCACGATACTCGAGTTGTGAAATTTGGGACGGAAGAAGGAGGGTCGGATTGGGACTTGCAGGATCCCGAACGAGGGGATGGTAATACTAGACCGAAATGGCAGTATGAACATGAAGAGCCACGACCGCCACGCAAGCCGAATTATGGACAGGGAAAGATTTCGAGTTCATCCGGGAAAAAGGATAGCCGATAGAGTTAAGATATATACACGTAATTGGACATAGGCTGAAAGTTTTTTTTTTGTGTGTTTGTTTAAATTATTTTATTAGGGTATGGGTTTAATATTTAACAATGGTATTATTAAGTATAGGGGCCGTTATATAAGGCCACATTTGAAGTTATATATGTGTGTCGAATTTTTTTTTTCTCCTTCATTGCTTTGTAGGCTAGAGAGTTAGATAAAGGTGGCTAGGGAGATTTGAGATGGGAGCGGTCTTTCGAGTCTGACGGTGGATGGCGGGGTTGGTTGCTTGGATTGGGCATGTGGTGTGTCGCGTCCTGTATATAAATGTTGTTCCCGACATGGTTGACCGACCTATTTAAACTTAAGCCAATAAGTCTCCAAAGAGAGCACGGCACTCACATACCGTCCCACCCACAAAGCTCCAAAGGCGAGCACGGTCTTGGATGACCCCTACTTAAGTCGGATTTTGTTCTAGTTACCCTCGCTCATAAGACTCTGAAGTAGCAGAGTGCGGTTAGAAGGTCCTGACACGTAGAAAGAAAAAAAAAAAGAAAAAGGAGATTATTTTTTTTGGGGTTTTTTTTTGTGTTTCCGGTCACATAACCAGATAAGTCTGTGTGGAATTGATTGTGTGCGGTGCGTTGCATATCACATGCGTGTGAGTTGGTGGTTGAACTTATAGCATATCGTTGGGATTGATGGTCGTTTATTTCTTTTGTTCTAGAGCCGCAGGGCAGAAAGTTATAAAGGGAAAATATTTAAAAATGCATCGTTTTATTTGATAAGTTAGGAATGAGCCGTTCAAATACGTAGACCGTATTTAAAGGCTTCTGGGAGGAGGGTATTGTAAACAGTCGGGTTTAAACCCTAGTTACAATGTAGAAAGGTGCAAACATATGTGATATAGTTTAAAATTAGTTTCATATAATTTGATTTTATTTCGTTTTAGTATTTATTTTGTAGTGGGAGAAAATGTTTAAAAATTTTATTAAAGTAAGAAAAGAGGGAGTGGGGGGGAGAATTTGCGTTTTATTTGTGTAAAAGTGGTATATGTATGTATTTGCGGTGTGGATAGACAATTTTAGAAACGAACGTATGAATACATTTTTGGATCCAAGATAAGAGATTATTGTAAGAAAAAAAAAAAGAAATATATTAAACATCGAAGGTCTTATCTGGGGAATTTGAATAAAAAAAAAAAAAGTATATAAAAAGAAGGTTGGAGAAAAGGGTTTCCGGAATGTTAATTGCCAAAATGTCCGAAGGTGCGAAAAGTTCTTTTGCTTATTAGCTTAACTGGCCATCTATCCCACGTGGTGGGGAAGAAAGGGGACGGACTGTGTTTGCGAAAACAAAAGAAAAGAAAAAGTGACAGGGAGAGTGGAGACGTAGTTTTTTTTTTAAACTAGTGTCATTATTATTTTGGTTTTCAAAGAAGAAAGAGAAAAATTAAAAATATATTCAATTTTTTTTTGATATATTTTAAGAAGAGTAATTAAGGCTACGGCCGAACATGAGTATGGTGGGGTAAAAGCTTAGGCGTGCTGGGTTTTCTGGACCTTACCCCGAAGAGTCCATGCGGCAGTGACCGGAGAACATCTACCGGAGATCTATCAACTTTTCGCAAGGGAATCGATCCGACTCGGAATGGACTGAAGCGTGATGAACTGTCTCGTACGTTTTGCTGCGGACTTCATGTGTTTTTCTTCTTATTTTGATATCCCCGGGGATCACATCGGACAAAAAGTGCAGGTAATATGAACTTAAGATATTTTATTTTCCAAAAATTACCACGTTTTTCTGAAACCCTCAAGGAGAACGAATGAAGGCAAGAAACTTATATATATTTTTTTTTGATAAGGCCATTCAGATACAGCTGATTAGATTTTATCTGTGTATACGTTCATTTTCTTGTTCTGTTGTAAATCCACACAAATACATATGTAGGTTTTATTGGGTTATGTAAACGTTAAAAGGGTATGGGAAATATGTTTTCTTAAAATTAAAAAAAAAAAATTATAATAAAAGGTGTTTTATTTTAAGGCTTATATTACATGTGTATGTTTTATTATTTGGCTCATGGAATATAGTTCATGAATTTAAACAATTGATCCGAGTTTCGCTGTTGGTTGCATAGAGTTTTCCCCCGTACATTTTCCTACGGTTTGTTGGCCACCCGCCCTGAGTACTGAGCTAGTGGAGAGGCCCTATTACTATCGTATTTTCTCTTCCAACATAATACTTATGTAAAAAGTAAGTTTGGCGCTTGGAGTCAATGATTGACGTCCATAAATATGCTGTGAGAGAAATACGAAATTTTCTTATCACAATTTTTTTTTGCTTAAAAAGAAAAAGGGGAAATATAGATATTTTTTTTGTGATAAGAACTAATAAGTATACGGTAAACGAGTACACCCGTTACAATATATATATATATATATATTATGCAAACCAATTAAGAGGTGTTGTAAATCCCAATGGAATAGTTTTTTAATTATATATGACTCAAACTTAGAAGGCTTAATTTATATGTGTATAGCTATATTCTACAGACATTAACTTATTTTTTTATTGTTATTAATAAACTTATATATCATTGTTAAAATTATTTCAGTAAACCAAATTCTAAATATTTTTAGGATATCATGTATTGCATTATCTCTTGATTTCATTAACAGTTATAGAGCTTATGTACTCTGAGATAGATTCGTGCATAATGGTCTGATATAGAAAAGAGATAGTATATTAGTATTTATGAAAATCCAGTGATGATGATGATATTTCCCTTCAATCATCATCATCATCCTGGTTGGCACAAAGAGAACATTTTTAAAGCCAATGCACTACATTTCATTTTAGTTTATTCTCTATTAGAATTTAAGATTATAGTTGGAGAGTACACTAATGGTACTAAATGTCCAGAGCAGTGAAGATGATTAGCAAGTTTTAATATCCCAGAATTATTGTTTTGATTATTTTGTATTCTGATAGATGAGCATTTAGCTTGTGCATCCAAATTAATGGGTTAAATAATTGCCCCAAGTTGGCAAAGGCTAAATTGTTCGCTTTCAGAGTCATTTCAAATCCAGTCATTAAATTTACTATTGGTTTACTTTAATGATCATTCATGATGGTGAATGGTTATTACTTGAGTATTACTTATACTTATTGATAATGCTGGTGGATTAATAGTTAATCATAGTTACTCTAGGTAAGTTAACTGAGCTGATCTCTCATAGAGATATCAAAATCTCTCTCCCTTTCTCTCATGCTCTTATAATATATAACACTACTTATAATTTTTTGGATATTGATCATTACTTTATATTTTATATTAAATAATTTTACTTGAAATATTTTTGTATTTTGGAGTGGATTCCATCACTTCATATTTATCTGTAAATTACCCATCCTATTTGAATATAAACTTGGAGAAATTTTGATTTGATTTTTTAAATTATTATTCTATTACTAATTCATCTAATTCTCTAATATTAAATGCTAAATAGTCTTCTAAATATTCTTAACTAAAAAATTAAAAAAGCTAAAAAGTGATTATGTCTTGATCATCTCTCAGATAGGGAAGTTTGATGAACAATACCCTTTTCTTTATTCTTCTTTTATGAAATTCTATTGGAGATGCCTCTGATACATTGCAACTTTTAAGAAACATTTTCCTCTACACGTTTTATTAACTAATTATTTTCCTTCATTACTCTTATAAATATTGACATTTTCTTAATTTTATTTTCATGGTTACAGGGAGCTATTTTCCAAATAAAAAATGTTTTGTTTTTTTTAAATCTAGCTTTACTGGTAAGTAAATAAAGATCTATTCTTAATAAATAATTTTATAGCCATTAGCAGCTAAGTACACTTTCATTTACTTGAGAATGTCGTCTTAAACTATAAATTTCTGTCTAACAATAAATATTAATCTATTATTTCTCTGTGTTTTAATGTAAGAACAACAATAGTTTTTTTATGAAATCAGTTATCACTGTTTTCTCCAAAGAATAGTTTTCTTGACTTATCTGCTTAATTATTTGGAAAATGTTTTGTATTTGTTTTAATTTAATTTTAGTAAATTCTTATAAATATGAAAGAAAACCTTTATTCAATAAGAAAAGTCAATAACTAGCATTTATTCATAGTACTAGTAGAAAGGATCTAGGTTTTGTATAATCCATTATATCTTTTACATGACTTTTATTTACTATATTGTTTTTTTTTTCTTTCAGGTTTGAAGATTTAAACAAACATTAAGTTAATAAAATATTATTTAATGCTCAATTATTGTCTTTAATATTTTTTTTTTATTTGAGTAAGAATTTCTAACAAAAATATATCAATTGGTCAAGTTCGACTAAAAGTTAATAAATCAACTTTTATAAAAAATCTTTCTCATATTCATTAGTTTTTTTTTAGAAAATAAAGACAATAAAAATAATAAAAAATTAGAAGGAATAAAAGATACACTATACATTCCTGTTAATTACATAAGAATTATCAAGTAAAGTTTGTTACAGCACAAAAAATATTGTTTCTTCTCAAAATATAAGTTTTAATTGTTTTTTTTTTTTTTGTCCGTTTGTTCTTTAATATGTCGCAGTTTGAAAATGATTTAATTACTGTTATATATAATTCTTTATACACAGCTATGGGAATTTTAATTATCTTTGGAATAATTGGAAATATTTTAAACGTCATTGTTTTATCAAAAATGTGTTTAAATGAAGTCATGTCTTTTTTATTTAGGTTTATGTATTTAAATGATCTATGCACGTACATTATAAGTTTGCCAATAATATTTCAATCTTATTGCCTGAAATATATGTTTTATATTATAAAAATTTATTGGAAATATATATATATTCTTGCTTTATATTTACTCAGTGCTTTAAATATTATGACAATAACTGAAATTACTATTCTTCGTTTAATATCTATAATAAAACCGATATTTTTTAAAGAAAAAGTTAAGTTGAATGTCGTTAAAATATCATTATGTTTTATATTTATGATTTCTTTTTTGATTAGTCTACATATTACGCAGATAGGCATAATTAGAAATAAAAAGTACAATAATGTTACCATATATCAATTATATATAGACTATGAATATTGTAAAACTCCATCGTTTATAACTATAGTAATCATTTATTGCATGTTGTTCTATGCTGCTCCAGGTATTATTACTTTCTTTACCAATATTAAAATTATAATTGAATATAATAAAGTATTGAAAAAAAAATCCAACAAATCATCCAAGGAAGCCAAAACGTTATTTATTTTTCTGAACTCTCTCATTTTATTGTATGGCATCTGTAGCATTCCTATGATGATTTGTACATATTTTATTATTTCAAATCATCAGAATAGTAAAAGACTTCATGAATATTCGCTTTCCATTATCATAATTTACTATTTTCAGTTGTCTTTATCCTTCTGGGTAAATCTTATTACCAATAAGGAATTCAGAGAAGTATTTTATAAATGGGTGTTCAAATGAAAGTTATCGAAATAGATTTTTTCTACCCTAAAGAATGTTGCACTCTATACCAAAAATCTTCTCCAGTATAACTGTATCAGTTTTTTTATCAAAAACCATTACTGCATATAAACTCAGAATATATTTTACTAATGTTGCATATGAAACTGTAGATTCTAGAAAAAAATATGCTACCCCCAGAAATAAAGTTTTTCAAAAGATGATAAAAAACGATTCCAAAATCTTTCTTAAATCTTGTACAAATATTTCATTAATTCTATACCAATGCTTAATGATCTATGAATTATACACGCCCATTAACATTTTTTTTTGACTATATCACTCCCATCCATTTTAAATATACATACCTTCTTTGCGATATATGTTTTAGAGATATTTTTAAACTTCAGTAATGCAGTAGTTATTAGACTAAATCAGTATTTCAAGATTGAAGAATGTTTATCTTCGTATCCGAATTACAGTTTGATACTGCACTAATAACATTTTTTAGATGATTTGCACAATGAGCTTACATATCAATGCTATTATGAAATCATAGTTTTTATCTTTTGTTTTTACTTTAACATGATATTATTATTTATATTTAAATAATGAAAATATAGTTTTTACTTTCTATTAGGTAGAAACACTTCTAGAATATATAAATATTTTTTACATCTATGTGAATAATATGTTTTTCTGTAAAAAAAAAAAAAAAGAGATGATATATTGTTCCATAGGTTTAAAGATAATTAATGGTATTGTTTGGACAAATGAAGACGCGATAAATGTCTTTATACTATTTAGATTTGTCTGTTTCTTGTAACGTTTGAATAATAAAATTAATATTAAACTCTTCGAAATATGTGACATAATATCCCAAAATGTTCATTGCATCAGTGAAATATTGAATATATATTATTGTATAAGAAACAACACGGTGAAAAGTCGCAAATATTTATGTCAAAATCATTATTTATTAGCAATCAAAAAAAAAGATATATTTTGGAAGCCCAAAACATTTTACAATTGTAAAATGTTTTGGGCTTCCAAAATATATCTTTTTTTTTGATTGCTAATAAATAATGATTTTGACATAAATATTTGCGACTTTTCATCGTGTTGTGAAAGTCAAGAATTTGCAGAATGAAATGTAATTGTATTTCAAATATTAAGCAATGATAATGTAAGTTTGCAATTAAATTACTTCCCCAAAAAGAACAACTGAGTCTCATTTTTATTAACATTTAGACAGGTCAAAGAACTTACTAAATATAAATATAAAAACTTATTGATGTAATATAATTTAAAATGATTAGTTCACATGGAACAATTTTCTAGCATATGAAACTGTATGGCGAATTCTCGCAACATCAGAAATCCAAATCATAATTTATTAACCACTAAAATAAGATATTTCTTTTGTAAACCTTAGATCTTAAATATAGTAATAAATTCAGTCACTTTCATGCAAAGTCATTCCAAATGATGTAAAAATTATTTTCATTTACACTATAGTATGTCTTTATATTTACATTTAATAAGTAATTTGGTCTTTCCTAAAGTTACTAACTGTGAGACAAACCTTCTGCCTTAGGAAATATAGAGTAATGCCAAAAAAATATAATATTAATACATATGTGAAATAGAATTAAATTTCATTTTTGCAAAATGTTGATATCTAAATACTTTACTATATTTTGCATATAAATAGTTTACCAAATGGATATTTTATCGAGTGAACTAATAAATAACGATTACAAAATTAATTTTCTGACATAGTTTTTTAAACAGTCATCCCCCCCCCACACACACCATATATATATATATACACCTGGGTCTCTTTTTACGTGGACTTATTTAACAAGATTTTGAAGTTACACGATTCGTGTTTCACCGGAAGTCGAACTACGATAATGCGCTATTACTTTAAATAATAAATTTCACGCACTTACGTTATATTGAAAGTAATAGCACATTATTGGAATTCAACTTTCATCTTAGTAATTTCAATATTTTCAGTGCTTTATAATAGTAAGATTTTATGCAATAATGAAATTAAAATCATGATTTCCACATTTTATGTATACACATATTAAATTTTACAAGATTATAATGTAAATTTGTTCAAATATTGTGCGTGTTAATTTTGCATTCAGGCGACTAATTTATCATTTGCTGCAGGTGGTAACACTCAAAGCTTTTAATTGGCCGATGCACAAAATAATGTGTCAATTTTTCAAAAGTTATTGACCGTTTTTTTAAATATATTCACTTTAGTTTCGTTTTTAAAAAGTATATTAGTAATTTCTCACATTATAAAAATAAACGAAAGTTTGTTCAAAAATAAATTTTGATTTTTAATTTTAAAAATATTTGTTACGGTTGACATGAAAAGAAACGTCAATCATAAATTTCACGTTATGATTTTTTTTCCCGACTTTGCAATAAATAAATAATTCTTGCTAAAATCTTAACTATTTTTGTAAAATAATATTTATTTTTGACATATTATATGAAAATAATTTGTATTTTATTTGTATTTCATCAAAAAATATTTTTAAAATGCTCTAAAACATTCGTTTATCATTTTCAAAATAAAACAAAAGCGTTCGTAACTTTTTAATTTTTGGCAGCCATATAAAAATTTTAACAGCCAATAAGATTCAAGAAAATATGATGAGAAGGAGGAGCTTTTCCATTTTCTTTTGTTTACAAAATTTCAACAGCCAATAAGATTCAAGAAAAGATGTGAAAAGGCAGTGCTTTGTTTTTGTTTGACATAAATCGTCTTTTTATTGATTTTTTACTTGTAAAATAATTCAATAGATGGCAGTATATTATAAAACTTTTTGCGTTCTAAAAAATGACGTCAAAACCGTCAACGTAGTACAAAAACTAAGCAATTTACAGTGTGATATATATATATTGTGCCCTTTTGTTTAGGTCCAGATAAATTCATTTAGTTAATTTTCTAAAAATTTTAAATTAAGGGTATATTTTAATTTGGTATGACTATTATATTATGTTGACAGTGTTTTTAAAATCTTAGTTAAGGTAAAGTGAGAATATTAAATGCATGGAACTATACTGATATGTTAAAAATAATCAATTAAAGCTACATAGTGTAAATTTGTATGGTTGGGGAAATGGGCCATAATAAAATAGTACATTAATAAGTCTTTTAAATAAGTATTTAAAGCTGAATTTTAAATGTAATAACTTACAATTAAATAAATAGTATATTTTAAAATAAAAATTATATTTAATAGTTATATTATAAGCTATTTATTTAAAATGTAATATTTTGTGGTGAGAAATGTGTATTTAGTTTTATAGTATCAAAATTTTTATTCTAAATTATATTATTATCTTATAATTTTTTTTAATATAATATTTTTTGCAATTAAACATTTATTTTTGTTTCCAGACAGAATTGGATACAGATTGTCTGAATTTGTAAGTCATGTGACATGTAAATATTCATACATGTGTGCTTACAAGTTTTCTTGTTAATAAAGTTTAAAAATTGTTTTAAAAATTGTACTATAAAATTGAAAACATTTATTTTTCTATCACAAGATAAATGTAATTAAGATTTTAAAATGAATGCAGTTAATAAAATTGGATTTTTTGAAAAAATAGATACATTAAAAACTAAGTGTTAGATAGGTTAATAAAATATTAATTTATTCAAAAATGCTATTTTAAAATATTTAGCTTGTTTAAATAAAATGTAAATATTAGTTTAGATTTATATAATGTAACAATTAATATTTGGTTGATGAGTCATCATTTTTATTTTTAATTTTTGATGGTGCAATATTAAATAATATGTAAATTAGATAATTAGATGAAAAGTCTAATCAGCCAATCAGATTATCAATTTATTTTGATATAAAAGCAGATGTTCACTTATTTATGTGTGCTTTTTATTAGTCAATTCGGTGCTTTAACAGTTTTCTTAATAATTTATGATTTGCAAAATAGTGAAGTATTGTATAGTGTACTAATTGGACTTAGTTTTTTAAAAAAAGAAATTATAAATTTATCAAGTTTAAGTCATGCACTGTTAAAATCAACTAAGATTTTCTACTAAGTCAGTCTATTAAAACTTAATTTTAGCATTGCAATAACTATGGAATTTATATCAAAATATATAAAATGTGCTAACACGCACAAGCACACAATGCTAAAAACAAATAAAGCAAATATATATTATTTTAATATCTATTCATTAAATGGCTAAGTGCTTTCAAGGTTCAAGCTCTCATAATCATAGCCGTATTACAAAATATAATAAATTGACTTGGAGTGATGCAAATTTATGCAAATGAAATAATTATGCATTCCATTTCTGGGATATTTTGTAGCAAGAGTCTTTTCTATTGATGGCATCGCCATCTCTAGATATAAGGAAAGCTTCTTTTATCTTTGTTTTTAGATTATGCCACTCTCTGCATACCACCACTGGATTTCCCGGTTGACAATCATGCCCAGCTGAAGCATCAATGCTACAAAATATCCAAGAAATGGAATGCATAGTTATTTCATTTGCATAAATTTGCATCACTCCAAGTCAATTTATTATATTTTGTAATACAGCTATGATTATGAGGGCTTGAACCTTGAAAGCACTTAGCCATTTAATGAATAGATATTAAAATAATATATATTTGCTTTATTTGTTTTTAGCTTTGTGTGCTTGTGCATGTTAGTGCATTTTATATATTTTGATTCATAATTAGCCACAAAGTATAAACTATTTGCTTATGGAATTTATACCAAAAGTAATTATATACCTGTGTAAAGAAAGGATCGAGCCAGTCCTTAAATGAAAATATATTTTTAAACTTATGAAGGTCAATATAATATTGGTCATATTAATATTTAGGATATTGTATAAAGAATTAAATGGAAAAGTTTATGGGAAATTAAAGACAAATGCATTTTATTGTAAAAAAAGATAGCTTTATCTAAAAACAGTAAAGCAATATGGTAATGACTTTTTTTTTATTTTTCAATATTTTTAAAACAAGGCAAAACTCTTCATACACTAATTGTTTATAAACAATTATGTGCTAATATAAGAGATGGTGATCGTGTGATTTTTTGAAAATATATCACTTTAATAAAGAGTTGCAGTAAATGTTTCTTTTAAAGAAAACATTTTTAAAGGAATTATTCTGAACTGTTATTCCGAAATGATGGAAAAGTAAAGATTAAAAAATACTGCAAATATATTTTACATGACAAGTCTTTATTTAACAAGACCACATATATAATAATAATGATTTAAAAAAACCGATAATTGAAAATTATTAACTGGAAAAGAAAATCCCTGGATAAATAAAAATTATCCTGATGGAAGAACTATATGCTAGCTTTATGAAATGATTAAATGCAAATTTCATTGGTATAAAAAATGCACAATTTACATATGTATGCCTGAATCCATATCGCCATGGCAGAGACACTAGAAGCCAATACAGGATCCTGTGGAATGAGAAAAACTCAGAAAATTATTTTTAAACATTATGAATTAATATTATCTTCGATAATCATTACTCCGAAAGATATAAACAATAGACTATCCTCTTATAAACTTTCAAGCAGAGATTAATGATTATTTTTATAGATGGATCCAGATTTTTTTAAAGTCAATTTTTTCATTTTTCATTTTCATTCATCATTTTTTTAATCAACTAATCACACATCATGCTGGGGAAGGAGTTGTTGTCTTCGAGTGTTAAGACAATAGTTGTTGTAGCAATGTGCATTGGGGAGAAAAAAATGAGTGCTTATCATGGTCTGAAGTTTTACGTAGCTATGTTTTTATTATTTTATGAACTAATAATAATATTAAGTTTTTATTATTATAATTGTAGATAGGAGAAGTACATATAAAAAATATTTACTAATATAGTATTATAATTACCATAAAGAATACTTAATTTTTTTTATAAACTTTTTAATATATTTTTAAGTATCATATTTGCTGAATAAATGCTGAATAAATGCTTACATTATGTAATATTTTATTAAATGTAAACTAAGAAAACGTCTAATCGTGATCAACTAGTGATTATCACTATGTATAACAGTTATAAAATATATTTTTTATGATATATTTATTTTATTTTATTTAGATTGTTTAAAGTATTTTATAATATTGTTGTATGAACGTATAGGTATGTGCGAATGTATTAAACACACATAAAGAGTATATGTTAGATTTTTATTAAAAAAAATATGCATACTTTTATTTTATATTACTGATATAGTACAATTTAATGATAAATATGATTATATGATTCTTTAGTCAAGGAACTCTGTTATTTTAAAATATTTGAAGTATTGACTTAGTACATTAATACTAATGATTTGTATTTTATTGAAGAATTTTTGGAAGTGAAGTAACCTTAGTCTAGATTGTTGAATTTATATGTGAATTTTATTTATTGTTTTTTAGAAATATGTTTGAGAATTTTGGCAATGTAGATAGATAAATCTATGATGAAATTTTAAATGATAGTAACTTGGGAGTATACAAAAGAAACCAAAGGGATGCTTAGATGTAGGTTTTCTTATGGAGAATAGAAGTAATTTTATTATCTTAGTAATTATGCAGATACAGGTAACGAAGCCATGTATCTTGTAGATTTCCATGGACAGTGTTTTCCTTAGTATTGGATATTTGTGTTTCAAAAAGCTGAATGAATAGCTTGGACATTATTTTTAGTGGAGGTTATTAGACAGAGAAGTCATGCCTCTTTTTTTATTGCACTGTTGCCATGTTGACTATCTTATAAGTGTATACTATGGAGTTAATACTCTAGTTTGTTCTTCATACCTAAGCATCTTATTGCTATCATAATTTCTAAGATATTGCATCGTACTGAACTGTATTTTGAGGGAGAATGATAAATAATTTTGGAATTGAAGGATCGTTATTTTGGAAGAGGATAAGATAGATTTTTCTTGTTTTGAATTAGATTGATATTCAATATAAATGAGATTGAGAATAAAATTAAAAATAAGGATAAAGAATCATAAAAACTTTTTGTATTTTATTAAAACTATTTTTATTAAAGTATATAAGTGATAATAAAATTATTCATGAAACTTTTTGAATAATTTTAGAATATTTTTTAACTTACATGCAATGCATATTTTTAATGGATAAACATAGAATAGAAAAAGTAATTGTGTTTTATAAATATGATTTTTATGTTTAGAATATGCATTAACACACACATAGAATTTTTATTGAAAGTAATGCCAAGCAAGAGGTATAAAGTATATTGATTATATTATTTATTTGAGTCCACTTATTTATTAACAAACCAAATATATATATATATATATATATATATATATATATATATATATATATATATATATATATATATATATATATATATATATATATATATATATATATATATATATATATATATCTTTATCACAGATCACTCTTAATTATAACATGTTTAAATTTAAAATATGAATTTAAAACATTTTTACTAAACAAATTATTTAAAATTTGGGTTTTCATTATATATAACACTAATTGCCATATATGTTTATTTGTGCTTCTCTTGGTGAGCTGGTCTTGGTGGTACAGAGAAAAGTATAGTTCAGGTATGGTTGACATTCAATTATTTCCCTTCTGCCTAGGATTTGATAGACTTCAGACCAGGAAGCTGTCATTTCCACATTTGTGCAGGGTAATGAATACAGAAAGCTGGGTCTGGCTTTATGAATATGAATTTAAGCCCTTTTAGTTAGCATAATTATAATGTTAATACAAGCTCTTCCATAGTAAACTATAGAGTAGCTGCTGGACTTATCCTTTTGCCTTCTTTTAGATCTTCATGGGAGCTCTGTATATCTCTACAAACACCAACTCTGCTAGACAATTATTCTGGCCTACTAATTACTGCCAACAGCCTCTCAAAAATCACTACCTAAAATTTTCTAATATTTTATCAATCCTTTTATTTAGTCAGCTGGGGTGACAAAACACATTAATTAAAAACTATTTTATCTCTCTAAAATAGATAAGATTGAATTATACATTGAAGATTATTATTATTAATTATTATTATTATTGTTAGTTAGGTGTAGTTGATGGTAATATAAAATCCCTAATCATGCTTGACTACATAAGATTATAAGTTGAGTAGAATTAGTTTAAAAAACTTGAGATTAAAATAATTATATTATTTTGAATAAAAAGATTAGGATTTATTTATTAGTATTATCTTAATTAATTAATTATTTTTAAAGTCGTAAAAATGGTATGAATTTATTATTATTTGAAATAATAGGGGGATAGTATTCTTATGCCATTGAGATGGTATTATGTGGAATATTGGCTCAATGTAATTCATATTACTACTTGCACCTCACTTCATTGTCTCATGATTGTATTAAAAATTTATTTATTTAATTTATAAACTGAACCATATTATTATTTCTTATTAGTTAGAGCTAGTTAAACAATAGACATTCACATAGGATATCTTTATTATTAATTAGATGTATTTTAGCCAAGCATAACTATTTATCTGAGCTAGTCCTATTTTATTTTATTTTTATATTTCCTGGAAGTGAGGGTACAACCGGTAGAATGGAATTTGGTCCACCCTACATATTGGGAGCTCAGATTATAAAATGGACCCCTTGGAGTATGAATTTTGCAAAAAATTTGGGCCATTATGTTTAGGGGGCCACAGTTATAGTTGTAAATTAATGAATAAGAAAGATAGTGTATGAATTAAAATGTATAATTTTGGGGTTTTTAATAGTTATATCTTATAGAATATAAGTCATTTAGTATTTTTATAATAGTGGTAATAATTATTTAGGGTTTGATTATGATATTAAACTAGATATTTTATTATTAAAATTATTATAATTTTATGTAGTGTTTATAATCTGATTTATTCCAAAATAAAATATTATATTATTTGTAAATTAATAAGCAAATAAATATTTAAGTTATGCAAATGTGGCTAATAATTATTTTATATTATGACCATGTCAATTATTAAATATTTTAAAACTTTAATATATTCTGTTATGTGAAAATTATCTGTGGGATCAGTGTGTGGGAATCAATGATATAACACATATAATTTTGTTAGTTAGAGTTATAATAATCAGTTAGTATTAAATAGTATAAGGTCTTAAGTGGTAATATCCTATGGTTTATTGTGGATGTTGATTTAAGTGGAGATAGAAAGGCTGGTAGGGAAATCATTCTATGAAAATTATTTTATGGAAATTGCTTTAAGAATTATTTTATGGAAATCATTCTATGAGAGTTATTTTATAAAAATGTTGATATAATGAAAACTAGATATTATTTGAATTGAGATTTTAAATTCCACAAGGCAAACTATTTTAAACGAATAGTTAGAATCAAAAGTTAAAAGCAGAAATGTCTGGTTCTGTTGATGAAAAAGATATGGATATTTCTCAGAGAATAAAAATGCTAAAATGTTCTTTTGAGTTAATGATTAATAAAATAGACTCTATTCTAGAGGATAGTAAATCATTTAGAAGAAATGTAGAAAAAGATAGTAAAAATTTTAGAGAAGAAGAAAATAGATCTTTTAGGGAAAAGATTCAGAAATTAACTGAATTGGGTTAATAAAAATGTTGAAGATGATAAATCATCTATTAAAATAATTAATGAAGATGTTAAAGTAGTGGATAATAAGTTGAAAAGTAAATTAGAAGAGAATAATAAATCCCAAAGTAATGAATTAAAGATTATAGAAACTGAATCTAAGCCATCAGTTGAGATAATTGATAAGAATATAGCAAATAAGAAAGCATCTCTCAAAGTAATTAATAAATCTGTTAAAATAACTAGTACAAATTTGAAAATGCGTGAAGAACCCATTAATTTAATTAGTAAAAGTCTGGCAGAAAATAAACAACTTGTTGAAATAATAAGAAAAGCCAATCCACAAGTAATTAAAGTAGTTAATGAAAATATTAACTTATGTAGTAGTTTGGCAGAAGAAAATAAAGGTTCTGTTAAATTAGTTGATGAAGATGTAAATGATAATGTATCATTTGTTGAGTTAGTAGATGATGATTTAGGAAAAGATGAATCTTTTGTTGAATTAACTAGTAAAAAACCAGTATCTGTTGAAAAAATTATTACAGATAGTGAGTTGATTCATGAAGAGATAGAGATTTATAAAGAGTCTGTTGAATTAATTACTAAAGAATTAGAAGCAAATATACCATCTGTTGAGTTGATAGATGATATGAAAAAAGTAAACTATTGATTAATTTAGCAGATGAGGGAAATTTGCAAAGTATTGAATTAATTAAAAAGGACATTGAGTTAGTTGATGAAGAAACAAAAGGGTCAAGAGAATCTGTTGAAATATGTAATAAGAATCTTGAATTAAGTGATGAAAAGATAGAAGAGTATAAAGAACGCATTGAAAAGACTAATAAAGATATAGATGAGAATGTGGAGGTATAGAGGAGAGATCAGAGTTGTGTGGAGATGAAATTAGACTTTCAAACTATGATAAAAGAAATAAAAGCAATGAATGTGGATTCACAAAAACGAATCAAAGAGATGAAGGAAACGATATTAGAGATAAGGAGATAGAATCAAGATTTAGAATTACATAAAATGGAGATAGCTGAAAAAATTAAGGAATCATGAGAGATATCACAAAAACAGTTAGGGATAAGGTCAAAGTCTCAAAATTGTGTTGAGGAAATAGTATTAAATGTTTCTAGTCAATCAGAAAGAGTGGACTTGATTTTTCAAAGTCAAGGTAATGAAAGTGAAAGTTCTAATGAAGTAATTAATGAAAATAGTGAATTACATGATAAAATATTGAAAGAACCCAAATAATCTTTTAAGTGGACTAATGATAGGATAAGAGTGAATAAA
Source organism: Epiperipatus broadwayi (assembly GCA_028023455.1). Taxonomy (NCBI): domain Eukaryota; kingdom Metazoa; phylum Onychophora; class Udeonychophora; order Euonychophora; family Peripatidae; genus Epiperipatus; species Epiperipatus broadwayi. Next base: position 770,534 of record JAQFVV010000368.1, read on the forward strand.
TCCTATGAAAAGTTAGTTTATAAAGAGGATATAGATAAACTTAAAAACTTTGATGAATACTATAGTGGTAATAAAAGAATTGATGAATCCTTAGGGATAGAGTTAATTTCTGTGGATGAAAAGGATCTAAAGTTATTAGACGATGAATTACCAAAGATTATGGATAATACTAGTAATAAATTTAGGAATAAAACACAAAATATAGTTCAGAAATCTAGTATTAATTATGGAAATATTTAGCCAAGATTTAATATTTACAAAGAAATATTATTCACAAGAATTGAGAATAAAATGCCTAATGTAAATTTTATGAAAGTAGAAGTTGATCAGAACAGAGATTTAGGCAAAACCAAAGTAAAACTTAAATTTCAAAGTAAGGAGAAAATTAAAGTAGATTTTATTAAAGAAATACTTAATCATGATAAAAATATGAAGAGAATTAAAGTAAAATTTAAAGAGTTGAGTAGAGAGAAAATTAAGATAGATTATTTTAGTGAAAGCATAGATTATATAAGAGACATTGGTAAAGCAAAAGTGAAACTGTAAAAGAATGAGTGGAAAAGTATTTGATCTAAATGTTGATAGAAAGATTATTCATGAGGAAAAAAAATTTAAAAAGCTAAAATCAAACTTAAAATGATAGATAATGATCTGATTAATATAGATTTTCTTAGAGAAAAATGTAAATAAAAAAAGAGATATTGGAAAGGCCAAAGTTAAACTTAAAGTTATAGTTGAAAAGATAAATAATATTGATTTTCTTAGAGAGAATATTGATAAGGAAAAAGATATAGGAAAAGCAAAGGTGAAACTTAAGTGTACAAAGCAAAAGAAACTTAAAGATGAATTTTTTTAAGAAAAATCTTGATAAAAAGAAGAATACAGGAAAGGCTAAGGTGAAACTTCAAGAAATAAGTTTAAAAAGAATTAAGAATTTATTTTTAGAAAAAGAAAATTCCTAATGATTAAGACAAATAATTCCTGAATGAAACAATCATATACAAATATTTTAATCTTATTTTAAAGAACAACGATTTTAAAATGTTATAACCTGATTTTTTTTAAAGGATAAGAGAAATGTAGATAATTTTTAGAGGTGTTTCTGGTTTAGATTCTTAATGTGATGTCCAGATGTTTTACAAATTATTGTATTTATGTAAAAACAGTTTATTATTTCATGCAATACTATAGGATAAATTTAAACTGTAAAATAATAAGGATAGTAATTATAATTTGAATAGATTAAATGTTGAGATTGATGGTTAATTTAAAATTTTTATTCCTAGGGGGAGGATATGTGCCCTTTTGTTTAGGTCCAGATAAATTCATTTAGTTAATTTTCTAAAAAATTTAAATTAAGGGTATATTTTAATTTAGTATGACTATTACATTATGTTGATAGTGTTTTTAAAAGCTTAGTTAAGGTAAAGTGAGAATATTAAATGCATGAAACTATACTAATATATTAAAATTAGTCAATTAAAGCTAAATAGTGTAATTTTGTATGGTTGAAAAAAACAAGCCATAATAAAATAGTACATTCTTAAGTCTTTTAAATAAGTATTTAAAGCTGAATTTTAAAAGTAATAACTTACAATTAAATAAATACTATATTTTAAAATAAAAATTATACATAATAGTTATATTGTAAGGTATTTATTTAAAATGTAATATTTTGTGGTGGAGAAATGTGTATTTAATTTTATAGTATCAAAATTATTATTCTAAATTATATTATTATTTTATAATTTTTTTAATATAATATTTTTTGCAATTAAACATTTATTTTTGTTTCCAGACAGAATTGGATACAGAATGTCTGAATTTTAAGTCATGTGACATGTAAATATTGTGTGCTTACAAGTTTTCTTGTTAATAAAGTTTCAAAATTGTTTTAAAAATTGTACTATAAAATTGAAAACATTTATTTGTCTATCACAAGATAAAAAATTAGCTATTATAAAATATTTAATTAAGATTTTAAAACGAATGTAGTTAATAAAATTTGATTTTTTAAAAAAAATAGATACATTAAAAACTAAGTGTTGGATAAGTTAATAAAATATTATTTTATTTTTAAAATGCTATTTTAAAATATTTATCTGGTTTAAATAAAATGTAAAAATTAGTTTAGAATTAAATAATGTAACAATTAATATTTGGTTGATGAGTCATCATTTTTATTTTTAATTTTTGATGGTGCAATATTAAATCGGAATATGTAAATTAGATAATCAGATGAAGGTTTAATCAGCCAATCAGGTTATCAATTTATTTTGATATAAAAGCAGATGTTCACTTATTTCTGTGTGCTTTTTAATCAGTCAATTTGGTGCTTTAATAGCTATCTTAATAATTTATTATTTGCAAAATAGTGATGTATTGTATAGTGTACTATTTGGACATTTGTTGTAGTGCTTTTATTTGTTAATTGTCTAAATAATATTTAAGATATCTGGTTTCTCCCTGAATTTAGTCAGCGCAAATCCTCATCCTTATCCATTTTGATCACAGTAAATAGATTTTCCAGATATGAAGTTATCTGGCATTGCCCTCTGTGATCAGGATAGATTGAGTGTCTGGTACAATATATATATATAATGATATTATTCAATATCTGTATTTCTTCAATGTTATATACAGTAATCTTATAATTAAATATTAATAAATACAGTAATATTTAATTATAAGATTATATATATATATATATATATGTGTGTGTGTGTGTTTATGAAAAGGCAATTTATTGATCAAATCAACTTTAATATTAAATAATTATTAAATAATTAATGAAAAACAATGCTTTATATGATATTTATTTATTATCATACCATCACACTCTGCAAACATGGATCTTTATTGTATAACTTCATTAATTTATTTGCAAAGATAATAAAATTGTCATCCTATACCACCAACTACACAAATATACATGACATTCTAAATTGCAACCGTTCAATGGGTTAGAAATAACAATCATTAGCAAGTTTTTCAACTGCATGATTATACAATAGTACATCAAATATGAAGATTAAATATATTCAACATACTTAGAATTGGTGGTACAATATATGTCTACCCAGGCTAAATTACAATGCAAGTTGTTATTGCTGATATAACATTACAAATAAGAAATTCACCACTACATAAATAATATAATTCTAAAGATAATTCTTCATAAAACTTCTAGCATATCTGTAATTATAAAAACATAAGGGTAACTCACATTATGTCATTACTTTATACATTGTACTATTTTAAACATACTTGTATTCTTTTAATATAATATAGAGACTGATTTTTTTCTGAAAAGATCAATAAAACATAGAACTTATATAGATTAAACAAATTTTAAAAATTAGCTCTAATAATTTTCATAACAATCTCTTCCCATTGCAAGTTTACACACATATATCTTGCATCATTCTTAAATTATGATTATATAATTTAAATATTAACTACTTGTTACATCCATATTTTATCCTATATTTTTATTATGAGAATTTTATTTTTATCAAGATCAAACAAAATAGACAGTTATAATAATAAAATAAAAATATATATTCTACTACTAAAGTTCTTTTAAAATCTTAAACTTAAAAAAAACACATTTACATATTTTGTACCTAAGCATATATTTTAAAACAATTTCTTTGGCACATTATTACGGAAATGCCAAAAGATAAAGTAAGGACTTAATCTTTCAAGTAATTAAAATGATGTAAACATCTATCCTTCTTAATCAGTTCATTTGCGCAGTAATTTGATATGTAATGTCAAAGCAAGTTGTTTTTCTTCATTTCCAAATGTATTTTAGCAGATAATTAGCAGGTTTGTTTGAAATAAATTTCTACAAAGATTGTCATTTCACCATAGGAAAATATGTTGAATTAAAATTCCATTAATTTGGAAAAAATTGGTCAAAACGTAATATCCAATAGATAGGTGTTTGTATAATCAATCTTTCATAAATATTTGTTTATATATATATATGTCAAATGAGTTGTAAGAATATTAGCATTTCTCAAGTAGTTTAGGAGATATTTTACAATTTCAATAAAAATATTTGAAATCTATTTCTCCATATGTTTTTAATTTATTATAATGTTCCAGATGTGTTGATATTTACTTTGATAATCTTAAAAGATGCCTGTGCTTAAAGAGCAAATAATTTAGAAAAATTGGGATCCTTCATGTTCAAAACAACAAGGAACAAATATGATTACTTTAAATACCATCACAGTTAAACTTTAGTCCCAAATAAATAGCAAAGAAAGAAAACTATTCTTTTTGTGCCTGTCTATTTATAGATTTCTATCACGTGATTGATTCCACCATCATCCTTGCATAAATTTATTAAAATCTTTTACTTTTACCCCCAACTTTTTCTATTGTTTCACTAGATGCAATGATAAAGTCTTTGAGAAAAATATAGTGTGCATCAGAATAAAAAAATATTTTTAAATTACAAAACAATATTTTAAATCCATATTTAAATAAAATGTTACTTATTTCAATAAAATTTAACCTCAGATTAATCATAGATTGCATTTTTTTTAAATAATAACTTTACTTAAATCTTTTAATTCTAAAATAAATCAAAGAAACACAAAATAAACATTTATACATGTATATTTAAATATTATATTAAAAGTTGTTACAACTGCGTCTTATTTTAAATAACTTATTTACATATTTACAATATTGTATGGTTTCCAGTGATTTGTCACTTTTAAAAATCAACTTCCTGCGTGTGTATATATTAACATTCAATAAAAAAGCCATGCATTTTAAAATTGATACAAAAATTTTAAAAGCTATAATATATGAGATGATAGCTTAAAATCAAAAATTATTTTACAAAATACAAAACTTAAATAATATTATTATTTTTTAATGAAGCAATACAAATTTTTGATTAACTGTACTATTGAGTTTTACAGTGATTAAATGTTCATTACAATATAATGCAATGGTCGGAATGAGCTGATAACAGCAAAATCATACTAGAGTAATTTATACCATCACAACTCATTCCAATCCCCAATCAGGGAGAGAGACTCTTAGAATTAGATTATAATTATATGATTTCCCTGTGGCAAACAAGAACCCAATGCAATATATATGTGAAAATACAAACACTTTATTAGTAAAACTTTACAAATAAAAGAAATGAACACTGCTTAATTTTTGCTAGACTTATAAGAGATGGGTCTACATGACATTTAATTCATGATTGTATATATACAAGGAATTTCAATACACACAAATATATATTTGGGATGGTAGATTTGAAGATCTCTAGGACAGATATCCCTTAAGCAGGTACTTGATATTAAATCAAGCATACAAAAAAACAAGGTAATTAACTCTAAGAAATCTAGTTAAAATAGATGATTGCATAGTTCTTGTAATCATGACCCACCAATGCCTAAGTACCATGCATTAACATACTTAAGGGAGACGGTACTGAGTTACTAAAGTAATAAGAAATTCAATGACAAGGTAGACTAAATATTCTCACCTCTGTTAGGTCATACCCAAGTCTCTATGAAATAAATAGATCATGGTAGGAATGAATGAGCATATACTCCATAATCATTAATAAATTTCACCAACAGACAGGAATGATCCACTGCCCAATTAGTGATGCAAAAATGAAGAACATCTGGGTTTGAAATATAAGGAATATTCCCACATTTGCATGGATCATATTCAAAAAGGACCTGGCTATTCCATTTTCTCTAAAGCAGGAATATTCATCTTCTCTAGGAATAAAATAAACTAAATATGAAGTTAGACAACCAAGCAGTACCAATTTAGAAAAAATAACAAATAATTGGCCTTAAAATTATATATATATATATATATATATGAAAAAACAAATACAAGTTAATATATATATATTCAAACATTTATTATATAGGCTAAATTAAGGCATCTGCAGTTATTATATATCAAATTCTTCTGATAAAATTATTCCTGGCTTAATTAGAGATCTGCCCTATAAGTGTTACATATATAAGGAATTATTGAGATGATAGCCTCACAAGTATAATCTATATATTAAATTGTATTAAAAGTTTTATACAATTAAACTATCATATCTACAGTATATTTCTCAGTTGCCAATACATATAGTATCAGTCAAATACCTTCTATATAAAATAAATATTTATTACTATTTAAACAATCATTATTTAAAATTATAAATATCATTAAATAACACAGATTATATATTTCATAATCTGTATTGAAATGTCACATCTATAAATTAAAAATAATCTATCATTTATTACATCTGTATTCTTTTTGAACTTAATACATTTTGAAAATATTTCTTGTATATAGCTTTGATAATTATACACATAGTAATCGATACAATATTTAAGAATTGATAATTTATAAATAATATAATATTTATGTGAAAAACAATTTATAATAAATTAAAAAATATTCAATAAAGATTTATAAACTGTTTTATCACTTAAACTCATTTACTAGTAAAAGATGTTAATTTTCTTTAAATTTGATATAGCAAGCAATTCTTCTTTCATAATGGCACTATATTTGAAATATAGAAGATAGACCTAAATGAAGATGTAGAAAAAATCATGATTTTGCAGCAGTTGATGATTATGAAGTAATCCTATTTATGGTAGATAAAAATATGAAGAAGTAGATTATCCATTTGAGTCCTGGTTCCCAAATTCTTGGGATAAAACTATTTAGTTACAAGTTCATTTTGAATGTTTTGAAATCCAATGTTTTCTTTTTAATTCAACAGGAGGCAATTCTGTTCACATGATCAAAACAGTTTTCTTGATGAGAAATCATTATTGGATACTTGCCAATAGAACAATAAATAATGCTTCAGTCTATTGTAAAATTATTTAAAACAAATAATTGTCAATTCTTTAAAATTATTATTTTTAAATTCAACTATTTAATTTCTTTTTAAATTATCATTTAACAAAATCAATTTTTATTTATAAAAAGAGTATATAATGCCTATAAATAATAATATTTTAAAATATTAATGATGTCACACTTCTAAATTAATAAAAAAATTCCTTATATTTTACATTTAATAATTATAATGTTGATTTAAAAAAATATTCTGTGTTTTTTTATAATATAAACTTTTATCAGAACTGAGTTAACATTTAATATCTTATTAATTTTATACTCAAATACATAATAACTAAACAAAATATTTACCCCTAATATTTAACAATATAAATGAACTAAATACAGATATTTATGTACATTCAAAAAAATAGAATATTGGTGACGACCTTTAGAATTTGAAATTCCTTTAATATCATCAAAATTTTAATAATATAGATCACTTCAATTAGTTTATTAACCACCAATAAAATTAAGTTCAGGAATAAATAATATCTATTTATATTTTTAGGTTTAAACTAAACATATCTTGTATAAAGTAGCAATTGCATTACACTGGTTTATCTATATATCCTTATAATATTTATTTTCTTTATTACAATAAAATATAACATCCTTATATCATATAAAACCAATTTTCTTATAATAGCTACTGCGAACTATACATTTCATTTTATATAATATTCTAAACATTTACCACTATGAAAATTTTTTCTACTTTGGAATCCAATAACATTCATGTAATCACAGGTAAAACTGCTACACTCAAGACTTCGTATTTCATGATAAGTCAATTATTTTATATAGCATGATGTTTTAAAAACTGTAATATTTTAAACAGCATTAAACTGTTGCACATGCGCTTTGGATTTTAACTATAAAATGAATAAATACAACACTGCAAACACATGATAAACTATAAAATGAATGAATACAAACACTTCAAACACATGATAAAGTCTTTTATCATGTGTTTGAAGTGTTTGTATTCATTCATTTTATAGTTAAAATCCAAAAGCGCATGTGCAACATTTTAATGCTGTTTAAAATATTTCATGATAGCAAAACCATTTCTTTTTATTACAATTATACTCACCTAACTTCAACATCTATATGTAATTTCATAAAAGTATGAAACTAAACTCTATTATGCATGGTATTCTTAAACACTTCTAAATCATTTAATATTTTTACTTGTGTCTTTTTACAATTATTCCCCCAAAGCATAATTTTTGTATCTATTTCAAAATTCATTGTTGTATTTGTAAAAAAAAATGAATCACCTAACATTTTCAAATCAATATCACAATCATCTATGATTTCATCATTAATTGTAGATTCTTTTATAATTTCATCATTAAATCTACATTTATCAATTTCTCTACATATTTTAGATTCTTCAAAATCTATTACATCATTTTTACAAAAGCTTTCTATTTCATCATCAATTTTAGATTGTTGAGATTTTAAATCCATATTAACTTTGAATTTTTGTATATAAAGTAAAATATCTTTAACTGACTTAATGCATCTTTCATCAACAGCAACTATATGAATTTTAGATTCTTTAATTACATCTATACTATTAACCATTTCTTCTAAAGAAATATCTATTTTAACTTCTTTTTTCTCAAAATCTTTTGGTAATATATTCTTTTCTTCATTTATTTTTTAAATCCTTTCTTCTAATTTTTGAATTTTATCATTTAATTTAAACCAAAATTCCTTTAATGCTTCATTCATTTCAAAGTGAACGTTTTTTATTTTTTATTTTACTTCCAGGCTTTATTACTCGATTACCCACTGTATGCCATTTACTTCTTGTTGCAGATTTTCCATAACTATTCTCTAATTGTCATGCATTTTCTGTTTTAGATTTTCATTTATTTTCTCCACTTTCTGTTAATTTTGTAGCACATTTTCATTCATTTGATCCATTTTTTTTGCATATTTTCATTTACTTGAGTAATACTCTGCTGATTCTTTTGCATATTTTCATTCATTTGATTTTAATTTTCATCTATTTTTTGTTGAAAATTTCTTTCATTTGACTCATACATTGATCCGTTATTTGCATGTTTTCACTCATTTGAGTCATATTCTGCTGATTCTGATGCATACTTTCAGAATTTAATTTCTATTCTCATCCATTTTCTGTCCCATTTTTTTCATATTTTCATTCATTTGATTCACCATTCTTGGCATCATTTGTCTAAATATTTCCATATTCAACACACCATAATCTTCTTTCTTTTCACATATTTTTATATGTTTATTGTCCCTAATTACAATCTGATGTCCCTTAAAGGTTATCTTAATGTTTTCTGGATCTGCTACTTCAACATGTGACCCATGATTAACACTACTAACCCCCTTTTCTTGATCACTAGCATTTTCTCTGTCTCCATCTAAATTTTGTTTCATTAATATAAATAAGTGAAATATTAATCTCTTATCTTTCAAAAACAGAAACAAACCAAATAAATTCTCCTCATTCTATTTTCATCAAAACATCAACTAAAAGTTTATTTCGCTGTTTAATTTTAATATTTTTTTAAATTCACAATTGTAATAAACAAGAGTATATGTGGCTCTACAATATTCAAACTTACATATTTTTAAAAATTAAAAAAAAATCATTAAGTTATATTAACCATCTCAAAGTTTTTATTTTATTCTAAACTCATCAAATTAAGAAGCCACAATTTTTTTTAAAAAAATTATATTCTTTAATGCCTCAATGTGCTTTACTTCTATCTAATTAACGACAATAGACATAACTTGTTAAAACCAATAAGAAAAATATATTAAGCCTCAAATACTGGATAAGTTAAATCTTAAAAAAAATTCTTTATTCTTGTAAATATCTCAGAATACTTTATATTATATCAACCTTTACACATTAACGTCAAATTATTTTTAAAATCTGTAATAAATAACAACATATAATATGTAAAAAAAAAAACAAGATATAAAACTATGCTAATATTATCTGTTGTGGTATAACTTTATCAAAATTCCTAAAATTAAAATGCCAAATCTTAAACAAAAATACTACACTTGTCTTTCAAGTATGAGTTTATTGTAGTTCCAAAAGTTACATGGCCAAAATAATAAAAAAAATATAAATAGTTATATTTTTCCTCTTTTAGAGTATAAATTTATTAAAACCCTATAAATTGGGTCACCAAAATTATAAAAAAATACTTTTCCTTCTCAGGATATAAGTTTATCAAAGCCCCAATAATGTGGGTCACCCAAATGATAAAAAATCCCTCTATAGTGGATAAATAGTTCAATAAGTAACTTTACTAGAAAGTGCTACTAGATAATAAATTTAGCTTTTTTTCTAATTCAGACTGTAGTTTAATATTGTTAACTAATATAAAATTTAATTATGGTGATTTATAACTGGGACTAACCACCGAATATCGAGCTAAATATACAGTATTATTCAAAACCCGCATATAAGTTGTATCAGTCACTTTTATCTTTTTTTGATCACTGAGGGCACCACTAGATCACTAACGACTTAAAAAATTTAATTATGGTGATCCAAAAATTGATGATGATGAATGCTACCAGCTATACTCAGGGAGAGAAAGAGGTTTGTTGTTCAGACAATTGGGAAAAGAACACAAAGACAAACATCAGCCAAAATAAATTTAAATAATTTCATAATTTATTAAATTTACAATAATAAATTCTAGGCAAACAAATTACAAAAGATTATTCTAGATTCCTCTAGCCTATTCATCAGACTGTGTACATGAGTATTAAACCATTAAATACCCTGGCAGGTAAGTTTGTTTTGTCACCTAAGGTTTAAAAAAGGGGATATATAGTATCTTCCTGCCAGCGGTTTATAAAAACCAATTCCAGTTTTATTTAGAGATTTCAAAAATAAAGTGGTCTTGTAAGGTATACAATGAAATGACACAGGTGAGCTTTCCTTGGCCCCAAACAAAGCATCAGGACCAAGAATGTCATATGTTTGTAGAACAGCTCATAATTAACCATGTTCAAGGTTTTCAAAGTTAATCCAATACAAGAAAAGAAAATATAATAAGAAAAGATTATGATTTTACGTAATCTTAAAGATAAGAAAACAAAATCTCCAATCAAGGAAAAACAGAACACTATACTTGATAAACTGCCAGCCAAAAGATTTGGAATCTGCAGGAAGCACAAACTATTTAAATTACTTACCATATAACAAAGAGGGACAGGTGAGTTTAAAAAAATTACAAAGATCTGCCAAAAAATTTATTGTGTTAGTGATATATATATATTGTAATGGTATGGTTCGATATACCCGGATGTTCCAGTCTGCAAATACATTTGAACACACACAGATCAACTTTAACAATCAGCTGGTTCGTCCATAATATATACCAACTTACTTCCAATCTAAAAGTGCTTGTGCACTTATCTGCCATATCCCAAAGTTGATAGTGCCCCATGCAACAAACTGGTTCATCCATGTATATAGATGAAAGAGAACAAGCTCGCACCTAACTACTGTCGGACCTAGGGTCTTCATGTAGGATGCTAGAGATAAAATGATGAAATACCTGACTCATGATTACATCCATTTTCAATAAACCAGCCAAAGCATAATCCATCAAATCTACATGCAATCCAAATCAGTTCATCTCACATCTCACCACTCTTTTCCAAAACTGTCGCCTCAGATATTCGAACTCAGGAAGAATTCGCATTCGACTCTCTTAACAGGTATGTATCTATGCATACTCTTAATCAATGACTAAACAATACTTCCTATCTATCAAATAAAATATAACCTGTATTTAATGTTTTCTCCAGTGCTTATTAAACAATAATGTGGATGTGTGCATGTTTAAAAACCTAGGCCATTAAATGCAATGTAAGTGCTTAATTGAATGTAAATGCTAGATCAAAAAAACTACAGAGATCCTGTTAATCAACATAACTTCATAGTATTTATTTACAAACAAAAATAGGATATATTTGAACATAAATATAAATTCTTAAACAATTTAGAAAAGCAAAGGAAATTTCTATATAGAAAAATATTTTAAAAATCTCAATAAAGAAAAATATATAAAAAAAATGATGCCAATAAATTACTTGGACATCTCTATGGATTTACAGTTTCTATGTCTATTATGATAATAATAAAAAAATGATTAATTCACAATGAGACTGCCAACTCTAAGTAAATTTAACTGCAACCTCAGATATAATAATCAAGAAAAAATATAATGATAACACAACACAGAATATGATAGAACATAAGATAAAGAATACTATTTAAAAGAAAAATGTTAGTCATTTATTCAATTTATCTTAAGAAATATTAGTAATATATATATAATTAGTCATGTCATGTGGTACATATTTTATATTAGTGGCTTTTAAAAAATAATAATAATAATAAAATCTCTTATAAAATAGTCTAGTGAAGCACTTAATTGTTTGTGCATATTTCTATCTCACATCTGTCAGTAGAAAGTAAATCATCTAAACTTTATTAAAAAAAAAAAAAAAACTTTTCAACCTATCCCCCCTCCCCCCTTACTCTCTTGTAATTTTCCCATATTGGATTGTTCCCTCTATATATAATTAGCAATCGCTTTTTCCAAATATAAGATGAGATAAAAATTAAAACAAAAAAATACAAATTGATATAAAAAAATAAAATAAAACATAATTTACAATTTTCCTTTATACAAAGTCCTTATGGATGATGTATTTTTTTAAGTAGATGTTGGTAGTTACAGAGCATCCTGAAGTATTTCAGTGGGCAGTCTCTGTGTAGTTAGGTATTATTCATCCCATAGATTTTTATCTGGTGTAAATGTCAACTCCTCAGGCAAACAGACAAACATATCTTTATATTTTTATATGGCCATAGTTGACAGGAACAATGCTTTAACCCCGACACAATTACGCTCTTTAGCCAAAATATTTCATGCTTGAACTATATATATACAACTTTACATAAATTTATAGTCTAATAAAATATTTTTATAAACAGAATAAAAGTTAACTGTTTTTTTTTTTTTTTCAGTTCCTTTTAAACAAGCATCAGGTTACTTTTCTTTTTTTAAAAAAAATTGAATTAATAATGATTTCCACTTCTCTATCGAATAAATCAGATTAATGTTCTATCCATTTCTTTTATTTTTTTATTCGAATGTTGAATTAATTAAGAAAAAAATGTCTATTTTGTAGAACAATATAAAAATGTAATCCTTCTGATCTAACTAGCTTGACCGATCTGTTTTGCCAACAAGAAAAAAAGCAGACGATTTCTTAATTGTTTCCTTTTTATCTTGGCGCTATTTCTATTATTTGAAAACAAGCGTTTCAGCTTTTAAAATATTTTTTTTTTCATTGATTCATTAAAAAAAAATAATACAACACATTCTAAAATAAATTTATATTTTTATCTCATTCTATATTTAAAATATTGATTCATTTTCTACTGTTATAATTATTGCCTTTTTAATTTTATTTAAGTCATTGTCAGTTTAATTACGCAATACAACGATCAAATATATATACATAACTATGTACAACAATTTTAAATTTTATTAAAATTGGCATTTTCTTAGTAATAAAATTTTATTACTAATATATATATGTGGGTATTTTTTTTTTATGGTCAATTGCCCATCATCAATAATTACCCAGTAAGTAGTTTTCCACTGTTTAGAAGAAAAAAATATTAAAAATATAAAAACATTATCCAAAAGTGCTCTAGCAAAATCTTTTTATCTTTCTACCTGCCAATTAAAAAAAAGAAATATTTCATTATTTCAGATTGCTTAGGTAGGTTGTTGGCTAGCGATTTTTAGCTACCTACACAATATATATATAAACTAAGCATGTAACATAGAAACTCACAACACACCCTTGGATAAATAAATAAATAAATATTGAATCTTAAACTAAGAACCCGATCATACTCTAAATACAATAATCAGAAAATATATAAAATACTTAAAATATTGAAAGAATATACAAAACTTATACAAAAGACAGGTTGCTTTAAAGATTAAACTGAGACTTTAACGGAGATTTAAACCCTGGTTAGAATATAAGAATGTTTTCATTGAGGCATAAAATTAAGTTTAGCAGATGTCCTTCAGCAGTGCACACAATTTATATCAATTCTTTAAAGTTCTGATGAAGACTTAGTTTTCCAGTTAGATCGATTTTAAGAATCAGTTCTTGTTTAGGCTTTTACAACATGATATTGAAGGAATAACATGGGATCCACAGCGAGTTTGGATTGGTTTAGCACTGCATGTTGTAGATAAAATTCCACATAATGCAGTTGTAGCATCCTACAAAGGTATTCTATTTAGAAAATGGTAGTCAGTAATATAATTTCAGTAGGGATTTCTTGATAGCAGACAGCAAAATATAATACTCTGAATGACTGTACTCAGGTGTGGACAGTAATTTTGGGATTTTATGGCAACATGGCAATTCAAATAGGTATCACTATTAGTGAACTAAAAATGAATCAATACACAAGCTAAATAAAAATA